>JANRMT010062839.1:1576588-1896969 GCA_026402145.1 Polypterus bichir lapradei | reverse complement strand
ATAGATAGATAGATAGATAGATAGATAGATAGATAGATAGATAGATATGCTATGGTCTGAACATACATCAGCATTACTAATAAGGAAGAAAATTAGAAAAAGAAAGAAATCTTCTGACTTTGCAGTTTCTTGATACACTTCTAAATAATTTGCTGTCTCAAAGTCCTCACTGTTAGTGAAAGGATGTGCAGCATTGTTCGTTGTTCAGTTTTTTTTTTTTAATTCTCTCCTTTGCTACGACCTCCAGGGGGTCCAGAGTGTGTCCTATAACTGAGCTTGCCCTTTTAATTACCTTGTTGATTTGGTGGGTCTCTCCTGAAGTGATGTTACTGGCCCAGAAACTACACCGGCTATGGCAGAGTTGTAAAAGATGTGAAGAATGTCACTACTCAAATATTGGATATATATTATAAAGTAGTAGGTATGTCTCACGTTTTATTTCTAATCAGTCCGATTAATTGAAAGGACCACAGGTGGACTCCAAACAAGGAGTATAAACATCTTAATGATGATTAATACAATGGGATGTACCTGAACTAAATTTTCAAGTGTCACAGCACAGTGTGTGAATACTTGTGTCAATGGGAAATTTCAGGTTTTTATTTTAAATAAATCTGCAAAAAATTCAAAATCCTGTTTTCACCTTGTCATTTTGGGGTAATGTTTAAAAGTGAAGTGGTCTGAATACTTTTTGAATACATTGTAAATATATTACTGATTCGTCTGTAAGAATATGTAAATATACTGTACACCTCCCTATATCTGTCTCAATATTTATACATTAGTTGCCAACCTGTCCTTTCATCCATAAGTTCTACCCAGATTACAGCATTAGCTTTGAAAATGTGTATTTCAAGTGAGAATGACTCCTAGACAGATATAATGCAACAGGAGGAGATCCAGGATATGTGCCAGTAGGATTATATCCCTCATCAGGATCAGCCATAACTAGAAAATCCCAAAAACGGGTGGAAAACTAGTATGTGAGATTTAGAGGTGTGGTTTGGCCTTCTCAGCTTGTTTCTGGTTTATGGGCCTCTCTGGAGAAACGGAGAGAAAAAGAAAGAAAAGGAAAGTGAGACAGGCACTGGGTGGCAGTGAAGAGTTACCAGACAGCTGGGAAACTACAGCAGATGTAGTAAGGGTGATAGCAAGAAGGGTGCTTGGCTTGACATCTGGACAGAGGAAGGAGGAAAAGGAAACCTGGTGGTGGAATTAGGAAATACAGGAGAGTATACAGAGAAAGAGGATGGCACAGAAGAAGTGGGATAGTCAGGGAAATGCAGAAAGTAGACAAGAGTACAAGGAGATAAGGCACAAGGTGAAGAGAGAGGTGGTGAAGGCTAAAGAAAAGTCATATGGTGAGTTGCATGAGAGGTTGGACACTAAGGAGGGAGAAAAGGACCTGTACTGATTGGCTAGACAGAGGGACCGAGCTGGGAAAGATGTGCAGCAAGTTAGGGTGATAAAGGATAAAGATGGAAACGTACTCACAAGCGAGGAGAGTGTGTTGGGCAGATGGACAGAGTACTTTGAGAGGCTGATGAATGAAGAGAACGAGAGAGACAAGAGGTTGGATGATGTGGAGATAGTGAATCAGGAAGTGTAATGGATTAACAAGGAGGAAGTAAGGACAGCTATGAAGAGGATGAAAAATGGAAAGGCCGTTGGTCCAGATGACATACCTGTGGAAGCATGGAGGTGTCTAGGAGAGATGGCAATGGAGTTTTTAACCAGATTGTTTAATGGAATCTTGGAAAGTGAGAAGATGCCTGAGGAGTGGAGAAGTGTATTGGTGCTGATATTTAAGAATAAGAGGGATGTGTAGGACTGTTGTAACTACGGGGGGATAAAATTGATGAGCCACAGCATGAAGTTATGGGAAAGAGTAGTGGAAGCTAGGTTAAGAAGTGAGGTGATAATTAGTGAGCAGCAGTGTGGTTTCATGCCAAGAAAGAGCACCACAGATGCAATGTTTGCTCTGAGGATGTTGATGGAGAAGATTAAAGAAGGCCAGAAGGAGTTGCATTGCGTCTTTGTGGACCTGGAGAAAGCATATGACAGGGTGCCTCGAGAGGAGCTGTGGTATTGTATGAGGAAGTCGGGAGTGGCAGAGAAGTATGTAAGAGTTGTACAGGATATGTACGAGGGAAGTGTGACAGCAGTGAGTTGTGGTAGGAGTTGTGGTAGGAGTGACGGATACATTCAAGGTGGAGGTGGGATTACATCAGGGATCGACTCTGAGCCCTTTCTTATTTGCAATGGTGATGGACAGGTTGACAGACAAAATTAGACAAGAGACCCTGTGGACTATGATGTTTGCTGAACACATTGTGATCTGTAACAAAAGTAGGGAGCAGGTTGAGGAGACCCTGGAGAGGTGGAGATATGCTCTAGGGAGGAGAGGAATGAAGGTCAGTAGGAACAAGACAGAATACATGTGTGTAAATGAGAGGGAGGTCAGTGGAATGGTGAGGATGCAAGGAGTAGAGCTGGTGAAGGTGGATGAGTTTAAATACTTTAGTTTAACAGTATAGAGTAATATACAATATATTACTCTATATAATATATAGAGTA
The DNA here is from genome assembly GCA_026402145.1 of Polypterus bichir lapradei. Lineage (NCBI taxonomy): Eukaryota > Metazoa > Chordata > Cladistia > Polypteriformes > Polypteridae > Polypterus > Polypterus bichir. The sequence goes on along the minus strand of JANRMT010062839.1, from coordinate 1,894,392 downwards.
ATGGGGATTGTGGAAGAGAGGTGAAAAAGAGAGTCCAGGCAGGGTGGAATGGGTGGAGAAGAGTGTCAGGAGAGTGAAAGGGAAGGTCTACAGGACGGTAGTGAGACCAGCTATGTTATATGGGTTTGAGATGGTGGCACTGACCAGAAAGCAGGAGACAGAGCTGAAGGTAGCAGAGCTAAAGATGCTAAGATTTGTATTGGGTGTGACAAGGATGGATAGAATTAGAAAGGAGGACATTAGAGGGTCAGGTTGAGAGACGAAGTCAGAGAGGCAAGATTGCGTTGGTTTGGACATGTGCAGAGGAGAGATGCTGAGTATATTGGGAGAAGGATGCTAAGGATAGAGCTGCCAGGGAAGAGGAAAGTATTTTGCAGATATTTCAAAATGTATTTTAGTTCTTAGGTAAATACAGTATATCATAATATGATATTTATTTACTGTTGTCATTTTATGATTGATTTTCTTGGTGTTTTAAGGGAATTTGTCATGTGTGCCATTCAAAGTCCTTTTTGTGCTGATTTTACACATCTGTTTTTATTACATTCTTTCCACAATCCAAAAGCTTACTTTTTAGGAGAGCTGGTAACTGCAAGTTGACTTTCTGACCTCACATCCATGACTGGTTCATGTTTTGCTCCTGCTCTTGCCAAGATAAACTCATTGTCCACACCTGCACTGGAAAAGCTGGATTAGAAAAGAGATTGATGTTTGTTACCTTTACAGCATACATTTTTGTTCTTCTCATAGATTTTATTTTTATTTTTTTCTACACTTTCCTTTTAACAATGTAAAGGTCTGATAAACACACTAACATCAAACATTTTATTGATCTGAAAAATTGCACATTTTGCTTAAAAAAATCTGTACATAACTTGATTATTTTGGCATTGTTATCATTTGCTGGGGACCCATTTACAAATCTCTCCTGTTGTGCCTCTCTAGGCTGGTGAGCATCCAGAATAAAGCAGGAGGAGTATAGGGAGAACTAAAGCCCACTGTTTCACAATGGCATCACATTTAAGTACATTTCACCATGTTCATATCTGTTTAATGCAAGTCAGAATTGTAGGAGCAGAGTCTATTCTGGCAGCTCAGCCTAAGACCCTATGTTGTACCAGGACTCCTATAAATCACAGGGCACAATTTGCCAAATTACTCAATGGCAGTGCCATCACAACTATGATGTAGGCAGCAGTGATGTTCAGGCAATATTCAATGCATCACTCTGTATTCACTAAGTTTTGCACTCATTTGCATAACTTTCTTATGCCAAATTATCATTTCATATACAATATATGTATTTTCCTTTTACTAATTATTATTGTGCTACATGGCTTACTTTTTTTTTCATTAGCATGCTTTATTGGTCATTGAGAAGGTAGTTCTTGGGTTCTGCCAGGAGAAATGGTAAGAATGTTATATGAACTAGTACTGGTGTGCAGCAGGGCCGTCTTAACGCATAGGCACGCTGGGCAGTTGCCTGGGGGCTCCATGCACATAGGGGCCCCATGCTAATCTATGTATGTTGTGACTTGCTGAGTGGTTGTGTAGGTAGGGGCCCCAGTGCACTGCTTTGCCGTGGGGTCTATAATGCTTTTAAGATTGCCCTGGTGTGCAGGAGGAGATGCTCCTAGTTAAACGCTGATTGATTTGTTGTACCCTCCCTCTTACTAAATGCCATGGCTGATCCAGATGTTGACCAATGTTGTCTTCATCCTGTTTCTTTTCCTTGCCATACTAAAAATCTCACTGCAACTCATGTTGTTCCTGAACCATCTCACGGCACTTCCCCTTATGGTGTTAAAGGTGTTATTACAACTTGTCATTGATCCTGGGCTGACTGGAGCAGCTGGACTAGACAACAGGCAGAGCACAGATAGTCCATGTCCTAGCAGCTTCAGCAGGAACCACCCTGCCAATAATGATCAGCGGGTCTCCAGCAAGCAAGTTGCGGGTTGTGCTGAATGATTCTTTAACAGAAGCTAGTTTTAAAATTATTATTTAGGTTACGATTTGTTTTAGGTCTTGATGTAGTGATCCTGTCAATATTGTGGTTTTGAAGCCTCACGATTAAATGGAACGCATTTTCCGCAGTACACTTCCCACCATTGAACTTGATCCATTAAGGAGCTAATGCCCCCTGGTGGACACAAATGTCTTGTCACTGAAGCTTGTCTTCTCTGAAGCTGTTCTGTCTCACATCAGTGTTCCCAATTGTTGCCAATTATTAAGTAATTAAGTCAATAAAACATAATTCGAAATACGGAGTGCTGGTGCCTAAGAGTCATGACTATGTGTCCCTGGTATTGTGGAAGAACTAAAACTGGACACCACAACAGTGAAGGTTCAAGAAAGTTTTATTTAACTACAGCCAATATAGCCTATAACAGGGGTGCCCAATGCGTCGATCGCGATTGACCGGCAGATCGCAAAGGTAGTGCAGGTAGATCCCGTTGCGTTCAAAAAAAAACTTTTTTAAACGTTAGTCTATCATACAGTATATCCTCTCTATCTCATTTGCCACTTGATTGACATACAGGGTGGCCAGCCTGAGATCTCTTTTCTTCTAACACACTGGTCATCCCGCACGCACGATCAAACGCGCGAGCTACTGCAAAACTCTGGCTATCTAAGTGATCTAGTTAGCCTTCCAATTTATATCGACTAAAGAAGGAATTTAAAGAAAAATTGTTTGGGGAGGGTATGGGCTGGATGTGGAATTGGAAGAGGATTTTTTTCTCACAATGTCACAATCGAAGTGTGTTTGTCTGATCTGTCAATCTATCATTGCTATTCCAAAGAAGGAAAATGTGGGAAGGCACTTTCAAACTGTTCATAAAAACTACGAAACTGACTTCCTTCCGAAAAGCGATCTGAGAAAGAGAAAGGAGAGGGAACTAAAATCGCAGTTAATCGGACAGCCGTCATTTTTTGACTCGGCTGAATTCAAAAGCTCCTCAACTACATTATTCGGCTCTGCTTATTTATGCGTGTCAGCCTTTTCCCACATGAAGATTATTAAATCCAAATACTGTAGTGACCATAAATGTATTGAATTGTTATTGTGCCATAAAGGTTATTCAGTTATGCAATGTACGACAACAATGATTTTATGTATAAAGTATACTCAGTGTATATATATATATATATATATATATATATATATATATATATATATATATAGCATTTTTAATGTAGGTAGATCATTTCGACCTGGTCATTTTAAAAGTAGCTCGAAAGCCGTAAAAGTGTGGGCGCCCCTGGCCTGTAAAGTTCAAATGTTCCCAAAAAGATGAGTCACCAAGACAAAATATACTTTGCTTACATACACACAAAACAATAAATTTTAATCCTTCACAGACAAGAAGAATTAATTTATTCCTTCCCATCATCAAGTGAGGCAAGTCACCTGCCAGAACTGGACTTCTGAGCTAAGGTAAAGGTTCGTACTGGTGAAGGTAGGGACGATTCATCTCTCCTTTATGCACGCCCCCTTCATGTTATGGCATGTCAGTCTCTGCTTCTGCTACCCCAAATTGACAATAGCCACACAGGCAATTGAATTAGCACCCACACACGACTGTCTGTTAGATCATGTATTCATTTCTGTCTTCTATGTCGCTATGCCTTTGAGGTAGTGGGTCCGTGGTTCTACTGCTTGCTCTTTGCAATACGATCGCCCCCACAACATTGGTAATTTTAAACAGCAGTTAGACACATTTTTATTTTTAATGTGCTGTGATCTTCTTTAAATTGTATGTTGGTATGTCTCAACAATTGTTGTATTGGCTCAGGGAAACGGAACATTTCCGAACCAGGTGTTGGGGACCTCGTTTATAACCCCATCCCATTAGTTACAATGGAGCAGTGGAGTGGTGTACAACGAGCATTCGCTGTGAAAGCCTTTTATAAGAATGGCGATAGTGTGACTGCAGCACAAAGAGAATTTCGGTGTCATTATCGGTTAGACGTCATGATCGTGTCCCATCTGCTTATGCGATTACAACCTGGGTGCGTAATTTCAAAGAAACGAGTCCAGCCTTATAAAAGAAGTCCCCAGGTGGGGACACTGCCCGACAATCGATGGCAGCAATTATATGATTGTTATGAAGGTGCATCATTTAATGCAACGGTGACATTCCATGGCCTCCGAGATCCCCATATCTCATTCTTTGTTTCTTATTCATCTATCCATCCATTATCCAACCTATATCCTATCCACAGGGTCAAGGGGGTCTGCTGAAGCCAATCCCAGCCAACACAGGGCGCAAGGCAGGAAACAAACCCCCGGGCAGGGCGCCAGCCCACCGCAGGGCGCGCACGCACACGCACACCACACCAACCTGCATGTCTTTGGACTGTGGGAGGAAACCCACACAGACACAGGGAGAACATGCAAACTCCCCGCAGGGAGGACCCGGGTCTCCTAACTGCGAGGTAGCAGCACTACCCACTGCGCCACCGTGCCGCCCTGTTTCTTATTTACCAGTACGTAAATTTATAGGAATGTAGTTTGGTAGCTTTGGAGCTGCTTATAGCAGAACACAATATTCTTCTTCCTCTTCATCTTTTCCCACTTCTGTGTGGGGTCAATGTGCTTGATCAGCCTTCTCCATACAGCTCAGTCCTGCACCTCCTCTCCAGTCAGACTCTTTTCCTTTAAAGTTTCTTTTACTTTATCCATCTACCTCTACCTAAGCTCCCTTTGCTTTCTCTTCCCCAGTACTTCAATTCCCATTACTCTTTTGGCCACATATTCATTGTCTCTCTTCATCACATGTCCATACCTCTTCAGCTTACTTAATTATCTCTCCCACTTTGGCTGTACCTTTGATTGTCTAATTTCTTATTCTTTATTAATTTTTTTTTTGAAACTCCAACATCCATCTCAACAATCTCATCATTGCCAAAATCTAACTTCTTCTTCTGCACTCCCTTTACTGTTCATGTTTCAGCTCCATACATCATTGCTAGTCTTACCACAGTCTTAAAAACATTACCTTCAACCTTCATCTTAGTTCTTCAGTCAAACATAACTTACATCTAATTCTCCATCTTGGACTACCAATCATCCATTATATTTAAACTTATCCATTATAACAGAATACAACATTACATACAAATCCATCCATCCATTATCCAACCCGCTATATCCTAACTACAGGGTCACAGGGGGCTGCTGGAGCCAATCCAACACAGGGCACAAGGCAGGAAACAAACTCCGGGCAGGGCACACACATACACACTAGGGACAATTTAGGACAACCAATGCACCTAACCTGCATGTGTTTGGACTGTGGGAGGAAACGCAAGCAGACACGGGGAAAACATGCAAGCTCCACACATGGAGGACCTGGGAAGCGAACCCAGGTCTCCTAACTGCAAGGCAGCAACACTACCCACTGCACGACCGTGCCACCCTTACATACAAATAACATAAATAAAATATATTAAGCAACACACATGATAAACAGTTGCAGATTACATTAATTTTAAAGCAGATATGCAAATGATGTGCAAGTGAAAGCATATATGTGTATAGTGCGTCTGCACACACCTTCATACAGTATATGAAGGAATACACAAATAAACTAGGAAGACAGGCTAAATTACTGGTTTACAAGGCCTGTATCTCTAGAAAAGAAAGTGCTTAGGTGTCTATATGTTTTAATTTTAATTAATCTTAAGTGTTTGCTAGAGGGGAGTTTTTGGTTCAAGTGATGACCGGGATGAAATGAGTCTGTGGTTATCCCTTTGACATTGTTTATGACACGAGATACACACAGGTGTGCAACAGATGGAATACCATAGCCATTTGTATTATCAGCAGACCTCTCAATACACCACAATTTATTTTCTGGACCAGACAGTTGCTCAGCCAAACCAGACAACAATGGAAAATATGCTTACATGTTCACTTATGGTTTTGTAGAATTGTACTAGGGAGGGCTGGGAAATATTTAATTTCTGTAAGTGGTGTAAAAAAGTATATGGACTTTTGAGCCTTCTTAGTAATGGAAGTATATATGTCCTGGCTAAGAGTGTTTGTAATAGTGTGCCCAAAAAGTAAAGGATTCCTCCAAACTGACTACAGAATAATGCATTTCTAAAGAAAGACATTGTAGGTTCTGTTTGTGAAAGTTGATTACCATTTCTACTGCCTTGGTGGTATTGAGTACCAGGTTATTTGTAGTATACTAAGACAAAAGACGAGTAACCTCCTTTCTATTTGCTGTTTCCTTACCATTAGTAATCAGTCCTATGATGGTGGTGTCATTAGCTAACTTAATGGCCTACAGTCATTGGTATACAGGGCACAGATTAAGAGGGAAAGTACACAACCATGGGGGCACCTGTGCTGACATAGAGACAGTCTTAGAGGTGGAATCCCATCCAAATATACTGTTTTCTATTTGTCAAAAAACAGTAAATCCATTTATGGATGGAAGCAATTAATAATGTAGAAATTTAGTTAACAACAGTTCAGGAACACTGGTGTTTAATGTCGAACTGAAGTCTACAAACAGTGTCCTGGGGTCTGTTCCTTTACAGTCTAGATACTCTGGCACAAAGTGCAGGCCGATGTTTATAGCATATTCCATAGATCTATTTGCACAGTATGCAAACTGAAGTGGGTCAAGATGAAGACCAGTAACATACTTAAAATGAGTAAGAACTCTTCCAGCAGCAACCCAAGCCTTTGCTTGATGACCTCCCATCCAAATACTGGCCAGGCACAGACATGCTGAGCCTCCTTGGCATTAACCACATAAATCACTTGGGCTTGGAATCTTATGTAAAAATGGCTAACCCTAACTGTCCCTCAGGTTAAACTGTTATGAGCCAATATACAGTATTAAGACTGAATAACACTCAGAACAGTGTTCTGCTACCATTTAAAGGATAAAATAACATCATTCTGCAAAAAAAAAAAAAAAATACTTCTATGCATTTCGCTATTCTATGATAACTCATCAATATCCACGAGTTGGGGTGGAGTCTTTAACCAAAACACACAATAGTAAGTAATCACAAAGGTATAAAGCCAGTTTTAGAACAAACTGAAACTGAACCATTAGTTGAATCCAGCAATAGTGATGACAATGTGAACTATTCATCAGGCGCTGACACAGAATGTGAAACTGATGAATACGGCACTGAACGATCAAATTACAGTGATAGTGAAGCTTCACTATGGCAAAAAAGAAAAGTTAATGTGAATAGATGGAAGGACAATCAAGATATTAGCCTCTAAGCACTGCTCACAATGTAGCAACTGTCAATGTTTGTATCAGGGAAATGTGGAGGACACTAAGCCTTGCAATGTGGTACCCTACAATAACGCAAGGCGCTCATTGATAGTGTGGACCAGGCACTGACCTTCTATCCCCTCATGTGCTAGCAACAGAAAAAAATATTACAAGAAAAGAGCGCTAAGAAACACACTTCTACTGTCCCAGTTGTGACCTAAAGTTGAGCATTGGTGACTGTTTCAAAACATGTCACACGAAAGACACGTACTAAATCTGCATCACTACAGCAATGAACACTCAACAGACCTTTAGTACTGAATTTATGTTAACATTTTAATATTTTCATGTTTCTGTTACACATAAAAGCATTTTCAATGTTTTTTGGCTTGTTTTTAACGGGACTAAATATAGTGCTAAGGGGGTTAGCTTCAAGTGGATTTCCTGTTCTAAAGGACAGATGCCATGACTGCTAGTGTCTGGCTCTCCTCCAGCTTGGCCTCGGGTTTAAAATGAAAGGCCTTGATTGTGATGGAGCCAGGACTGTATGGCTCTCATCTGCTTTAAGCAGCTTAGACTCATCTTCAGACACTAAAGTTTCTCTGATGATTTACAGGATCTCCTTTCTTCATTTGTCATGAATGTCATATGTCATATGTCTTATCACCAGAGATGGATCCCTGAATGGGCCTGTTGGGCCCACACCCAGGTCCAGAGCTCAGTGGGACCCTCATGAAAATTAAACCAGCTGAGATTTTGGAAGTTGAACACAGGTGATCTAGTAAGGATTTTGAACCTTGTGAAAAGTCAGGTTTCTGTAAGGCAGAAGCCTCAATGAGGTAGGACAACTGATTTATTAATTATCATTCTAAAACTTCTCTAATTTTTTTTCCCTACTGTATTTAGAGTTGGTGATTGGCGTTTGGCTATACAGTACTAGTTAGTTGAGTTAGGATATTAATCTGAGAGAATACTGATGGCTATAACGTTATTGCATTTCTCGGTTAATTATAAGAAATGTTTTAATGGTTTAAATAAGCATAGAAACGAAAGAGACCCAATACAAACAAATTTAAAAAAATCAATCTATCTATCTAGCTATCGTTCTATCTGTCTATGTGAACCTTACCCAAAATAATTAATAATGTTATAACAAATATTATTTTTCCACATTTTCTCTTATACAATACTGGCTGTTCACTGCACACCTTGTAAGCGTCAGCACCAGAGTGCTCTATGTTGCGTATCAGCAAAATACAATGTAATGCCACTCATTCAGCTTTAATGAAGACAACCTCAGGTCGAGTGAATTTATGACTGGAATATTTGTTACCACTTGTGGGGAAGGAAAAACTATTATGGGGTGTGCTATCATAGGGTTTTACTATATTTCTGTTTTATTACTGATGTAAAACATACTGATTCTAGCAGGTTGCAGGGATTGGAAGCGGAGTGGGCCCATTGTATTGTTAGGCCCAGGGGCACGTAGACTTACGATTTGTCCCATCTCATCACCTGTACAAAGCAGTGAGGACAAGACCTGTAAATAAAAAGAAGTTCATCACTTTCCTTTTCTATTCCTGAAGGTCTGTTCCCACTTCTTTTTTTAAACGAAACAGGTCTAAAAAGCCAAGATATCCACTTGGTCTCTGCCATACTTCTCCCAAGCTGCTCTGTTACACCTGCCCTCTCTAAAGATGGCCACCCCCAGCTTGGCTTCAGCCCCTTCCCCCGCCCCTTCACTGTCCTGGCTCCGCCCTTTCCTGATCAGCTGATTTCTGTAAATACCTTTGGTTGCCAGGAAGTGCTGCGAATTGCACTTAATGAAGGGGCTTTTCTTTTATTGTTTTCTGAATCGTTTCAAGTAACTTTTCCGAGAGCCAAGTGAGGCGGTTCATTGCATGCCAGCAGCTCGTCTTCTTCCCCGTGGCCTGGTCGCTTTGCAGCCGGGTGGTGTCGTCGGTAAGGGGAGTAGAGGAGAGGCCCTGCTGCTGTGGGTCGCGAGTGAGGGAGTCTCCTCGTTCGGGGGACACTTCGGTGGTGTGTCTGGCAGTGTCAGCCAACATCACGGTGCTTTACTTTAACTCGGCTACAATTTCATACACTCCCTGTTACCACTGCAAGGACTGGCACAAAGAAAGAAAGAAAGAAAGAAAAAAAAAAGTCGCTGCGGCTTTTTAAAGTGATCCATCAGTCACCTTCTGCGAAAGTGTCTGGCAAAAATGCAAAGCAGTGAAATGGGAGAGTCGAGAATTGGACAGCCGTGGGGGAAGCTTGTCAGTGTGGCCTCGGAGAAGCCCTCTGAGATCCTGCTGTTCAGCAAAGAGTTTATCATCGGGGGAAAGAAAGGTAAGCGACGGAGTGGAACTTGGCAGGGCTGGAGAGCGTGAAAAGTGACTTGGGGTTGGGAGATTGGGAATGGTCGACTCCGAATGAATCCCAGTTGTGAACCCAGTGGGTGGTACCATGAATATTGTGTGTGTGGAATTCCATCTAGTGGCAGAGGAAACCGTGTGGCCATTCTGCTTCTTGGAAAAAATGTTACGATCAGGAGCAAACAAAAAGCGTGGCACCAGAAGAAATTTAATAAACGGAGAGCGGGTGAGTCATGGAAATGGTGGTGAGGATAGTGCCGTGTTTGAAAAGCCAGTCTGTGGATAGGCAGTGGTACACCAAAAGTGTGGTAATAATCATCTCGTTTAAGTGGAGATCGTGACACGGGGAGGAAAGTCTGACATAGAGAAGAGTAAACCAGAGAAAAAAGTTGAAAGTGTTATGCTTATGATTGACCGGTAAGTAATCTAATGTGGATTGAAAGGGTTACTTCAAGACGTCAGGGTAAAGTGGCCTATGGAGAAGGGGGCATATGTGTTTTTGGAAGTAGAATGTGGTATCCCTGATAATTCATGCAAGACGGTGAAACATACTGTAATCCAATGAAATTGAGCAACATGTGTGGAGAAAGTGATTTGGATTCAGTACTGAACAGATTATGACCCCTGAGAGTGTTAGGGTAAAGTGATGTGATGAAAATGGAAAATATGGAATCTGCTGGTACAGGAATCCGCATCTGCAGTAGCTTGGTAACATATGCCAGTACTCCTGCCAGTGGAGAGTTGCAGTAGTCCAGATGTGACGAGACCAAAGCCTGAACCAGGAGTTGTGCTGCGTACTCCTTCAGATACGGTCTAATCTTAAGTATATCGTACAGAGTGAATTTGAAAGACCTGTAGACAGCAGCAACATGTTTCCTGAAAGAAGGCTGGTTATTGATTACGACCCGAAGACTGCATACTTACTTGGAAGGTGTAAGCAATAATGAGCCAAGCTGATCAAAAGATGGGGTGCTGAATAGATAGATGGGATAACAAGAAGGTCCGTCTTTGCCGGGTTGAGCTGGAGATGGTGTTTCTTTATCCAGGTTGCAATATCGGTGAGGCATGCAGAAATTCTAGCTGATACACTGTAGGTTCACTGGAAGGAAAAGGGCAGGTACAGATGTGTATCATCAGCATAACAATGATAAGAAAAGCCATTGAACTCAGTGCTAGAACCTAGTGAGGTGGTGTATAGAAAGAAGAGAGGACCCACCACCAATCCTCAGGGCACCTAGATATCTCTCCATGCCAGGATACACAGTAGGATCAACTCAAGAGGAATATGAAGCCCTTTAGGATGTCATAGTTAATCCTAGTGTGATAGCATTGGGTGATTGCTGCAAGTGAGAGAGAAATTTTGTGAGGTGTCTGACCAAACTGAAAAAACAAGGGTTTAAAAATGAAATGACAGATAATACACTTGATCAGGAATGGTGTATGACTGTAATGGTCTGAAAGCATATGCAAAAAGGAGGAAGAAATGGTGTGAATGAACGCGCTTGTTTGTTTCACTTGATCATTTTGGCACTCATTTATTCTTGCACAGATCCAGAGAAAATCTAAAATACAGTTAAGCCACTTCTAGTAAGAACTTTCTATAGCTGTTTTTGTGCAGAAAGGTAAAATGTAGAGAGCTAAGGCAGTACTTTGCTTTCAAAGTTTTTGAAAGTAGAAACAATCCCTATCCATTTTCCAAAAGTCACATTTACTAAGTTAGTTAACGACATGGGATGTTTTTGCACTTCTTTCTATGAAAATATGTTGGTGTGGAAAATGATATAGTGTTACATACATTGTGAAATGACATTATTTTAGGCTGTATAACATCTGACTCTTAGATGTATTAGATATGTCTGTGTACGGAAAGGTAGCTGTTGTTTCATTTTTTATGATACATCAGGTGGTATGTGGGGGTCGTGGCTTCTTTAATTTTTTGTAGTGTAGTTTTGTTTTTCGCAGTGAATCTTCCATTGGAAAATGAGATGTGAAATATTGTGTTTATTTGAAGTTACAAAGATGCATGTGCTTTAGTTTAAATAAAACATTGGGTATAGTAGGTTTAACTTCCACTTTATTAAGTATTAAACATTTTTGCAAACTTGTGTGGGCAGAGTTAACACTTTTATTCTTAAATGGTATGGTTATACAGGGTGGTCCAGATCTAATTATGCAGATCCAGATAGTCTGGATGACTTTGATTTATGCGGGGACGATTCCAGTTTGGCACGAAGACGATTCTTCATGTCGTCAGTTTGCACACTTCTTGATGGTCTGGGATTTTTCGGGTGATTTTCTATGTAATAAACTTAATAAGTTATTATGTAATGAAAATTGCATAATTAGATCTGGGCCTCCCTGTACTGCTGCATCATCAAAAGAAGATAAATTGGATGTACCATGGCATGAAATTGATTTTATTTGTATTTAACATAACAGGATGTATAACCTTGCGAATCAAATATTATTTTACGTATAGGCCAAGATCCAAATAATAGAAGTGCACTCTGTATAATCTCTGTTCATGACATGTGAGTTGAAATTCTCCAATTTAAAGTGAAACCAGTAGTCAGAAGAATGTTTGACCAAATATGTAATTGACTATGGTTGACGGTGGGCACAGTTCTGTTAAGTTTGCTTTCTTTTTATCGTGATATTGGGCATCTGAAAGGGGGAGGTGCACCCCTTCATAATTCCCTCTGGTCTTATAACTCTGAAAGCCCCATTGAGTCTGGCGAGTGCAGAACTGAAAAGCCTGAGACAGAAGGGGGATGGGAAGGCTTTTGTGGCATAAATCAGTCCATTTGTGTGGTAAACTTTTGTCTCATTGTGTCTCGTTTGCTGGTCTTCCTAAGCTCTGCTTTGCATCAGTATAAACTTGTTTAGCTGGTGACAGGCCACAGGTAACTGCGACTTGCTGCGAATAGAGAGCTGTCTGGGTTTTCATTGTTAGATCTGTCCCTAGAAAGTTGGAAGTAGTTTTGTCTGGCAGAAAAGTTTGTCTGGGTCATTGTTGTGGGTGTGCCCAATAGATGCTCAACAGGTCTTGAAATAACATCACAAGAAAGGAAATTGTTTATTTGTTTTCCAAATAACTCTAAACTTTAAAGCTCACTTTTTCTTGTCCTGAGCTCTACATTACAGTACCAAATCACACAAAATTGCTGATTAGTCTTTTTGCCCCAATTTCATTCTATTTTTTTGATTGGAATAAATATCATAAGACATTTGGAGTAATGCAGTATTCACATGGTGTGATCAGAATGTAAATCTGAGTTTCCCGGTGGGAAATTAAATATGAACAACCTTTGAAGTGGCAGCTCCCAGTGGGAAAATTCAGAGAAAACTATGTTACACAAATTAACTGAGTTGTGACACAAAATTAACCTCTAACCTCATTGAATAACATCAAATAAAATAGGAATAACCTCTCCAGGCTAAAGCGATATTTTTTGTTTAACTTTATTTGGAGTGATGGAGTGCGTGCTTAATTTGTGTAGTTGGCTTTTTGCACCCAAAAAAAAAAAAAAATGGAGCTTAGCTTTAATTTCTTGTTGTGTGGACCAAGTAGTAAATTAACAACATCCCTCGATTTCTGCCACAATCCAACTGGAAATTTATGTGAGCACAATAAAGTGAGAAGGTGAGACATAACAAGTAGGATCTCCATAAATTTCCTTAGCACATGAATGCAGTAGAATACTAACACCTTCCTTGAAAATTCTAACTGTTGGAAACTATTACAATTTTATTGGATTAAAAATGATACTTGGACTTCTTGTTTCATTTTATATTTTTATGACTAACTCATATACTACAGAAAGAGTAAAAAATAGTTATTTATCTTCATGTAAAAGACTAAAACATGCCTGACTGCTCTGGTTGCTGACGTTTCCCCACTGAGGATATACCTGCTTGCTCACTGGCGTCTTTGCACATCTGTTCCATTTTCCGGATAAATTTTATTAGCTATCAGTGATAACACAGTGAATCTGAAGGAGAGGTTTACAACTAAAGAGTAAAACCATTCAGAGGTAAAAGCGGTAATAATGCAGTTTGTAAAAAAAAAAAAAAAAAAAGTGAATTTTCAAAGAAGGAGGTAGACAAGTAAATACACGGTTATATAAAAGAAAAATTGAAAATGTGTCCACAGTGGAAAAAATAACACTGACTGAACCTTTCCAAACCACACATGAGGCAGTTTTTAACAAAACAATTTATAGATTAAAATGCAAATGTAAGGAGGCCCTTCAAGCACTACTGCAGGCACTAGGAACATACAAGTGCTGCTACATCGTCTAACACAGAGAATACACAAGAGAATTCATCACATTGCAAAGGGGTGGAAGGAGAAAGAAAATGTATGCCCTAGAAGTTACTTTCAAACATATCTGAATGTCAGGCTTTCGAAGTTCAAGTCTTAATGGGTGGGTTTTCAGTCCTTAAAAAAAAAAAAAAAAAAAATGATTTTGCGCTTTTTTTGTAATGGATATAACATAACCTGTAAAAATCTTCTGGCAGCTTCTAACCAGGCATATGTTTAACTTTATTTGAGGAAACATGATAATACGTTTCAAAGCAGATTCTTTTTGTGAGCTGTATGTGTTGCTGCAGGTGCAGATGCCAGCACATTTTAACTTGATAGACACCAAGCTCTTTTGAAACGTGTTTTGCATTTCATACAGCACTCCCAAAAGATTTTCATCATCACCTAAAAAGTCAGAAAATTCAAACACAAATATATATCTTCACAGAAAGCAAAATCTTCTTTGCTGCTGCAGCAAGACTAACGAAACATCTGATGGTGTGTTGATTCTGGGCATGCTCATAATGGAGGAAACTGGCACTGGTAACAAAACACGATTTTTGGAAGACTACACCATACCTCTCTATTTACTATTTTGTTTTCCAAAGATGACTCTTCATGTGCCACCTACCCTGCCGACTCTGCTGGTGGTCTTGGATGGCTTAGTTTCTTTGTCTCGGTCATGATGACGGTAAACAAAAAAAGTGGCTTTTCTGAAATACATAAGCAAAAGACGTTATAAAGTTGTTTCTTCTTCCTCCTTTCTCGTTACTTTTTATGTCAGACTGAAAAAATACTTTTTAGTCCAGTGTATACTTTAATAGCATGTTTTCCATTCACAATATAGTGCTTGTGGGGTTGATCACTACATTCATTTTTGGCTTGGTTGAAATTGCATATTTAAGAAAGATATTTTCTCCCACTTAGTATCTGTTTGATTTACATAACTTTCTCACAGGATCACAGGCGGCTGGAGCCTATCCTGACAGTAACGGCCATACGAGGTTAAATGACCTTGGGTGGGATACCCTTGACACACACACACTCCCATACTTTCAAGGTGACAATTAATATCCATCCATCCATCCTCTTCCGCTTATCCGGGGTCGGGTCGCGGGGGCAGCAGCTTGAGCAGAGAGGCCCAGATTTCCCTCTCCCCGGCCACTTCTTCCAGCTCTTCCGGGAGAATCCCAAGGCGTTCCCAGGCCAGCCGGGAGACATAGAGACAATTTATATTTTTCAGTTAATTCAACAACCTATTTGCTATATAAGAAAAATATGGGAAAAAAATCATCCAGACACATCACACAGATAATACCCCTGCAATGGCCTTGAACCCAGGATGGTGAATACATGAAGCTGCATTGCTAAGTATTCCACCACAGTAGGGTTCCACAGTGTCCTAATGGATAGGTTGTGATCCCATCCACATTACTACGTTCTTGTTTAAAAATGCAGACATTTGTCTCCGTTTTAGCCTTTTACTAAAGTGGCATTTTCAGCCAATGAAAGCAAATACTTCTGAAAATGCTCAACAGAGCCGGATACTTTTAAAAACGCCGCCGCGCTGTTTATGCTGTGGAGATGTAAAAAGGCAGATTTCCGAAAATAAAGGGAGCACCGCACTCTTGTTGGTTGGTACTTATTATATTTCTCTGCCCTGATTGGATCCAGCACTTTATTTATTTATTTATCAAGCACCTTTAAACAACTTTCATTGACCAAAGTGCTGTACAACTAAAAGACAAAAAGGTTAGCAGGTACTACACAGCGTATATATACTCAATATACATTGCACACTACTATACTAAACCAATCAATAAGATCAAACAAGATAATAATAATAATAGTAATAAATTAAGATGAAACCAACTTCATAAAATCAAGAAGAATTAAATGCACATGAAAACAGATGTGTCTTAAGCAGGGTTTTAAAATGATTAAGATTCTGGGCCGCTCTCAACTGCAAATAACTCATTACAATGTCTCGTCTCATTTCCTGACTGGTCGCCCTTCACAGAAGAAAAGCATTTTTTGACATAGCTTGCACAGAGGAGCTGTATTTTGTTCAATTTTTAGAAATCGTGGTCAAGCACGTAGTCATAATGCTCATTAGAGTCACCAGTCGTATATGTGCTCAATCTGCACTAGCAAGTTCAATCTGGTTGATATGCCTTGACATGGGTGTTCAGACTGTATGTGTACAATGCACACTCTCTGCGGTCGCTGCCCAATTAATTTTGGGAAATTTGATGGTGATATCAGATAGTTGATGCATGAGACTGTTCACACTACAAGATGGCTGTTTGAAATTTCAGACATAGCAGAAATTATTCTGATCGTGCAACAACCCAGTTGTAAGATACAATCGGGAATAGCAGCCACTTTCATACTGCATGTGAAATGATTGCCAATGAAGCACCAATTCCGACTGACTCAGAAAATCACCCGGAAACTGCAAATTGGGCTTAAAATCATGTCAAAATCGCACAGCGTATGTCCAGTTAAAAACATCTGTGCTGCACATCTGCCCAGTGTAGGCAGATTATTATGTAGGCATTTTTGGTTGTTTTAGTATAGATGAAAAATACTTTTGTAAACAAAGTGAAATGGGAGTGTCGATAGAGGTTATTTTTTATTTAAAAATGCCGTTTAGTAGTATGGTGGACGTAGCCTACATTAGAGATGAAGCACAAGTTAGTAGATGTTCTGAACGTAACTGATAATTTATTTATAACTGGAGACACACTGCTTGACTAGCAATATTTAATTTAACTACAGAAGTCATGTTTTACTGCACTTAAATCTTAAAATAAAGATCTCCAGCTCCCAGTGATCATTACATTGGTTTTCGTGAGTCATATAAAGAGATTAAATAAAACGTTGGAGAGATTGCTGCCAAGTTCTGTGTAAAGCACCAGCTATTCTAACAGAACATAACCCATTGGTAAGGTATGGCATTTATAGTTTGAAACAGCCATACATTTCAGCACACTTACATTAGCATTTAAAAACCTGTCAGTTAAGTAATTTACAAACGTATTTATTTAAAATAATCTTTGCACAAAGTATACTTTTTTGCATTCATACTATCAAAGAAGTTAAGATACAAAAAGTACAAATCCAGTCACTAAAAGACAAATAAAAAAAGATAATATAAGTTAAATATCCTTAATTCAAAATGGGACCTTTTTGGATTCTAGATATTTTCAGATTTTGGAGTATTTCCATATACATAATGAGTTATCTTGTGGACACACAAGATCAAGTGGGGTAATGCAGCCAAACCAGCTAAATGACGACTTGCCTGTATAATAATTTGTATCACTGAGTCATTATTATAATGTGTTTCAATATGTGAAACTTATTAACCTTTATTCATAATTAACTTATTAATAATTTGAACTGTTACACACTTGCTCCACAAAGCATTTACATGTCTCTTGTGTCACAGATAATGCTCTCACAATATTCATTGTTAAATGTTAAATGTTTAAGGAATGCCAATGATTAATTACAGGTACTGATTAAAATTTATTTTGTGGAGAAGGTGCTAATCCAATTTTAAAACTATATATTTAAAAAAAAAAAAAAAAGTTGTGCGTGGCATGGTAGCACCATGTTTAGCACTTTTTCTTCACTGCACTTCACTTGCTTGGTTTGTTGACCTGATTTTAGTAGATTTTGTGGGTTTTCTTTGGTATTCCTTGGTATCCTATCCAGATCTGATTTTGGTTTCTCAGGACCCTGCAATGGACAAAACAGCTTCGTTAAGTTAAAGGACGGATATAGCATGATGAAGTCATCAGCCTCTGCCCTATCTTGTGATGTTAGATCTTTTTTTTGCATCAATATGATCTGTGATGAGCTTGAACTGGACATCCAGGGTTAGCTCCTACTTTGTGATGGGTTGCAGTGGCACTATTAAAAGCATTAGTGATTAATTTACAGTTTAGGTATCTCTGAAAAGTGTCTGGTAACACTACCAAATGAAATGAAAGGTGTGTTCTGTATGTTCACACTTTTTTAATGAGTACTTCAGTCTGCATCATCTTTTCATCATCACCTATTTGGTCTGAAAGGTATCACTTCTGAGAGTTGTTCTTTCTGTGTGAAGTAGATTCACTGTTCAATTTAATATTAATTCTGAAAAAAAAAATGTGTCTATACACATTTGTAGTGAAAATACCTGACATGATATTTGTGTTTCATGGACAAGAGTGTGATCAAGTCAACAGTTAATGCATCTTTTATAAATCAATTAATGTTGGAGTACCAGCAGAGGACCACATCCCCTTCCAAGGTGGCCTCACACGACCCTTGGTTTGGATTATGCAAGTTTTAAAGTGAAATGATAGAGTTTTTAGGTATACTTCAAGCCTTTTCTAGTAATTGGATAAGTTCATACACCTAAGAGAGAGAGAGAGGTTAGGAGCATGCGCTGATACAGCGCATTACCGCACCCACCACATGACAAACCAACTCAGGACCCCAGGTTAGGACCCGAGTGCAGCCTTGCAACGGGTGACACCTCAGCACCACACTAGTTCATATGGAATCGAACCAGTGTGAGGTTTTTTTGGTTGTTAATAAATGAATACCCAGCGGTGCGTGGAAACACACAGTGGTGTGTGGTTCTAACTGTTGCTGTGACTTTGAGTGATGAGCTCTTCTTTCTAGTAATGGTCAGTAACTGGTCATTTCTTGACACCTCATCACATTAACACATTCACCTCTTCAAAGCCATCCTCTTCTGGATGGGATCACTCATGTGGGAAGAACAATATCAGTTCCTGCACCCTGAATTATATAATTGTGATAGATTTTCTGTTAAAAAATATGAATCTCTGGTGCCTGCTCTTGGCAAGGGATAATGCAATATTTGAACTATAATAAGAGGGTGTAAATTGCCTAACACATATTTAAAATCACTGGTAATTTGCATGTAGTTGAACAGTGTGTTAATTTAGATACAGGAGATTCATTCATAGCATTCGTCATTGTCTTATTTCACATTACATAACTGCTTTATTAACTGGTGCACACTGCCCACAGCACCCTAAATCCAGCTTCAACTGAAAATTGAATTTTTTGTCTGCAGGTTGTAAAGTGGTGGACAGATTGAAAAACGAGACTCCTTTTTCTCTCATGTTCAAGACGAGCAAAACAAAAAATCCCCTGCAGCATTGGTGGTGTACCTATGATGAATGATCTGATTAACTTAACATTCTTTTTTTTGTCTGCAGGCTGTGATCTTTCCTTTTCTGCCAACAAGCTGGTGTCTGGTAATCAGTGTAAGATCATTCAGGATGAAGATTCAGGGGAGGTGTGGTTGGAGAATATGAGGTATTCTATCTGTGTGAAGAAATAATAATGACAAGTTAAAATCATCTAATAAATATGAGCTTTATACCACTAGCTTTGCAGGGTAGCATTACATAGAACATCATCATATTTACTGAATGTGAAAAACGTTTAAAAGAGATTAGAAGCATGGATAGAGAGCATGATCTTGCAAATCAACTGACTAAATTATTATACTATTGGAAATCTATCCAAGTCAGCTTATGCTAGTTACAAAAAGCATGTTCTTGTCCTGTTTTTGTCCATCCATTTACTGAACCTTGGATTATGAAGTATGAAGTCTTAAATAAAAAGTAGATGGGAGATAAACAAGTCAAAAGTAATGGTTAACAAAGAACCTACTGTTCTTAGTTTATAACTAAAGATTTTCAACTTTTTTCCTGAACTGATTTTTTTTTCTCATTGATTTTACAAAAATCATATTCTTACAATTTAGTTACCTACATAAAAGCCAGTTCTTCAAGCCAGATGTGAATCCCATAAATAGAAATTCCATTTCTGTCTGGTGTTTTACAGTATCAGTGAAATTGGAACTCCGATTAAGATCATATAGGATGTTGTGACACAATATTAGGTGGGATGTCTTATCCAGATACTTGTTAAAGGTTGTCAAGGTTTCTGCTTTAACTCCATGTCTTGGCCAAGTACTCAAGTAAATAACAAAGAAGTGTCTCCTGGCTACCGTCCTAAATGCACTTCCCCCTCCTTTCCAGTTGGTGTCCTTGAGTACATACAACCATATGGTCAACTCATACTTTCATGTACATGGATCCACATTCATAGGACCATGCCAATTTTAACTTGTTCAGAGAGAGAGAGAGATGTTTATACGCCTACAGAGTTTACGGCTGCATTGAGTTATCTGCAATAACTGTACATAAGTTTTAAAGACCACATTCAAACATGGATACTGTTGAAGTTTGGAGCAATAGGCGTCTTTTCAGTTCTTCATAAACAATTTATGAGGATGCTCACATAAGTCATTTGTGAAGAAAGGTAGTGCAGACACTTGGCAGAGCAGAATCCAAGAGCAGAAGTAAAAGGAAGTACATACATATACAAAAAGGCCCATTTGTGACTGAGCTTCAACTTCCTTCCTGAGCTCTTGCAAAGTTCCTGCATTATATCTACTGTACATAATTTCCCTTTCTCATGATGCCATCTATTTTGTGAAGCGCACCAGTCCCTCCTTCACCAGAGTACCCTACCCCAAACCCAAAATGATGCTACAACCCCCATACTTAAAGGTTGGGATGGTACTCTTTGGCATGCACCCATTTTTCTCCAAACAGAACAATAGTCATTATGGCCAAGCAGTTCATTCTTGGATTCATCAGACCAGAGGACATTTCTCCAGAAGGTAAGATCTTTGTTCCCATCTGCCACTGCAAACTGTAGTCTAGCTTTTTTTATGGTGTCTTTAGAGCAGTGGCTTTTTCCTTGCTGAGCAGCCCTTCAGATTATGGTTATGGTGATAAGGGACTCATTTCACTGTGGATATTGATACTTGACTTACCTGTTTCTGCCAGCATCTTCTCAAGGTCCTTAGCTCTTGTTCCAGGATTATTTAGCACATTTTGTGCTAAAGTACGTTTTTTTCTAGTAGACAGAGTGCATCTCCTTTTTGAGGGGTATGACGGCTATGTGGTCCCATGGTGTTTAAACATGTGTATTATTGTTTGTGCATATGAATGTAGAACCTTCAGGCATTTGGAAATTGTTCCCAAGGGTGAACCAGATTTGTGGGGGTCCACTTTTTTTTTTTTTTTTTTTTTTTTTTTTTTTTGTGTGTGTTTGATGGTAAGTATTAATATACATTCACATGTCGACTCCACTTAGGCTAATTGGCTATCAGAAGATGCTAAGATTTGCTTTGGGTGTAATGAGGATGGATAGGATTAGAAATGAGGGCATTAGAGGGTCAGCTCAGGTTGGACAGTTGGGAGACAAAGTCAGAGAAGCGAGATTGCAATAGTTTAGACATGTGCAGAGGAGAGATGCTGGGTATATTGGGAGAAGGATTTTAAAGATAGTGCTGTCAGGCAAGAGGAAAAAAAGATGGCCTATGAGATGGTTTATAAATGTGATGAGAGAGGACATGCAGGTGATAACAGAGTAAGATGTAGAGGACAGAAAGATATGGAACAAGATGATCCGCTGTGGCAACCCCTAACGGGAGCAGCCGAAAGAAGAAGAAGCTGTCTAATTGCTATTTGGCTTGACATTTTCTGGAATTTTCCAAGCTGGTTAAAGGCACAGTTAACAAAGTGTATGTAAACTCGTGATCCACTGGAATTGTGATATAATGCATAAAAAGTGAAATACTCTGGGAATGTTGTTGGAAAAAATTACTTTTACCCTCACAAAGTAGATGTCTTAAAATTATATGCCAGATTTCTAGTTTGTGAGTATAAAATGTGTATGGGTTAAAAAGTGAGTTTTAAAGAATTCATCAAAAGTACATGTAAACTTCTGACTTCAACGGTATATACAGTAAAATAGACCGGTTTTGATTTATTTTTACAATACGTCAATTACTAACAAATGTAGAGCAGCATAGCTGCACTTCTCCATTAAGCAATACTAACAGTTTTTAACATTAAATAACGTGTGCATTTCATAGGTCGATAAAGCAAAATCTAACCAAATACATTGTGGTAGCATTCGATATTTAATTAATATGGAACAGTGCAAGACTCCATAATTAAAAGTGAACTGACCTGTGTCTCTAACGATTCTGCTACTACTTCAGGGTAATCAAAGAGCTCAGTGTTCTGTAAAGTGCTGAATCGACGGAGTAGGAGAAGCACTTCTGGCTTCTTTTCTGTCTATTCCACTACCCCCACTCCCAAATCAGAAAAAGGGCCTCTCTACATGAACGAGAATAATTCATTGTTTGCTCTTCTATTAAGAAGCTCTTTAAAAGAGACAAAAGGGAAATCTGCCGAATACAGGTGATGTTTCCTCTGTGAAAACCCACATAATTTATTATTCATAGCTAATTAACCTCAAGGAATACAATTCAAATTGCATTTTAAACAGCCAGGCAAAACCTTGACAGTTAAGTGCTAACTAATTCTCTTGGATTCTTTGCATTTCCCTCTAATTTAACACATCAAGAGAGTGGGAGCCTTTGTTTAGTAATCCCTTGACAAATGGAGAGTCTGCTGTTAATGGCGCAGTGCTCAGACATAAGTAATATGCATATCTGCAGTGAAGTACATGTTCCAATTAGAAAATTCTTTGTTCACACACAACATCAGGACACACAGCAGCTGGAAACTCTTGGCAAAATTAGATGTTTTAGTGAATATCAAAATACATTGTTAGCCATAAAAATTAGTATATGTGAGAGTCATTGAAAAGCTCAGAATATATTTATTTTCATGGGGCATTGAAACAGATGTATACTACAGAGAGATATATAATTTACTTACCATTGGAAAGCTATCAGTATTGTTCAATGTAATTGTACATCCATCCATTTTCCTAACCCGCTTATCCAGGGCAGGGTTATGGGCCAGCAGTCATTGGTAGAAAAAAAAGGAACCATCTTTGGACAAGGGCACTATTCCATCACAATATGAACACATACACTCACACAGCAGGGGTCAGTTTAGGAACGCCAGTTCACCTAACATGCATGTCTTTGGACTGTGGGAGGAAACCCACACGAATATGGGGAGAACATCTGTACACAGGGAGCACCCAGTGCACAAACTCTGGCCTCTTTGTTGAGAGGCAGCAGCGCCACGACTGCGCCAAATGTTATTGTCTCTGTCGTAAATAAAACTTAAGGGCAGTTTTCATGTGGAGAATTTGTATGTTTTAACTTTTGCTCTCTGTTAATAATGATGCATGGAAGGGTGAGTTTGTGTCATTGAATTTTTAAAAGGTTATGTTATTGTCATGTTTAGTTTTGTTGATGGGTCAGTAATAAGTTTTATCTTATTAATTTATATCTATATATATTTTTTTTAGTGTGAAAGGAACAGTGATTAACAAATCAAAAGTGGTGAAGAGTCAGAAATGTCGGCTTCAAAATGGAGACGTAATCTACGTCGTACACAAAAAAAATGAGCCAGAACAAGGTACTGCTTCTTGTGATACTGATTATATTGTTAAAATGGTGTTTCTTTTTGTCAGCTTCACAAATCCCATGAGGACTCATGTCTGGCAGTAGATTCAAAACTTGCCCAAAGTGGTTGAGATAATTTGTTGCACTTGGGATTTGCCCCCATTGTGATTTTGTTTGCGCTTAGATACTTTAACTTTTGTGACATTGGAAATGGGTTTCAACTTGAGTGTGTGTGTGTGTGATTGCAAAAGGTAGGTTTTGGGTTTAATTCTAAATTTTAAATGAAAGTGTTTTCGCAACGTTCTTAACTTGAAATGTAGCATATTTTTTGAAATGTTTTACTTGTTTAGAGATGTAGCACAAATGCTCATTTCTGTGTTTTACAAGTGGGGCACAGGCAGGTAAAGTGACTTGGGATTAACCCAGTCATTTTAGGGGTCTAAGGTCCAGGGCTTTAGCCACTCTACCTGTCTAAAGCGTTGTTGAATGCTTTAATCTTTAACAAGATACTATAGGTTTTGAATTATGATTTTGCAGAAAAATGTTAACATGTGGCTTAATTTTATGTGTATTTGTATTTCTTTGAAATTTGAGTTTTGTTTATGCCTCCCAGATCTGTTGCTCACATTTGTATGCTTTATGTCCTTTTAGAAATTGCATATATGTACCAAGCTGTAAATGCTGAAGAGAAAGCTGGATCAGGTATGTTTAAATGAATGTAACAAAACTACTTATAGTAGGTCTTTATACTTAACATATTTTACAGGTGTATGGCTTTAACAAAGTAAAAGTAGGTCAGTATTCATTCATTCCTTAGAAACAGGAAATTAAATTTATGATTAAATCCATTATCCATATGAGTTATTCATTTCTACAGAACAGCTCAAAAACATGCAAGAAAACCAATAAAGTGTGTTACCTGAAAGCCTTGTTCAGTTGCTGGATATTGACATAGGTAGAGACAAGCACCTCAAGTTTAACTGTAGCCATTCCTCTCATATTGTACTGTATTTATCTTTTGGTGGTCGTGATGAGAGATAAGAGGATGTGTACTGAAATAAAGCATGTATCCACCTTTTAGATTTTTTTTTAGATATGTTAAAATAGTAGTAGTGCTGTATGTTCTACTAGATATCTGCAGGTTTTACAGGCCAAATCTTATAGACCATCCTGTTTTATGTATCGACATGTTAGGTGAACTGGCCTTGTTAAATTGGACCTGTGTGTGTGTGTATTAATCCTGCAATAAACTGGCACCTTGTCCAGGTGATTTTCCTGCCTTGTACCCAATGATTTTTGGGATAGGATCCAGCTGTCTTGTGATCCTCCCTTGGATTAAGTGTGTTAAGAGAACTGGACGAAGCATGACTCAGTTCTAAGGCTATGCAGAAAGAACTTTTCATAAATTCCCCTCATTATTATATAGAACTGACTAATTACTAGGATCCTTAAATTTATAATGGATTCAGCAAACTTGTTTAGGTTGTCTAATAGTTATTCATGCTGAGTTACAGTATATATGTGATTTTTATTACATATTTGAGTTTATTTTACAGTGCATTTCCCTTCTGTTTTTTTAAATAACTGTTGTGTGGTTTGGATTGCAGACATTCTGAAAAGTGAAGCGCCAGGAAGCCCCTTTTCATGTAGTGAAATTTCATCAGGTGATTCTAACCAACCAAACTTAACCAATGAGGAACCATCATCTGATGAGCCAGTACCTTCTACATCCATGTCTGACCTCCACAATACCCCGAGCATTTTCAGTTCCCCTTCAGGTAATGTCTTATAAGAGTTTTTTTATTGTTGAACCTATGATTAGATCTCAAGAGACATTTGTGTTAAATGTAACAGTATTGGTTTACCTTCAGCTCATTTTTCAATACATTGACTTGCCTAACCAGGTGATCATGCTCCATTCTAGGCCTTATGCACATGCTAAAACAAATTGGTTTCCCTTATGTGTCACATCTATTGCTGTGCATGCCATACCATTAATACCCAGGGCCGGATTAAGGTGGGTGCAATTGATGATGCAGCATTAGGCCCATTCCTGAAATAGGCCCAGATGAGAACAGACGAGAATCTTCCGGAAACTGAACAGTTTTCCTTTGCTATATTAACCTCAAAATAATTCTTAGAATGAAATTTGGAGTCCGACTTTTGGATGCCTAGACACAGCGTTACTTATTATACAGTTACTATTGTTCTTTGCGCTGTGACGCAACTATAACGTCCTTGTGTTTTTTGTTAACCGAAGGTTTCAAGTTAATGCTATCAATTTTATGTTAAACAGTTTATTTAGTAATTTAGCTGCGTTTTTTGCAATATCTTGGGGATTCTTGCCACTTTATTATTGTTCGGTAAGTGCCATGTAGTAAATTTTTCACTTTGAAAGTTAGTTGTACAGTAAAAATCAATGGCTATTTAAATGGTTATCTATAAAGGTAAAACTAAAAGCTGACCCGCAGGCCCGGCATGGATGTTTAGAATTTTTAAAATCCTCGCCAGGATTCTGGTCTATTATGAAATTTTAAATCGTGGACAAATTTTTACCCTCAAGAGCCTGAACAGAGTCACTTTGATCCAATGTCTCTGCAAATTCATTTTGTCTTACTCTGCTTTGTAAGAGAATTGCAAAATTTTTTGTATTTCATTGTTAGGTTTTCTGCATTAAGTGCACTTTTCAGACAGTTGCTATTGAATGTTAATGTTACATAGTTTGATGTTAATCTCGAGTTGTTACGATACTATGTCGTTATTATTATTCATGTTCAATAAAGGCTGACTGGTTGCTTCGCAAGCAATTAAGGCTCCTTGGTCAGTCTGAGTGCGCATGTACGGTGAGTGTCGAATGCACATGCACCAATGCTGAGAAAAAATAGGTCTTTTTTGTATTGCAGCATCAGGCCCAATTTCGTCTTAATCCAGCCTTGTTAATGCCCATTAGTAGTTGAGTGTCATCTGAAAAAATATTCAAGGCTAAAGATACCTAGGCAATGAAATTGCTGGAGATTATATGGATTGACGGTAGCACAGAAATTCAACAGTAAATGTTTGTATAGGATTGGTGCCCTCAACATCCACACAAGCTTGTCATTTTAATAACTAAGTCATGTTCAGTATCTATTTTGCATCACTAAAGTAATTAAAATGTGGATTATCATGGATTTTCGTGTGCATTTATCTCTGTAGAAATTAGCAGTCTTTCTGTTTCGGAGACCTTCTCTTCTTCTGAGCCTTGTCCATCATTCTCAAGTCTAGAGGACTTCTCTTCTGAATCCATTGGTTTAGAGGGTACCAACATCTCAACATCAGTTAGTTCTGGCTCTCTCAGTTTTCTCCCAGAGAAAGATGACTCAGAACCACCTTGGAAAAAAAGGAAGACAACAGGCAAGAGTGATTCATTTGTTTAGGAGCATTCTCATCAAACAGCAAAATTAACAGTTTTAAATGAGCCCTTACAGTATTGTACTATCCCTTAAATGTGTGTTTGTATATGGAGACATTGTTTTCAGATATACACTTAAAATTTTAATTTAACACTGATACCTGTAGTTCAAGGTTTCGGCTAGAGGCAGATCACAGTAGACATTAATGACAGTGATTAAATGTGTTAATGTTAGGACAGCAGACCTTTTCTAGTTATGCTGCCTCACAGCATCTTGGATGGGTTTTTCTCTGTGTGGAGCTCTTTGTTTTAGTGGGTTTCTCCATGTACTGCAGTTGCCCTCAATACTCCAGGCATGTTTAGCTGATTGCCACCTGTACATTGACTCTTTTTGATTTCCAATCCTGCTTACCTGATGCTTTTAACTGATTTTTATTGGACAAAGTAGGTTAAAAAATGTTTGGAATGATTTTTCATTTTCTGCAGTCTCATTATAAGAACAACAGAGTAAAGTTACTAAAACCATTGTTAACAGGAATTTGTATTTATTTGTTATGAAGACTATTTTCAGAGTAGTAGTATAAAGATTGAAGGTGTACTATTATAAAAATAACTAATGCTTACACAATTGTTTTCTGTTTTAATAATACACTGAAAATCAACAGATTCCAGTCAAGGAGAAACCCAACATCCAGAAAGGGAAATTCATAAAACTCGGTCATCAGAAGTATGCAAAGAAACGGAGTTAAAAACAGATAAGATGGAAGAGTCTCTCACGTGTATTATTTGTCAGGACTTGCTGTATGACTGTGTGAGGTAAAGCAGTTAACAAAATATGAATACAAAGTTGTCATAGTCACACTGACTAATATTTGGTTGAAACAATTTTCACTATGCATTTAAAAGTAGACCAGTTTGTCTGATTTTGCCATTGGCTAGTGCGCAAATTTGTGATAATAAAATAATGAGGATTCGATTTTGAAATTGTATTCCTCTGTTATACTGTGCATGAAATAAATGTATTTGGTTCATCATTTTTAAACAGAAGCTTTCCTTGTCTATAGCCTGCAGCCCTGCATGCATACATTCTGTGCTGCCTGCTATTCAGGATGGATGGAACGGTCATCCTTTTGTCCCACCTGTCGCTGTCCTGTGGAGCGTATCAGAAAGAATCACATGCTTAACAACCTGGTTGAGGCCTACCTACTTCAGCACCCAGGTGAGGGCAACTAACCACATCTACATAATAATATGGTTAAAACTGTTAATAAGCACTTGAATATTCCAGAAATCTAATTGGTTAAAAAAGAATGTTTAGATAAAAGAAATGTCTCATAACTGATTTAGTTAGTATCATTTGCAACAAAGAAACATTAGCCAATATCTCATTTTAGAAAAGTGCACATGTGCTGAGGAGAATTAATAAGCCTTACGAGTATGCTAAAGCAAAGGTGTTAAACTCATGTCCTATAAGGCAAAGGTCCCATCCACACTAGTAGGTTTTCAATTAAAAATGTAGATGTTAGTCTCTGTTTTCGCATTTCATCCACGCCACCCCAGCATTATCAAACCATAAAAACAAAAACTTCGGACAACAGTCTCCAGAGCCGGAGACTTGAAAATGCCGGCACAGTGTCTCACCGTGGATGGACGATAATTAAGATTTCTGAAAAGGCTGACTCCGTTGTGCTTTGGTTGGTTTGTTCTTATTGTGTGGCTCTTCCCTGACTGTATCCTGCCTGTTACAATGCCTCATTCATTCTGTAACAGTAATCAAGCTGATAGAATTTATGCAGTCAGTTAACTGGACTGTGAACGTGAACTTGATTGTAATGAAATTAAGCTGCCATTGCTACCCTCCAGAACTGAAATCCTGTACTTCACATAGATACTTAAGATGTATAGATAGTAAATATTTTCTTACATGTGATGTCATATGTGTTTACGTTTAGTATCTGCTGCAGTTAGTCATATAGATCATCAGCCAATATGCCTTTTATTTCAGAAAAGTGCAGAAGTGCTGAGGAGTTGCAGAACATGGACAGTCGCAATAAAATCTCTCAGGACATGGTCCAGCCAAAGGTAGAACGGAACTTTTCTGATGAAGAAGGCAGCTCGGATTATCTCTTGGAACTTTCAGATGTAGACAGCGAGTCTTCTGACATTAGGTAAAAAACTTTTCTTTTTTCTACTGGCGTTCACCATTTCTTGTGATTGTCTCAGTGTGGTTAAAACAGATGCCATCCATGCATATAGTTAGTGAGGCATAAATACAGCATTTCTGCATAAAAGTAGTTTTTTCCAATTTTTTGTGATGGTATTCTGTGGTAGTAATGAATACTGAAGGTATTATTTTAAAATAATACAATTTTTTTTTTTTAATTTTTACCTTTTTTTTTCTTTTAAACAATAACAAAAATTTGGAACTTAAACCATATCCATTTACCATACAATAAAAAAGTTTTAAAAAGATTTTGTTGAAACTACTAGAATGTGAGGACTAACAAGCAGAATGATTGTCACAGAAAGTAAAACAGCAAGGCTTTATCATAGTAAAAGGCATTCATTTGGTGGCTACTTATGAGTATTTTATTATAAAAATGATGTGCTCTTCACTTTCAAATGACATTTGAAATATATTGCATATGAGAAAAAGTATATACATCATTTTGGCATGGTAAGCTGTCATCAGGGATTGTGCATGTTTATAGTGCAAAACTAGTAGATTTTGTTATATGAATAAACCTGACATAATTTATTGGCATACTAATAATCATCCCAGGTTCTGTTGTTTGTTGGCAAAGCAGGACATTCGAAATTTCATAAAATAAGGATATAATTATTTATAAAGAGATAACATGCAAATACACTATTACAGTATTATACAAAGCAGTGTTTCTCAAACGTTCTGGTGTTGCGACCCAGTCGGGTAGTGGGAGGTGAGTGCTTTCCCCTTGGTGAAGTGAGTACAATTGTCGAATTTTCATTTTGGGCTTGAGCATGATTGTCAGAGTGGTGACCCTCCATGACATTACCATTATAAACAATAGGAACTCGTGACTCACATCCCCTCCGCTACTCACTCCTTTCAAATATAATTCATTGAAATTGAACTGGAATTGTTACTGCATACATATTTTTTGATTAAATATTTTTAGTCAAAGCTGAAAACTTAAACTAAGCACTATCCACCTATCTAGCTATTTTCTAAATCCAGTTTCCAGTTCTAAAGTTTGACTCATTTACTTGACAATTTTGGATAAGTTGGTTTAGAAAGTGGATGGATGGATGAAAGTGACACAGATGACTAGTTCCTAGTGGGGCAGTGAAGTTAAGCAAAGACTTGCCCATGACAGAAGTGCCATGCTTTAGAAG
The DNA here is from genome assembly GCA_026402145.1 of Polypterus bichir lapradei. Taxonomy (NCBI): domain Eukaryota; kingdom Metazoa; phylum Chordata; class Cladistia; order Polypteriformes; family Polypteridae; genus Polypterus; species Polypterus bichir. Next base: position 1,864,250 of record JANRMT010062839.1, on the reverse strand, counting down.
AATACAGGTTAGGAGGTTTTTAAATTCTGAGATGACAGGTGATTCTGGAAGGTAGACTGTCCTGTTGGTTTGACTGAATAGCCTCCTTGGGTATTTTCAACAAATAGTTTCTCATTTATTCTGCTGCTTGTTGCAGCATGAAGGACCTTTGTCTTATCTCTATATATAACTACTATTGTTCTTCTTCTTCTTTCGGCTGCTCCTGTTAGGGGTTGCCACAGCAGATCATCTTTTTCCATATCTTATATATAAATACTATTATTATTATAACTACTACTCATTCTGTATGCAACTGCTTACTCCTGCCTGTATCGTATTTAGCATTTGTGTGCTTATTTGATCCCAACTCAATTTGTGCTTCAGCCTGGTTTTCACAGTTTAGGAGATACAGTGTTTGCATCCAAGGTTCATCCTGCATGGAGTTGGCCTGTGGTTAGGTGTGTGTGTGTGTTCTCCCTATGATAAACTGATGACCTGTCCAGGGTTTGTTTCTGCCTTGCACAATATACCAGTGTTTTAATTTCAGCCAGTTGGTATTTTGATTTGTCTTTACACTTGGAGACATTTAATGACCACAATATACAGTCAGGAGCCATTCCTAAGTGGAACACATATATTGAAACGCAGGACTCAGAGTTGTGGATTAACATATTAAAGTGACAAGTCACATGCTAAGTGCTACAGAGGAATCTATGATAGACCTTACTGCTTCATTTTCCAAGTGCACAGACGCAAACAATATTGAAGCTTGTATTCCAAAAGAGTTTTAAACTGATCTGTTCTTCCATTTTTAACCTGTACAGAGTCATGAGAGTCACCAAAACAAGAGCCAGACTATTACAGGGTACATTCCCTCATATTAAGCAAGTTAAACTATCACACATTAAAATAATGTAAATGATAATCTTTCTCAAAATAAAAAGAACTGCCTTTTCATTGCTTATGTATATCATGGTAGTCAAAACAAAACTATTGACGTGTTTTGCATTTTTGTCTGCTTTGAAAACCAGCTTGTGCTTTATATAATAAAGATGAATTGATGTTCTGTGTTTATAGTCATGCTTGTTTTACTTTGTCATTTATCCATGTGTTTTACATAATTAGAGTTAATGTCCTATCTAACACCAATAGTAGCAGGCACAGCTTAAAACTGATAGCACAATTCAGTCCAGAAGATGCACTTATTTAAAACAAAAAGGCTGGATGGTCTTAAAAATGAGGAACCAACAGGATTAAACACGCATTCCTTTGGGAGACATCCTTTTTAATACACTGATATTTTAAGAAAGTGAAAGGGCAGTTCAAAAACAAGAATAGCTCATTTCCCATTTAATCCACTCTGTCCTACTTGCATTCATCCTCTATCCAGTCTCTGACTCTTTGTCTGGTCATGAGGACAAATGCTGCTCTGAAGCAGCATCGTGGATTCCTGGGACGGGATCATATCTCCTTAGTGCCTGATACTGCTTTGGCTCTTGCCTCATAACTGCACCTGCCCTTGTCTATATCTGTCACACTTCATTCAAAAGCATTCCTTCAGCTCCAAAGTTACCATATTGTTCAAATGGCTGAGATTATTAATTGAGTCACATATTAATAAAACTATATCTTGTATTTGATTGCCTGCACCCAGGGAATACTCTAACCTGCACAGGCTGACATTTTCAAGACATTATGCTTGTACACTATTTGAAGTATTTGTGATGAAGGCTTACACAACATATTGGTTTTGCAGTTCTGACAATGTTCAGCTGACTTTTTTTTTTTTTGGTGAAGCCGATAGTCTTTTTTAACAATTTAATAAAATCGTATAATTGAACTTTTTTAACTTTAGAAATGATATTTACGATTCTGAACAGACTTGTCTGTTAGACCTCTTTAGCGTGGTCAAGTGTATCTTGTTCAAAATGTGAGGCAGATTTTATTGTACTAAATCATAAAATCATTGCAGAGCCTAAAAAAAGATTGACCATCTCCCGTGTGTCTGTTGTGGTACTTGAGAGAATTTAAATTCTTTGTCATTTGCTACCCTTGTGTATTATTATTCCAACTCACAGCTGTTAGCATCTCAACAAATTGTGTACTTATGCCAAGCAGCCTGTTTATTTAACGATAAAGCAATCACCTTGTCTCCCTTTTCCTTAGATGCAGGTTTCATCCTGAACAATTTCAGATGCCAGTTTTGAAACACTGCCCAGTCCTGGCTCAAAAAATGAGATTTTGCACATTTCCTAATTAGTTATCTGATATTATTACTTTGAAATTTTTCCCTCATAACCAAACCCCATCCCCTCCATCCCCTGCCACAGCCAGCCGTGGGTAGTGTGCCGTCAGTGTCCGTGGTACAGAAAAGACCTTTGTCAGCCAGCTGTTGAACAGACAGTTGAAGCACCTCTGAGGACAGTGGGAGAAGCACCTTCGACATCCAGCTCCACCTCAACAGGTACCTGCCATCCAAAATTGTGTTCTGCAGTTTAGACAAAAACCTTATGGGTCCATTTAAAAGCTGTGTCATGAAATTTGCCGCAATCTTGAAATTCATTTATTTAAAAATTATATTGTGGATAAAGATAATTTATAAAGGAACAAAACTTGAGTTTTAAGTAACCAGTGAAGGGTCAAACATTTTTTTTTTTTTTTTTTTTTTTTAAACTAAATGTGTCACTAATTGTAACTTATGACAACATTCAGCATTGGGTACCATGTAACAAATTTGGCTGGTTGACACATGAACACAGTTTAATATATTTATATACGGGCAGATCCCATGTGTAAACAGATATTTCAAAACTGCCTTCTGTAAATAATGTGCTTTAGCAGGGTGGAGTAAAAACTTAAAGGCTGTCTGAATGCTGTTTTATAGTTCACAGGGTTTTATTGCAGTATGGATCTGTTTTTTGTAATGCTTCTTACAGGGACTGCCTTTTATGTCAACCCCTCCCACCTTCTCTTTGTCTCAGTTTCCCAAGAATATATGTGTCCTCCCCAAGGGGGTCATGTGATTTGTTCATGCTGCTTCCAGCCCATGCCTGATCGAAGAGCAGAGGCGGCCACCCAGCAGAACTTTCATCAGCAATGCAAGTATTCTTGCTGTTAATAGGCTACAAAGCAACATTTCTAATCTTCTATTTGAGGTTTGACATGTGGACTTCAGAGGTGGTGTACTGTGAAATTTTTTTTTGACATTATGAAGGTAATTATCTCTATATTCATTTGTACAGGTATGGCATGCCAGCGTTCATTTTGTCACATGTACTGGGGGTGCACTCGAGTTGGATGTCTTGGATGCCTGGCGCATTTCAATGGTATGGATTCTCACTGCATCCTCTTTACACCTCTAGCAGCTAAGGAGTTTGATTGTAAACCATAATGTAGCTGGGTCATACCAAGTGTGCTACACTTAAGATCAAGTTCCATTAAGCCCCTGTCACGTTACTCAAATACATAATCGTGGCCTGCATGACAGCCACTTGTGTAGTCACAAGATATTCATGACTCATTCCAACTAGGCTGCACATTTTCCTGACAAAATCAAACAAGTCAGATTTTTTTTTTTCTTGAGTTGTAGAAATGAGCTTAGTGTATACGAGAGCTGACAACCAATGAGTATGCAGCCACAATGCATATAATACAGCTATGAGGAATAAGGAGCACTGGTATTTTGGACTTAGCAAAGAGAAGAGAGGCTTGTTGGTCTTATGTCACGTGTTTTATATACCATGACAGAATTGGAGGAAAAAAAGAAAATAAAAGGGCAGAGATTGCAGCTGAACTCACTGCACCTGTAAAGCCTTTGCACAGACAAGTTCTGTGAAGCACACATTATTGACAGTCATATTTTGACACTGGCTTACTCACCTAGCCTGCCAAGTGTATTGCTTGTACATGGTTGTCGGTTCACCAACAAGTAAATCATCGGGTTAATTAATGAAGTTACAAAAGTATAAAAAAAATAAACACAACATTCCTGCCTTTAGGAAAGCAATAGAATCAAAGTAAATAAATGAGAGTCAACATCTTGACAGGTGTAATCTCATCTGAAAGTGCCCTCACGGTATGCATATGTCTCTCTATCTCATACTTTTCTTGTTATTTTTTATTTGCTTTTAAATCATAAATCCATGGACATAAAACACTGAAATTTGACATAAGATTACATTTTTAGGCTAATATGTTCTCACTATTTATTAATATTTTACAGTTTTTGGAGGTTATATGTAATTTCAGCATAAGTGGTGTAGTTCCACTGCATGTTATTAAAAAATAAGGTGTTCATTTTAAACACATACATATGATTATATGTAATGCCTTTAAAAGTTTTTCTATCCTTCTGTACCTTTAAATGATTAGATGCCATAGGTGTATTCTTATGGACCATAGTTATGCCAGCATTATGTCACCAAGAAGACATTTGGGAAATTTTACAGCAACAGCTGAGTTTATTTAGAGTTGAACAGAATTAATGTCAGGTGAATGGAGATCACTTTTATATTTGATTTGGAATTTAACTGTTTGTGTCTGTAGATGTTTAAAATTCATGTTACAAAAAGTTTGCAGACCATTGCAACCAAGAAACTGGTAAATTATTTTTAATTATTTTTTCTGAAATAATGGATTTTTTTCACATTAAATTTGCTGATTATAAGATCTTACTAAAGGTGAAGGATTTGTCTTGATTTAAACCTTTACATAAACAAAAGTGTACATCTCAGTAAGGATTTTAAACGTTTGTTATTCTCTGAATTCTTACATTGACAAAAATGCACTGTGCTTATTTCTTAATATTAAAATGAAAAATAAAAAACATTTAGCACAAAGTGTGCTTACAATCATAATTTGTTTTATTTTTTTGTCAGGTAGCATTTCTGTTAGCACATTCCAGACCCCATCAACCTTTTTATCCAAGAGATTGTTGCTACCTGCACGATGCATTATGTCCTAACTGGATTTTTAAAATGTATTTATTTTTTAAACCCCTGCGCTTTGCTTCAAGGGGAAGCGTGCTTTCAGACCATGATACTGCCGGTGTGGGGGCTGACTTAGGCTACCAGCAAAGATATTATACAGAAGAGAAAAAGAGATTCATAATATGACTGGATATATGTTCATGGGAAATAGGAAGTTGTTAATTTTGTTTTTATTTTTTAAATCTTTTAGGTGAAGTTAAATCTTTTGAGGTGGAATCCCACCCCTGAAGTTTTAATTAGACCCTGTCTAATCCCTGTAGTTAGGTATTGATGCAAATTGGTTTGGAAGAGTGTTACTATCAGAAGTAATGTTCCCACTGTTATTTAGGAAACAGTGTTATGCTTATATTATGATCAATGATGTAAATATGTGCCAATGAAGGAATATTGTTGCATTGGTGGGCTTTCAAGCTTAGATAATGGAAACCATTATCTTTTTTAATCTTGATGCAACTACACAAAGTCAGAAATAGAAATTGAAGCAATACCATTCTTTTGCACACTTATAGATAAGTTTAAAAAGCAAATCCTTGGATCCAATGGAAGGGATTTTTCAAAATGATGTTTAAGGAATACTTCACCCAAAAATTACATTCTTTGTATATGTTGGTTATCCCATGTTGTTTGTAGTGATGTCTGAGAAAAATTGTTAACCTTGTTTTTATGGAGTATTGCACTAACTAAAGTCCTAGTACAATAGGCTTCAATGGGCACCAACGCTGAACAAAAAGCCAACAATATAAAAATGTTCATGAAAAAATCTTAATTTACTTATGCTCAATAATTTATATGTTAGATGTCCACTCGTATGCTCTCAATGTTCCCAACACACACATTTATGCTAAACAATTGTTAAATAAAGCAGTTCTAATCAATTGTCTTGTGAATGGCAGAGGAGGGCACTCAAACAAGAATGATATTTTGAATTGAAGACCCACTTTCAACAATTCATTAAAAGAAGGGCTGTAGTTAATTCACATTTATAATCTAAGAGACGATTTATTCTAGCAGCGTTAACTGTTAAAGGTATTGCTTAGATTATGTTTTGCTAGGTACAATATTCCAGGTTATAAAAGGTTTTGGTTTGTTTTCACAGATCTGAATCTGACTGAGAAGTGCATGGATGGTGTGCTTAACAACAATAATCATGAATCTGATATTCTGAAGGTATCCTCATCACTTCCTTTTTTTTTTTTACTTTACAGACAACACATTCACAAGTCTAGCAGTATTTAGTGGGGTGTGAATTATATCTTGCTCTTTAGTGGGGCTTATCATGGTTCATTTTGAAAGCGAGCTGGATCAACGAAAGGAGCTGAATCGTAGAAAAGAGGGAAACTAGAAAAAAAAACCAAACTGCCTTTTCTTCAGGTGATTGTCTTAATTTCAGATCCTGTTGTTGGCAGAAATTCATTTTACTTTGTCTCTGTAATTTCAGTTGTCTTTTTATGTCATATGTCATATACTTTTTCCAGCAGCATTTTATGTGTGTGCCTGCTATACATTAATCCACTGATTAAGCAAGTGAGCAAGCTTTTCAGAGAGCAGAAAGCTCTTTGTGTCTGTTTTTGATGAACTGTCACCTTCCATTCTCATCCCAGCATTGGCTGGTAATATAAGCCAACAGATCAGTGTAGAATGCACTCAGAGTAGCATCAGCCTTTTCCTCTGTGGATCTAAAGTGGTCAGTTGGCATATTCAACCTGGCATACTCAGAAGCCAGGTAAGCAGCCCATAAAATATGGTCTGCAGAGCTTGTGCTAGCAGTATTTGCCAAATTTATCATTAACAAGGCCAGATGAATTGCTACTAGGAATTAGCAATCAAGGCTCCTCTGTTTTACTTCACAAAGTTATTGCTTGAGTTAACTAATATTACATACTAGGGGGTTGCACCTGCCTGCTTCGCTCACCAACCCCCATGGCCTGTGCTATGTGCCAGGCACTTCGCGTCTCTGCTGATTGTGTTGTGAAGAGGGGGGCTGAACGCACCCCAAGGAGACACGGTTGCTCCTCCGAAACCTCCTCTTAAACGGTGATACAATGGGAAACAGTTTTTTTTTTTTTAACCTCCTCTTTGCTCGATCAGCTGCTGGTTTGCTGCTGCTGCTGTCGTGCCACATGATCTACATCTCATGTGGCGCTTTGAACATTTAAAAGCCTGTACAGCAACTGTCCTATTCTTTGTCTTTTATTTCCGGCCCCGGGTGTGGTTAAATCTTTTGGCACAAAGTCTCGTCTCGCGGGACATGAGGTCTTGATATTTTTTAGTTTATAATTTAAAAACCGGAATAAGAATCTGAAAACCTAACAACATCAAGTTCAATAAATTCTGAAAAGAAGGATACCAAACATATATATTTAATTCTCCAACTTCCCGTGTAGGTAGAAGGCTGAACTTTGGCAGGCTCATTCCTTACAGCTTACTTACAAAAGTTAAGCAGGTTTCATTCTACGCGTAACGGTCATAACTGAATCTTACTTACGTACATATATATGGCCATAGCCTGCAGCTCGGTTGCCGAGTGAGGCGGAGTTGCATCACCCATCACCACGCCTTCCACGTAGTTGGCTGCCTGCCTATATTGCGTCCCCCATACACACGCCTCCCATGTAATCCAATAGACACGCTGCCACTACGAGGCGTTTGTCATGCCTAAGACGAATACGATATTCGCGAGATACAAGTTTAGTGAGAAGATGCAAGGTATAAATGAGACTTTTGATCACTTTGTAATGGAGTTAAAATTGCTGGTGAAGGACTGTGGTTATGCAAATGAAGATGAGATGGTCAGGGATAGACTAGTGTTTGGCCCAAACTCGGCGAAAGTGGGAGGGAAACTTAAGTGCCGGGTCTTAGCTAACATTAAATAAAGCCATGGACATTGCAAGATCGCACGAGATAGCACAAGCACAGCTGAGAACCTTCGATGTATGTACTCCGAGCGGCTCGTGTGAACTGACTGTGAACGCAGTACGCAGAGAACAAGCAAGAGCTCCAAAGAGCGCTGAACAAAAAACGCATTACACAATTGAGAAGGCAGCAAAAGAATATGAAGCGAGTGACGCATACAAGCATATTCATAAGTGCAGCTACTGCGGAAACAAAGCACACGGTGGAAAAAGTCAATGTCCAGCTAAAGGAAGACAGTGTAAAAAATGTGGTAAATTGAACCACTTCCCTAAAGTTTGCAGGACTGGGAAAGGTAAACCCGTGCATTCAGTGTGTGATGTCTCAGATAAAGAGGAAAACGAGCTGTTTATTGATGCAGTAAGAAAGGAACAACCTTCTGAAGCTGAACAAGCATTTGTAGACATATCAATAGGAAAGCAAGGTGTAAAGCTTAAGTTTAAATTAAGTTCATAGACATGCTTCTGCTAAATATTCGCAGGGAAATCCACAACTTAATACCGGGAATGCCTGTTAAACATCTTAGATTCACGAGTACCGATTTGAGTAGTGAACACTTCGATGAATGAAACCTGTTATCTTTACAACGGTTGACAAACACGGAATATAACTTGAACACAACACATCCTCCAAATACGAACCTGATTGAAAGAAATAAATGATAATCAAGTCCTTGATGACAGCAACACTCATAACAGTCACAAAACAATTACATTGACAATCATGTTACGTTATTATTAAAATGTTTCCTTTTCTTTTTCATAACTTCTTTAACAAACTACTTCTCCGCTGCGAAGCGCGGGTATTTTGCTAGTAAATAAATAAAAACCTCTTGTCTGTCCATGACGCCACCTACCCTTCTGAAATGGAAATATCGCCTACAAATAAAATATTCAGTTTATGTTGTGCAATTATAGTTAAATAGGTGTTTATTGAAAAAATTAAATATTACAGAATTATCTTTTAATTTATAATAGAGGCCCCCTCCCTGAGACGTTCACTAAGGAGAAAGAGAGGTCATTTTACCCCATACTTCACTGCATGCTCTAAGGGTGCTTTTGTTTGTTTGAGGTGCATATCCACATTTTTGTAATCCTTTTTTTTTTTTTGTACTTATGCTTTTTAAAATATGTTTATCTTGGCCTACACACCAGTAACCTTGCAGTAAATTGCAAATGAAAGTCCATGCCATTGACTGCATTCTCAGTTGAGTGTTATTTATTTTTTGAAAACACTTTTGCAGAACGAGTTGCATGCCTGTAAATCTAGACATGGTGAATTTTATTGTAAATTTGTGTAACAGTCCCTTCTGTCACTTTAGAACTACTTGACTTCTCGAGGAATGACCTGGAAGGACATGCTTCATGAGTGTCTACGTGGCCTCCAACAAGGAGTTTTCTATTTGTCAGGTGAGACATGAGGCTGGTGCTGTTGTGTGAATGAAGCCTTTTCTTGTGGATAGTTAGTTAATTTCTACTGATGGTTGTGGGTTTTGTGTCTTTCTGATTGGGACAAAAATTTTGATGATTTTAGGATGTTTGTTATTTACAATGATGACTAAGTTCATTGCTTTTGAAACTATTTTACTTGGCAACATCTGAAAAATATTTGTATCTTAATGTGCTGGAGAAATGTTTTGAGGTATGTTTTAATATTATTTTCTTGTTTCTCATCAAAGATTACCGCATCACTGGGAATGCAGTGCTGTGCTACTGCTGTGGCCTGCGCAGTTTCAAAGAGCTGGCTTACCAATATCGACAAAGTATTCCTCGCTCTGAACTTCCAGGTGAGAATCCCATGCTCAAATAAACAGAACAGAAAAGATGACAGATTGTTATTTACTAGCTGGCATGTGGCACACAAGTGCAAATACAACACGCATGACAGCAGAAAAATCTTGTCCATGAGATCACAGACATTTGCAGAAGTATGCTTGATGAACACTCCTCCATGTACATTTTAATAGAGTGCAGAAATTTGACGGATATGGATTTTCCTGTTGTATCCAGCTCGGTGGGTTAGATTTATTGCTGGGAATTGCACTGTGGAAAGCTGGCTGTGCTTATACTTTTACCTCAAAGACTCATTGGTGACAAAGTAACCAGAAGAACAAAAATCAAGTTTATACTTAGCTTGCATTAAACAACTTTGCAACATTTGAATCCACAGTTGTCCTCTACCAGGAGACCTCTAGTAAATGTCAACAGTCATGTATGCACAAACTCAGTGGCACATTGAATATCAACTGACCTTTGTGGCCTACACCTGTCTTGCCATGACCTGTTTTTTTTTATTGCTTTTTAATGATATTTAATATTATTTTTTCTCTGCAGCACTCGTAACTTCTCGGCCTGACTGTTACTGGGGACGCAACTGCCGTACTCAAGTTAAAGCGCACCATGCCATGTAAGAGTTTCTTCATCTAATTGCTCTTGGTAGTGATATTAAATTTTACAGCATGTGTATATGAAACATCTTAACCCAATCCTATTGCTAGCGGATTTTTGTTGTAGCTGAAGCTCATGTAAATGTACTTTAGGCCTGATTTTGGGTGACAGAACTTGAATTTGATGTTGCTTATGAAGATAACTCGTACTGAATGAAGACATTGTTCAGTCTTGCTGGTAATACAGTGACTTTTATAAATATTGAAGTGTTTCTTGATATTAGCTTACATAAATTCTGTAAAGTTTTACAGTAATTAAAATTATGAGTAAGGGTGCCTCTGGTAATTGAGTTTGTGTTCATTTTTCCCTCATTCTGAGGTAAACCTACATTTGTAACAGGTTAACTAAAAAAAAATAATAATAAGAAGTACTATTAAAGTCTATTTAGCTGCACACTTTAAATTGGATGGGACTGCAGTCTCAAACCTCCAGAGTTCAGATTAACCCTGACCTGTGTGTGTGACATTTATAGCTTCTCCCCATGTTCAAGTCTTTCCTCACACATCCGAAACAAAGGCAGTTAATGATAACTGGCACTTCTAAACTGGCCTGCTGTCTGTTGTGCCTGGTCCTGCCTGGATGAGCAGTTTGGGTTTGATTTGAAAATGAATGGTTAAAGGCCATGCCACATTATGCAACTTTTCTAGAAATTTTCAGTTATAGCCTCCAATTACAAAATTATAGAGAGTCCAAATTGAGCCATTCATGTGTTCCCATGAAGCCAGTCACCTAATATGATTCACTCCAATAAAATGAACCTGGTTTAATTCTGTCTTTAGCCATAGGAATGGGCTCTGTGTGCATGAGAGCCGACAACCAATGAATGTTCATGTGAATGTACAATGCATATAATGCAACAATGAGGAATAAAGAATGTGGGCGTTTTGTAACTTACAAACAGAAGAGAAGCTCATCTGTCTGATGTTTAGTGTTTTTATGTACCATGACAGTCACATAATATTAAGTTTTATCAAGGGCCTGTTCTTATAGATTACTAGAAGAGCACATGGACTGGCAGTTTAGCCTTAAAGCAGGGATTAAATAGCCTAAATGAGTAGGCCAAATCAAATTAAACAGTAAGCTCACAGCAAGTCCACTTGTGTTTTAAGGGATTGAAGGCTCCCCTTTAATTTCTAATTGATGGTTTATAAAGCAAAGGAAGCTCCATAATATAGACATTAATTTGAAAGCGTGGCAAGTCAGATGCATATGGCGAAACTGTGCAATTAAACTTTCAAAGTTAAATTTTAGGTTATCTTTTTCTTCTTTGTGTGTTAAAAAGAGTAACACAGCTAATAAAATATTTGTTTTCTATTTTTGAACTGAGAAAATTAGCCAAATTAGAATGCGTTTTGAACTCGCCCACACAGAGTGGAACTATAGTCGGCTGCACTGTGTTATAGTTCCAGGATTCTGGGTTCTAAACCCCAGCCCATGTTCTCCTTGGAAATCCCAAACACACACATCTTAAGTTAACTGAGCACTAATAAAAGAACAGAAGACATTTGAAAGCAAGAGGAGGCCATTCAGTTCAGTAAGAATGCTAGCTAATAGCCAGACTGTCTCAGTGTCTCATCCAGATACTTATTAAACTTTGTCAAGGTTTCAGCTTCACCATCATGACTTAGTAGCTCATATAGACTGTGACAATGACAATGTTGTGTGAACATAAACTTCATAATCCTCTTTTAGAGTTTGCTTTCCTTGTAACATTGTTGTCCATCTTCTCTTCATAATCAATTGCGCCTTTTGCCTGTGTGGCAGCAGTTTACATCTCTCTGCAGTAAACTGCACTCTCTGCATATATGCTCAGTTTCAGGACCATCCATGTCTTTTTAAATTTGTTTTCCTTGCCCTCTTTTCCATGTTTGTGTCATCTGCGAATTTCACAAGTTTACAAAATATGGAAAACCACAGAAATTGACTGCAGATCTCTGAAGGACTTTAATCACACATATCAGTTTACTCTTTATAGCAATTAACTGTTTATTAAGAGCTGTTTACTTCTTGGTTGTGTTTGTTCTGTGGAGCCCTGTATTTGCATACTGTATGTCTGCAAGCAAACAAAGTTAAAATAGCTTCTTGACTCCTATTGCATTAAAATCAATAAAGAAATTGTACCTTGTCAACATATGAAAAAATGAACACTTTCCATGAACTGGAGAAGGTCAGAATATCAGGAGTAATGTAAAGGCTAGATTCTCCTGGCTTGGAACTGTGAAGGATTTTATGCCTCTTTATTGTGAGGTGACTTGTGCTTTTGCTGATTCTCACTTGACCCCAGGCTATCCTTTACTGTTCGTGTGTCTGCAATAATTAATGTAATCCTTCATGTGTATTATATATATTTATTATTAAATGTTTTGTTTTTTTTTTTTAGAAAATTCAACCACATTTGTGAGCAGACCCGTTTCAAGAACTGAATGCATCTGGTTCATTGTCTGTGAATTGCTTTGCTACAGCTAGGCAGTTCCTACTTTATGGAATATATTGCTGTGAAAGAAAAAAAAGAGAATCTTGCCTCTTTTGAAATATGGACATGAAAAGTTGTGTTATCTGCTTACATCTGTTTTTTAAGGGCACACTTTCTTTGGAGGATATCAAAGTCAAATAACTGGACAGGTTCAGATCTTCCAAGCAGTTTGGCTAAGGAAATATCCAGACTAAAGCATTGTTGAGATAGTTAACTTCATCATAAGAATCACAGAAATTTGTGCTATGTTTAAAATGTTGGTGGAAAATTGGGGTGGGTGGCAACTTATTTTCTTCAGGGGTTCTTAAGTAGCAGAGCTTCTTACCTAAATGTCAGCAGATACTCAGAAGGTCATTTATTTTAAGAATATTCCCCTTTCAGGCAACACCTAACAACAGGGTGATGTTGCTGTACTTTGCACTTACTTTTAGCATTGACAGAATGTGTGAAGATGGGGCTTAACCGACTAACATTTCTTTGTTTTTTGTTTGAAGGTTGTCATGTTTAGCATTAGAAATATAACTTCCTGCAGACCATCTTGCAGTCTCCATTTTGGTGGAAACAATCGGATCATGCTTTGCAAGGATGGGGAAGTCTAGTTAGTTGCACTTATTTATACAATTTATTAATTCCAAGCAAAAAGACAATTATTACACCCAACATGGTACTGGAGGCTCAGTGGTGACCAGTGTCAAACACCCCATTAGTTGAAAGCTCCATGTCTGGCCTTGAAGCTCGAGGTTTGTATTCATCAACTGTATCATATAGTACTGACTAATATAAGCACACATGGCAGTGTATTAGGCACAGGGGTGAAGAAAACACTACAATGACTGAGATAGTATTGTGACAAAGAGTGTTCACATGTTTATGCCAATTCTCTGCCTAGTGACACGTTGACTGTTCTTTATGGATCTTTGTAATCGTTCTTTATTAAGGCCAAATCATGTGGTCATGTTAAGTGAAGGCTCAAATAATGGAAATGGTGACTTATATCCAATAAATATTCTACACAAGAATCTACCTATGATATATGAGAGGTTCTGGTAACTTCTGACTGCAAAGTTAGGGATTGTTATAGTTTACTATAATTTAAGGTTTAAGATATTAGAAAATTATATGCCCATATTTTGATAGGCCACCCCAAACTGTAACTAAGTAATGACTGTGACAGAGAAGAGTGTAAAATACAGGCTGTGCGTTTGGAGCTCATTAAGCCATCTTGCTGGCTGTATGTGCAAAATTAACGTTGTGTTGGTTTATCACGTCTCCTTAAGGGTGCTCTGCCGCTGTGAAACAGTTTAATTCATGTTGGTATGAAAATTTCTTAAGTATGGATAAGGTAGTGTTGAGCTGCTGAGCAAATTTATTGCAGTTATGTGGAAGCTTGAACCTTGAATTGGTATGGACTTGCTTCTTTTGTGGCATGCTAATGTAGAGAAATTAGTGTCAGTGGTAAACTTGTGAGCTGGTTGGGGACTGGGGTTATGCTCTATGCAATGGCCAGCACTTGAGGGAATGTTTGTGATGAATGGGGCAGACAGAGTGCTTACTCATTAAAAGTAATAATAGCTTTGCACAATGTTGTATAGGGGTTATGTTTGAAAATAATAATGAAAAAATCAGCTATGTGCACTTATAAGACACTGTCTTACAGAGCTAATAAACATTTAGGCAATAGTAAAGTAGAAAATTGATAGGTCTTTGTGTGCTGTGTACATGTAATCACTGAATAATTTGCTGCTACATGCAGGGTCACCTCTAAGTGCTGGACACTCACAATCTAGTGATAAGGATAGACTTGTTTCTTAAGCCTTTTTTCCATTCCCATAGTGCTCCTCAGAATATACAGTATAGCTTTTACCTATTGAAGTACTATGCCTCAAACCTCACACAACTACTCTTGTTACTCTTTAAACGTTAGAATATGAATGTTGCGGGAATGGCAGTACTCATTTTGAAATTAAAGGAGAAGCTTCAGACATAAATGTCTGAAATAATTATCCAACAGTAGATCTAGTTTCCTTAATTTAGTTGAATTTTTTTTTTCTTGACGTGAGCATTGTGATAGTGTGACAGATATCAGTGTTAAGATGGTTTCTTCTGCTAGAGTTGTTGCTGTTGGCAGTAGTATTCTCCATACTTGTTACCATTGTTTTTGGTAACTGGACTATTCCACATTTATTGGTTCAATTTAAGACAACTCAGGGAAATTCTGAGTGTTGCTGCTTACACACACTCAGTTTTCTCTTAGGATTCATTATGTTCTCCTACATCTCTTCAATGGACAAGAAAATTGTCCTAGACTGCATCAAGGGCTCATGGGTACAGAGTCCTCCTGAGGACTGCAGAGTGTTCTAGGCTTTCATTTCACCTTCAGCTATTACTTAAGTATGCTGTGCTATTTCTTTATAATAGATCTGGCTGAACGAAGAGACTCTAAACTTGATTTTTTTTTCCATTAGCAAAACATGTCTTAACTCAAAAGGAGTTATATGTTGTGTAATCTGGGTTTGTCTTTTATTTATGGTGTTGCAAGTAAATAATTTTAAATGAGTAAGTGGAAAAAGTAAAAATGTCTAGGATCTTGATAATCACTGTCTTGTTTTAAGCAGTTTTCTTCTTGCTTGCAGTTTTGAATGGTGTGAAGGCCCTGCTGAAGCAGTTGGGTACACTGTGCTAGGCCTATAGTACTGTAACTGCTACCTCTTTCCAACTTGCAAAACAATTACTAATTTTTGTATTTTGTTTGTTATGTATTTTTGAAACCAATCAGAAATTAAACCGTTCCTTTTTCAGTCCCCTCTGTTCAGTCTGGTTATTGTTGTCTACTGTTTGCCCTGCAGCATAGAAGTCACGTATACTTAAATAACTGAACTATATTTGTTCCTAGGCTAGCATAGTGATGGATATATGGTATTTGTGTATCTGCACACTAAACCCCTTGTTATCACCCACGAATGGCCACCTCATTTAGATTACAGACTTTAGTTTTGACAAAAAGTTGTCTCCACTACACAAGTCATTTTAATACCTGGTAAGAACTACTACCATATAAGTTAAAGTATGTACTGTACATAAAACTTTGTAGTTTAATTATCTCAGGTTCCCTGCTTTAAAAGAATATCAACCATCCATCATTTAGAATCTTCCATTAATCAAATATTAGGGGAAAATTACAAATTATGAAATTGCACAGTGTCACTGTGCTCATTTGGGTGGAACGGGGTAAATAATGTTGCCTCACACCTCCTAAGTTTGCATTTAAATCCTGGACCAGTGCAAGTCTGTTTGGAGTTTGCATGTTCTGTGTAGTGTTGGTTCTTAATATATCTCTGTTTATTTCAACATCCCAAATGCACTGACTGGTGACTCTGAACTGGACAGATTTGGCTGTTTACAAATGCTGCAGCAGACTGGATCCCCATCTAGAGCTGGTTAGTGTATTGGGTATGACTTTGCTGGAAATAGAAAAGGCTCCATTCTCCCTACAATCCTGTACTGGAACAAACAAGACTGGATATTTAAATAAGTAATCCAATGCTCAAACTAATCCCTCGTTTGTCCAGAAATGTCCAGGTGAAAAATACTGATGTGTCTTATAAGAAAGGGAACATGGAAAGGTAGCATGATGTACTTCAGCCTTGTTGACCAGCAGGAGGCACCTGGAGTTACCTATCACTCAAGCTCGTCCCTTAGGAGCCAGTGATTGTACTGCCCAGCTCTTCAAGTGTACAATGGTATTGGAAAGACTGTCACTGCTAAAATAACCAAGGGAAAAATAATTTTTATAAACTAAAATATGGACAAGATTCTTAAAAGCATTTCCTTAATCTTACCTGTGGTGTGTCTTCTTTAATGAAAAGCAATAACTATAAAAGTAAAGACATCAAAGCTGATTTTAAGGGAACTTGATGCATCACTGAAAAAGTCATGCCGCTTTTTTTTTGTTAGTAGCAAATAGAATGGGTACGGAAAAGAATCGCCCCCACCTCAAAATATTCACATTTTGTTGCTTTACAACCCGAAATGAAGACAATGCAAAAAATATTTCTCCAGCTGTATTTACTCAATGCAACTTACTGTATAGCAGCCAGAATGTTTTGATGTTGGCATATGTCTTTACTAACTTTGCACATCTAAACTGTGCAGTATTTGCCCACTCTTCTTTATAGAACTGTCCAAGCTCAGTCAAACTGGATGGCGACCGTTGGTGGACTTCAAGCTTCAAGTCATACCAGAGATTTTCAATAGGGTTTAATCTGGGCCATGACTAGGCCACACAAGGACATTCACCTTTTCTTCCTTCAGCCACTGTGTGGTTAACTTTGTGTGCTTTGAATCATTGTGATGTTGAATGGTTTTCCCATTGATATTTTTCTGGTATAGGGCAGCAGGTTTTCCTCAAGAATTTGATGGTACTTTGCCCCATCCATTTTTCCTTCTGTCTTGACAAGTGCTCCAGTCCCTGCTGCAGAGAAACACCTGCATAACAGGATGCTGCCACCTCCATGCTTTACTGTAGGTATGGTGTTCTTTGGATGGTGAACCGTCATATATACAGTACCATTTGGCATTGAGACCAAATTTGAACTTATTCCATTTGACCTCTGAAGCATCAATAGTTTTTTTGGCAAACTCAATTGAAACTTAATATGTCCTTTAAGTGACTTTATTTCTGGCAACCCCCCATTACAAACCACATTCATGGAGCATCTGTGATATTGCTCTTAGATGCACTCAATGACCACCCTTTGTCAAAAATTCCTGTAACTGCTTAAAAGTTGTCGTAGGCCTCTAGGGTGCCTCTCTGACCAGTTCCGTCCAGGTTGGAGGGATGGCCTGATCTGTGAAGGATCGTAGTAGTACCAAACACTTTCCACTTATTGATTATGGACTTTACTGCGCTCCTATGGACTGATGCATATTTTTTTTTTGTATCCATCTCCCAACTTGTCCCTGTCCATGACTTCATCCCTGAGATCTTCTGACAGTGCTGTGCCACGCATAGTTGACTGCTTGATTTCAGCTGCACTACCAAGGACTGGAATACTCTAGGTAATAGCTGGTTTTATGCTGAACTAATTTGAATGATAGCAGTTGATCACAGGGGGAAGCCAATTAGTTTGGTGTGCAATGGAGAAGGTGATTAGTTATTTCTGATTGAGTTTACAAGTATTTGGGGGGGAGGGGTGATCATTTAACCATCTCAGTCATGCTGTTTTTAATTTTTTTAACTGTTGCTATTACATCTTTCACTTGGCTGTGGTAAGTTACATTTATTAAATACAGCTGGAGAAATACCTTGTATTTTTGTGTGGGTCTTTCTTTCAGGCTGCAAAGCAACAACACTATGAATATTTTAAAGGGGATAATTCTATAATATACATCCAGCTCCCAACAGAAAAGAATCTTTAATGTCAATGTTCCTAAGCCATTCCTGTGCAACTTTGGCTTTATGCTTGGATTTGTTGTCTTACCAAAAAACAAAATCTTTTCCCAAAGTGCAGGTTTTTTGCTTCCTGCAGCCGTTTTTTTCCTGCAGAAATTACCTGTGTTTTGCTGCATTCCATTTACCCTTCGAAATTCACAAGCTTTCTGGGGCCTACTGCCAAGAAACATCCTCCTAGCAGGATGCTGTCATCATATTTCACAGCAGGAATTCAATGTTTTTGATAAGTACATTATTGACACAGTGTTTAGTCTGATGGGCAAAATGCTCAGTTTTCGTCTCATCATACCAATGGACCATCTTTCAGCTTACTTCAGAGTCTCCCGTGTGTGTTTTCTTTCTTTTAATTTTAGCTTTCTCTTTTCCACCTTTCCATAAAGCTGCGACTGATGTGCTGCTGCAGCTTGTAACTCTTTCAGTGTTCTCTTGGTGCCTTCCCTCAGTCGTCTTCTTTGTTCATGTTCACTCAGTTTCTGCAGACAGCCAACTCTAGGCTGATTTACAGCTGCACCATATTTTTTTACATTTAATTACTAATTTAAATACAGATATTCAGTGGCTTGGATAGTTTCTGGTCTCCATCTCCCATCTTGTCCTTTTCAACAGCTTCTTCATGGAGTTCCTTCAAATGTTTTTTTTTTGTCTTCTTTGCACAGATTAGTCAACCATACTGGTTAGGGTTGCTTTAGACTACAATCAACTGATGCATCACACAAGAGATCTTCTTTCAACTAATTCTGTGACTGCACCAGGGTGGATTTAGGTGTATCATAGTAAAGGGGTAAATATTTATGGGATTGATTAGTTTGTGTTTTACATGTATTTAAATTGGACCACTTTGCAGAGATCAGTTTTCACATTGACATTAAAGATCTGTTTTCTGTTGATCATTGTTAAAAAAGCTAAATGAAATGTACTGTGATTCAATGTTTTATAACAATAAAACATGAAAACTAACAAGACTTATATAAACACTGTAATTTAACATTTTGTGACTAAACCCTAAATTTCTAATCCACACTTTCCTGCTGCCTTTCTTAAAGGAAGCTTACAGCAGGTCTTTTTTCCCCCAAAACAAGTGGGGCATAGAGAGGTCAAAAGACTTGACTAGTGTTACATCTGTCAGAGGTGGGAAGTAAACCGACAACCTTGTGGTATTGAAGTCCAGTTTTTTTAGCTACTGGACCACCATGCCTACATGTAACATGAGGATTCATGAGTTTCATTTCAATATTTTTTAGGAGCTGGAGGTTCAAGACAACAGAGTTTTACAGTATAGTAGAATCCAACAGAGAGTAATGACAGACAATACAAATGACTCGTCTGTGTAGCTATGCATGCCTAAATATCATGTAAACTTTAAAGTGGAAATTGTGTGCCTGTTCAGATTAAAAGACTGCAGCACAGTCATGTAATAATTGATCATTTTCCTTTTTCTTGTTTTCTTCACAATTATTTCAAGTAAATTAAAAAATGCAGTCAATACCATAAAGACACAGCCATCCCGTTTCTTAAAACTGACCTTACTTTGTGGAGAAGGCATACAAATGGGAGTTCCCTGACTGACACCTCTTAATTAAGTAATATAATTATTCTCCTAATAACATTAATATCATTTGTAACATGGCTCCAAAATAGAAATCACCTTGTTGGCTCTTTTGGAAATCCCACCAAAATATGGACAGTGCAGAAATATGTAAATAAATTATCCAACATTTTCTGGCCATAGTGGATGACTGTTGGGTTCCTCTTCAGATCTCTGCAACCTTCTATTTGAGTTTTACAGCTGCACAGATGTCAAAAGGGACAAGTCAGTTACTTCAACATATGTGACAGATACAGTACGTACATCACAGATTTCACTTGACCTCTTTTACAAATGGATAGCCTTCACTTAGAATTCATTACCATTATTTAACTGTGCAATGCTATAGGATAGATTTGAGGTATTGCTACATTGACTTTTTTAATATACACATGATTAATAAAGATGTGCATATATTTTGAAAAACCTTTTAAATGTACCGGAAGAGTGTACATCTTTTACTTGAATGCAATGCAATAATTAAAAGAATCATCCAAGCTGTCCTTATGAGAATTTAATCATAAATCAAACTGAGAATCTTCAATGTGGTAGCTATAAGACCTTCTTGTTACTAAACTTCAAAGCATTTGTCTCACTTGAAAGGCAACCTACGTTTTCTGAAGAGGTGTAGGCCAACTGACAGTTTCAGAAGCTTTTAAAAAACCACATCCCTTGTGCTAAGCATAGCCAAACGTCTCAGATCCACAGCAGCTCCGCCCCACCAAAGCCAACGTTGGGTGCTATTTAGTATTATGCCAGCAGAGGTCAGTCTCACTTTGTTAGGCAAATTCTCACAAAACTTTTCCGGGATGATCTTTTCCTATTACTGGAATAAAAACCAAATCAGTATTTCTTTAAAAAACAGCTGAATATTATACTTCTATATAATCTTCTAGATTTAGCACAAAGAACAGCCTCTTTCTTGCAGCAAAGTAACTCACTAGGACTAAAATAAAACAATTAGCTGGGTACAAGAACAGTTAAAATAAACCTGGATATTTTGTACTGAAAATAGCATTAGGATGTACTGCATCCCAATGCAATGAGAAAGCACATGTCTAAATCGCATGCACAGAAATTCTGTTGAGCAGCAGATGTATAAAAACTGCACTGTGTAGTCTTTGACAGGAAAGCGAAAAAAAATCCACAAATAAACATAGCATGCTTAAGAGATATGTTCCATCTTCCTAAACTTAAAGTTCTACAATTTGAAATAAATGTATGAATAATATTTAAATGTGGGGAAAAACAAAAATAGAGCACTAAACTGGTGGTTTAACACTGCAAGCTACAGTAGGTGACATTGTGGCTGCTTCTTCACAGATCCAACATTGTGACTTTATATTCCACACCCAGTTTTCAATCTGCAGAGAAAATACTTTTCTCTGACATTTCCCGCGATATGTGTTAACTGGAAAACCTCCAAATTTCCCCTTTGAGTATGACATAGTGGTTAAGGCTTTGGACTTCAAACCCAAAGGTTGTGGGTCCAAATCTCACTATTAATATTGTGTCATCAACAGCAAGTCACTTCACCTGCTTGTGTTCCAAATGGAAAAAAAATTAAATGTATGTCAAATGTTGCAAATTGCCTTGTATGAAAGGAGTCAGTCAAATGTATTTATGTAAATGTAATTATGAGTGGGACTTACAATGGACTATGATCCTGCTTGGGGTTGAATACTGCCTTAGCACTAAGTTAATTTAGGCTAGTTTTGTGAAGTTATGCTTGGCTAATCTGCCACAATTGTTTTCTTTAAAATCCTTAAATTAATTCTTAAATATAACTTAAATTTCCACTTACGTTGATGAAAAGTGTCCCACTACCACACCAATTATCACCTTTAATGGGTTGTGCAATATAGATTTAAGTTACATACTTTTTTAAAACCCATTTGCAGGGCTTCTCAGCAATAATGACATTCTTAAGCAGTGGCTTTAAAGAAATGATAGCTGCAGGCAAACAAGGACTTGCACAACTTCAACACCACAAACCGCCACCCCACCTGCACTCTTTAGGTGGACGTAAACAGATTTACTCATGAAAGGCATTTTCACAAAAGTATACTGGTTTAATTACTCGCCCAGCTAAAGAGACAGCAGCTCAGTTTTTTTTTTTTAATTCTCATTTCAAAGACATCCCATCTCTATACCTGTATTTAACAAATTTGGCCCTTTTTTGCACCAACTAACTAATTTCATCAAAGGGCTTGACAGCAAACTATGTTTATGTAGAAATAAAAAGAACTTTAACTTCAGAGTTAAATATTTGCTCTTCCCACCCCAATCTCTATTTGCTACAAACAACACTCTCCTGAGAGGTGGTCTGATGCGAGATCAACTGCTGGATTTGCACACGACTCCCCCAATACATCAAAGTTGCCATTAACCCCCCACCAATTCTTCTTGTGCATCTGCATAAATCTTAATAAGCCTATACACCATGTGGCTGAAACAGAATAATATTCTTTAATTAAATATTTTGTTAACAAATTACAAAATTAAACAGTTTAGATTTCGGCAATTGTGGGAAAATAGCTGATTTTGAACAAGAAACAATTTCAGAGAATTAAAGGTGCTGTGAAAGGCTGCTAAAACAGCAGTCTCTACCCGTTAAAAAACTTCTGCACTAGTACCCTTCAGCCCGCTAGGATCATACAGGTTTAAAGTGAGACGGATAAAGAGCAAACCTTTGGCACTCCCCTGTTTGGTCCATACTATGCTGTCAATTCATTTATAAGCTTCCCCATTGGGGCCTACCCATTTGAGGCCAACCCTGGAAAACAGGCCACACAGAAAGCATGGAGGTTTTCATCTCATGCCAAGACAAAAGCTATAATTTGTTGCGACTGGTGTCAATTTTATTCCTCATTAAAATATCAAATTTGGCAGAGGTATCCTCGATTTTCCTATTGCTTAATGCAGGATATTATTCTCTTAACCTGTTAGTAGAACACCAGTTCAGGTGAGTTATTTAGGAAAGCACATAGCATCTCATGCTTTCTTGCATGTTTTCTTTTAAATTAAAAACAACAAACGTTTTCTGATGTTGAAAATGTTATTAGAACTTAAATTGACTGGCTATCTTAGCAAGTCCCAAAAGCCAGCCTATCATTGGGAGGAAGCTATAACTTAACAATCACCTGGGGCAAGCCAGCATATTACCAGTGGCCTCTCACTGTTTCTGTGATGGCACTTGACAGACCCCTTCTCTTCGTTACTCTTCACTCCTTTTCCCCAGGCTTCAGACATGCTCACTGACACTCCCCAGGACAGCAGAGGGTTGGATGGCTGCGCGGGGCAAGCTGAATGTCTCTGTGTTAAAAGTACCTACAGATTCTGGCACAGAGAAGGAGTTTTGTATTTCTGAGTTGCAATACAAATTCTGGTCACCTTGTTCATGGTCTGCATGTTGGGGGTTTACCCACATGCTCCAGTCTGGAGTTGTGCTGGGGTTGAAAGGTGACCCATTTACGAGACCATGACACTCCCTGCTCATTGTAGATTTGTGGTCTTTTTTACTTTGAGCATAGACATCCTGATCTGTCCCATTTATATTTGATACCTCACTGGATTGCCCAAAGTGTTCTGCAAAAACCAATGGCTGCTGATCATCTTCCTCTGAAATTGCAAAAACAGGTTCACTAGCTCCATCAGACTGAACAGCAGGGATGTCTCTGGTCATTAAACTGCCTTCAGGTGAAATAGTCCTATTAGGTGGTTTACTGGTGACCTCTACTGGTGCCACCTGACCAGCCTGACAACTAGTACCCTCCGAGGAATTTGTTCTGAACCCAAAGTAAGGGCTTCCAAACCTGGCCCTCTTCAGATTGCTGGTAGAGTTGAGCCTACGTTGCCGCTGGGCTGATTGGCTCAGGGGGTAAGAGGCGTTGCTCACTGAGGAATCTGAGTGGTTCTTCTGT
Source organism: Polypterus bichir lapradei (assembly GCA_026402145.1). Taxonomy (NCBI): domain Eukaryota; kingdom Metazoa; phylum Chordata; class Cladistia; order Polypteriformes; family Polypteridae; genus Polypterus; species Polypterus bichir. Next base: position 1,840,493 of record JANRMT010062839.1, on the reverse strand, counting down.
GCCTTGACTTCCAGGTGTGCATCTGAAGCGACTTTCCTGTCTCTTCCCTGATGACAGTCTGGATCCAAACCACTGACACTCTAAAAATAGGACAGATTGTTTCAGTATGTTTGGTACAAGGCAAACAGGTTCCAAAAATGAAAAATGATAAAAATATCATGCAGCTAAAATATGCAAGTAACTTTAGGCAAAGACCACGCAGTGCATGAACACAGGGAAGTTTATTATTGCTACATTTAATATCAATATTACAAAATTCAGACTATAATAATAAACAATAACATAATACTGCTTAATCCAATTTAGAGTCACAGAGCTCAATGTAATTGAGCTTTAAGTTAAGAACCAGCCATGGATGGATCACTAATCCATTAATACAATCTTGTTTAATATATAGGATTAAAATTTCATATTGATAATGGAAATTTGTTTTGCCTTTCATTTTTATTTTATTTAGTGTTATTTTAGGCAGCATGATGACTTAATGGCTAGTGTTAATGGCACTGACAAGTTTTAAAGGCACAACTGAAAATGCCCAGATGTTCAAAAAAAATAAATGCCTGGGTTTGTTCCTATTATTCAGGAAACTAAATTAAAAGACATAAAAAGGAGCTCAGCATCTCACATCTATCCCTTGACACTTACATTATCCACTAACTTGGTGAAGGGACTGGTGGAATTCCAGCTGCACCATTTCCTTTGCAACTGTGGCAGAGGGGGCAGGAAATCCTGGAAGGTGCGGACGCTCCATGCCCGTGGTCTAGGGGCACTAGTCTCTTTGTCGATCTTGACTTCAGGAAAAGGTGGAGTGCTGGTCATATGAGGAGTAAGCCAGTCAGAAACCAGGGCCTGACTAGTCTCACTTTCCACAAGAGGTTCATCTTTCTAGACACACAAGAAGAAGAGACATGCTTACTACCACTGCCAATAAAAATGCAGTACACATTTAGTAAACAGTCTTAAACAAATTACTAATTGTAATGGATTAAGCATCTTTACAAAACTGATAAAACAAGTGTACCTTCCAATGCAAGTCTGGAGTAACCCAGCTCATCATCTACGGCTGACTGCTGCTCTGCATCCACTGATGCTACGATTGGCTTCAGCACTATGCCACCCTTTAGCAGAATTGTGCTTTTTTAGTTTGGATCTGTGTAAGTTTCCACTGCCTGAACTACCTAAAAAGGATGTTATAAGACAGACCTCTGGATGAAGCACACTGGCAAGTTGGGAATGACACTAAACCTAACTCGTTTATTAGGGTGATGATGACACCAGGTGATTGTGACGGAGCTCTCATCAGCCCTCATTCAAGAAACAGCATTCACATTCATCCAAAGCATCATTATACTCAACAACAGAGAACCTATTCTGTCACAAACACGAACAAAACTCTAACTGTCAATTCTTCCCATTAATATACTGGCACACTCTGAAACGGACCTTTGATTTTAATTACCAGTCAGATGTGAAATGCGTCAGCTGTAACGTCCAGGCATGTATCCTAGTTCATTAGTCAGCTGTTAGTCAAGCGTTTCTCTCAGAAAGATCCAGATAATCCTTACAAAGAGTTGCTTACTGCTCGCTTCGTCTAGACACGTATTAGAGAGGCTTTAATCTGCACTTTCCTTTGGCAGCAGTGGCCACATGTATGCAGGCGCTCCTATTCTGAGGCCAGATGTAGAAATTCTGGAGACCGTCACCGGACAACGCCCACTGGGAATTTCAAGTCAACTATGCAGCCAACATGTGTTGGTGTAACGTGGTGTGTAACCTGCACAATTTACCTGCTGAGTAAGGTCAATGTAATTTAAAAAAAATAAAAAATTGTTTATTTTAATAAAATGAATAAAAATTCCTTCTTCAGTGCTTCAAAGAGCTGGGGCCTGTTCCTGTAACAATGCCAGTAACAGAGAAACCAGCACTGAACAAGAAAACATTTCTAATCAGCAAAGCACACACACACACACACACACACACACACACACAGATAGACTCTCACCGATCTTGGGAAAGATTCAGAGTTGCCTCTCAATGTGCCAGAAATCCTTTCAGACGAGACCTATGCCGACCTATAACAGTACCACTATATGTCTACACAGAAGTTTCAAACCTTTAAATAAACAAAGCACTCAGATGGTTACCTTCATTACCTCACTACCAATCTCCCCCTCTCTTCTGCTCATATTACAATTATGTGAAAAAAGGACACAGACTTCTTTGTGCACCACCAGTCCACAACAATATGTGATAAAGGGGATCATCGTTAGTTGCTTTTAATTTCAGCCCAATTATAAATCATAATGACAATGATATAATCCCCTGAAGTTATCAAGAGAGGAAGGACTTGGCACAGGACAGCACGTGTTGTCACACAATGTGTAAACACTAAATAAAATCAGAAAAGGAGTAGCTTTACTAGCATGATGCCTGGCTGTACTCAAAGACACAATCACTACTTTCATTTCAACCACTTTCTTAGAAAATCTTAAATGCTGCCTGTTGTGCTCTTGGGGGGGGGGGGTGTCACACTGGCTTCTCCGTGATTATTGAATAACTACCTTAATCTTACTCTTGCTGACTGAGCCATTGAAGCAGCTGGCATTAGTTGATCTGGATTACTCTCATGCTTGCAGCACAGCCTTCTAAAAGCCTCCCTATGCAGCAAACCCTGCCACCACATACCTTTACTTTATAGGAAGAAAAGTTTAGCTCAGTGGGCCCTGGTCCTGCGGTGATCACAAACACCTCATCTGTACCAGACTCGGATACTGACAGACCACTGGATGACACCTCCAGCTCAGCATTCTGGGAAACATTACCCATCCCACTGCTGACTGTGGGTCCTGAAAGAGAGGCAAATGGTGAAACATCATTCTGCAAAATGATTCCACACCTAATCTACAGTTATATCAGAAAAAAAGATGATTTTCTTTCAGGAAGACAGGGCTTTAGCATCACTTTCACATGTATCACAAAAGTGTCAATTGTGTATGACAGCCAGGAAAAATGTAGCCTATGTTGTGCACACTAAAAGTGTTTCATTTTTTGCAGACAGGGCAACAAATACAATACTTCATGCCAATATCTACTCTCTGGTGTAAGGAAATTACCATTTTTTTAAAAAAAGTCATTAAAAGTTACAACAGTTTAAGAAGGGAAGGTGGAAATGAATCAGGGTTAATTCATTTAGAAGAGTTCAGAAGCCAACACAAAGCCAGGTCTTCTAGACTATTTAAAGTGGTCTTGGCCTAGTCACTATCTGTTTGAAGTCTCTCATTGTCAGTGAGAATTTTTCCAATTATTCTGGCTTTCCTCTGACACCCTGAAGATGTGTTTAACAAGTAAACGGGCAACAGCAATATAGACCAGTGTGACAGAGTGTGTGGGTGTGTATGTGTGACTGTGCCACACGGTGGATGTGTCTTCCATTCAGGTTAGGTTTTGTCTTGCACACAATGCTGCCATGAAAGTCTCCTTTTGTGACCCAAGGTCTAGATTACCTGCTATATGTACCTGAAGGCATTTTAGAACACTTCAGCCTATAATCTTTTTAATGCTTTGTTTAATTGAATCCATACTTTAATATATAAAACTCTGGAAATAAATATATAAACATTCCAACACTGTAATCAGAAAGATCACTATTGTATCTCCATGAGATGTATGTGCTAGTTTAATTACAGACTTTAGAATCGTCAGGTGTAAGTGAGCTGCACCTTATGTTGGGCTGGTACCCCACTGACGAATGGTGTCTGTGTTGAAACCAATACTGGCAAAACAGATTCTAGCTTCCTTCAACCTCGAATATGGGTGAAGTACATTAAATACATGTATTTTTTTTTCAAGAGGGATATTAGGCGAAAGCTTCCAGGAAATATGTACCTAAGAAGCCAAACATGGTAACAGAAGTACACATATATTTAAATGGGAAAATTTTCCCTACCTGCTTTTGCTAGGATAGTAAAATAACAGACCTGTTGGTGCTGGGCTTGGGGAAATGTTCTCATTATCAGTTGAAATCTCCAGGCTTGATGGATTGGAGACAACCAGCTGAAGTTCACTTACATCAGCTGCCAGGTTTTGGACACCACTTTGTAACTGGATAAAAAGATTACCATTAATTTATTATTATGGCAATAATATTAATACTGGTATCCTAAAATGATACTGTATAGCCTTTTCATATGTAATTAGCAAATAAACCAATAAATAATCGGCATAAGTAATTTTGGCAACTCTACAAGCAAGACTGTTTTAGCATAGTATCTCTTTATTAAAGAATTCTTCAAAGGCTAAGTCATCCTTTACCTCACAGTTATTCGATGAGCAGGAGATGTCTCTCTTTGCACAAATTCTATGTCTGAAAAACATAACAGACATGTAAGCTTACCTTTGGAAAAATGCAGCCCACCCTGCATGTCAACAAACAAATATCCATTAGAGAAAATGACCTCCAGAGAAAATTGCTATAAGTCTGCAGGACCCCCTCTACCAAACCCAGGCTACAGATATTTTTTCTCTTATTTTTTATAGACCTTATCAACTGAAAAATGTGACTAACTTTCCTAAAATCTGCAAAATGTCCAACACAAAAAATGGGAAGCCTTGTAAAAAATATGTTTTCACAGGTGGCCAGAGTACAGGATGTATGTATGGATGTATGGAGTGCACACATGGTTTGGTTCAAGTCTGTCTAACTGCGGCACCCTTTTCACTTCATTTTGAGGGATGGAGAGGAAGAGGTATGAGGATACATTAAATCATATGATACCCTTTTCTAGACCCAAATACTAACCAAAATGTATCCAGAGTAATATTCTAATTATGCACAATATCGCCAAGCACCAACTTCACTGGATCATATTTTGGGAATGCCTCTTCCTTCGGCCTTCCTGGCATACATTTTTCAATAATTTATCAGCCAGTCTCAGCTACGCAATAACTAGTAATCCTATAACCCTGTTTGGGTTAACACTTGACTGTTTAATAAAGTATCTGTCATCATAATCTTACACTACACAACTGACATGTTTCTTTATCCTGCTCAAGTGGAAGAATCCTAACCTATCCACCAAGGCAAAATAAAGAAAGGATGGTCCATTTTACTTAAACAGAAAAAAATCAACTTAGGAAATCCATTCAAAAACTTCTGGCAGGCATTTACTTACAGTAAGTTACCTCAAATAACTGAACAGCTGAAGCATTGCCAATATCTGAGTTGTAACTCAAAATAAGTCATCTTTCCTTCCCTGTCATATGGATGTTTAGGGTAGCTGATTTGCATAAGATGTAGTACCTACTATCATATAATTTACTAATTCTAGTCTTTAAAAAAATCAATTATATGAAAAAGATAGTCTCTTTGCTTTAGTTTGGCATACTGCTGAATCAACAACATCCTAGAGCAGGTGTGCACACATGCATGGGGCACACCCTCAGAGGGATTTACCACACATTGAGCCACACCTAAAACTCTTAATCCGCTCAGTTCCTGGGTGACCATGGTGGATTTTAACATCAGAATAAAAGTGCTGTATATCTCAGCCAAGGAAGTGGAACTGGCTAGCACTATGGAATACTGGTGGCTGTGTTAGTCAAATCAAGATAATGACACAAGTACATGCAGTGGCTCTCTTAGCTCAAATACAAAGCAGGCTTTTTATTGTATGGAAAGAGAGAGAGGGAGCATGACACTAACAGAATTAAAATGTGGGACTACATTCTTTTTAACTTTGATGGTAATTAGTTGATATAATGTCCTGCAGAAAATGAGAAACTCTGAAGGAACGCACAAGGGGGGTGGGGGGAACTGACTGGCGACTTAGGGAATTTAATAGAAGGAAGGTAGGCTTTGCACAATTAATTTCATAGATAGACAGGGTTTAAGGAAAACTAAATATACCTAGGATGTGATCAAGATCAGAAGGTGAATAAATAAGATGGAGCAAAATATCTTTGGCACATAAATAAATTTTATGGTGTGAACACATTCACCACAATGGGAGAGGATTAACTCAAGTTTGGGTTCAAGTAAGATATTAGATAGTAAAGGAGACAAAAGTAAAGGACACAAAGCACAGCCTTGTCTGGCACCATTTTGAATCAGAAAGGGCTGAGAGAACTGATGCCATGGGGGAGGAGAATAATGTTTTTGATCAAATCGATACAGCTCTTGCATCAAAACCCATGGAGTTTAAAACTTTCCATTGAAAATCCAGATTTGCATGGTCAAAAGCCTTCTTGGTACCTACTGCCTGGCAGAAGCAAAAAAAAAAAAAAAAAAAGAAACAATTTCATTAGGATGAATTAATTTATAAATAATCCTTTGCAGGTACAGTGCAAAGAGTTTTACTAACAACTCTGCACCAGAATTCACAGAGATAGGGCGATAGTTAGAGCAGTCATATAGTTCTTTGTTCTGCTTTAAAATGAGGGTAATCGATGCTGAATCAATTGAGGGGTTCAAACTGGATGAAGAAATAGCAGAGTTCAGCATCTTCATATAAGGGGGAGCTACTGTTTCCAGAAAGCAGAAGGCAATCAATCAGGCCCCAGTGATTCCAGAACCCAAGGTATCTACAGCCTCCTTAAGTTCTGTTGATGTATTTAAGGAATCCACTATAGCAGAATCATCAGCTGAAAGCATGGAAAGAGACAAATTATCAAAAAAAGAATTCATTTCTGAAGGAAAAGACTTATAGCTTTCAGTAAGTAATTTAGAGTAAAACTTTAGAAATGTTTTTTATACCCATAACATTGTTAGTTGTGGTTCTAGATTTATTATTAATTGCTGAAACAGTTGTGCAAGTCTTAGATTTCTGTAATTTTAATGCCAGTAACATGGCAAAAGTTTAGCTCCAGAGACATAATGTTTAGCCCAACTGTGATGCATCTGAAATTTAACTTTCTGCAGCAGCAAAGAATTTAATTCAGGGAGTGTGCCTCAGATCAAAGGCTTATGCTTAAGATTCACCCACACAAGGGTGTGCTTCCTTCAAAAATGAGAGGCGAGATTCAGGTTTAAAAGTTTTTTACCTGCATGCCCAAGCCACATTACTAGAAAATCCTATCATGAAGTCATGAATAAAACCATCTACACATATGCAGAGTCAACAACAGCTGAGTTAATATTAATGAAATTTTGAAGCATTCAGGCAAGTGCATCATAAAATTCTTTATTGCGCAGCAAAGATGCATTGAACCTCCACCAACCAAGGGGCTCAGGGTGACCTTATCGGGAGGTCAGTTCCCATCACGGTGCAATGATGATCTCAGAGACTGGCTATTTCAAGAGCTGCATTAAAAGGAAGGAAAGCAAGCAACTGAGAAATAAAAATCTAATCTCGAGTGAGAATGGTGACTGGACAGAAAAAAAGCAAAAGTTTTAACCGAGGGATTTAACAACTGACAACAATTAACCAAGGTCAAATAATGGGCAAATCTGTACAGTGATCAAGTTGACTGAAGGATGCATCGAGAGAGAAGAGATGGCATTTTGTCTAGCAAAGGATATATAAAGACGTTTGTATCCATTCCATACTGACAATTATGTAAAACCTTTTCAGATGCAAAGTTGTCAGTTATGTGCGGAAAGAAAACAGACTCCATCCATCCATCCATCCATCCATCTTCCAACCCGTTGAATCCAAACACAGGGTCACAGGGGTCTGCTGGAGCCAATCCCAGCCAACACAGGGCACAAGGCAGGAACCAATCCCGGGCAGGGCGCCAACCCACCACAGGAAAACAGACTCATACGGTGTTAATTAATAAATGCAGCACATGGCTACTTTCCTACCACCCAAATCAATCAGCACATAACAAAATTTGGTGGCATAACCTGAACCCATGCGGAGTGTCTTTGGCTGCAAATCAAACTGAGGAGAACAACTGGCAAAGAAGAGGCAACTGCAATGTAGCATTTGTACACAATCTAGACACATCTTTGGCCAACAGCTTGAATTTCTAAATGGCAGAACAACTACTCTCTTTTCGGCCTAAGTAGTCAAGGACACCAACATGTCTGACACTGTAAACAAGCCCTAGGATGTTCCAAGAGGCAAACAAAACATTACCCAAAAGCACACTTTTGGTTGCCAAAGATTGCATTACCCAAGGCATGTGAAATCTTGAGATGAGCTGGGTACAGTAAAAAAGGCTGCAAGCCAAGTCCTTGTGCATGTTCCACAGCTGCAGCCATATCCTTCCTAGCATGAGCTGTGGCTAAACTGAAGTCCATAGAAAACAAAATTTGCTGGCCTTCACAGGTAGAGGTTAGGTGCCTTCCTAGCCTTCTTCAGAATAATATAATGGTTATTAAAGTTATGATTAGGTGTGTAGATTTTATGATGCATCTTAACAACAATGTGAATAATTTCAGAGGGCTGGAAACAGTTGATTGGAGTTAGTTTGGAAATTTCATGGTATCTCCGCTTTCTATTCTTTAAATACCAGAAGGTGAAAATTACTTCTGTGATTTCTATCTTAAAATTCAGTGAGCTTAGCACTTAGTGATACCAACCAACTATCTACTGAAGTAATTTGCTTATCATGATAACGGAGAGTTTCCACTAGCACTTTTAAACTCCTAAGACATCTTCTTTAACTCAGTTTTGATTTCTTGTATGGCATTTTTGGATCATACCAAGCTCTACCTGGAAGCTCTGCTGTGGAGATTCACACGTAGCAGAGTGCTGGTCGACCACACCAAGCTTTAAATTATCCAAAGGAGCCTCCATATTTGAACTGTTAGCATGCTCAAGCTCTGTACACTGAGAAGTCTTCTCAAAGCTGGAGACATCAGAGCGAGACCTTCTTGAACCTAATGCCATCTATCGATTCCCAAGGGGTGAGTAAAAAGTTTACATATGAAAACTGTGCAATTTAGGAAAGATGAGTTATAAAATTAGAGAAAAGTGCATATGGCCTAAGAGTGATTGTGTCCATCAACCACCAAGGATTGCATAGTCTCCACTTAGCTGGTTTATGATAACAACTTTTAATTATTTCTGTGACAGATGGAAATAACTCTATATCCTAATTCTGTTTTAATGAAATGTATCTTTGTCTTATTATAACACTTCTTCTGTAATTCATATTTTTGGAACAACTAAAATATGATAAAAATACAAAAGGTGGATTTATTAATATTTCTTTTGCCATTGGTTACTTACCTGACTTAGAATATCTTTTAATGATTTTATTGTATGTTAAGACACAATGACATTATATTAGACTAAACTGAATTATTATAGATCATGGCTACATAACCATGTAATGTAGAGTAAATGAGAATAATCACTGAAGTCCTAAAGTAGTACAGATTTTTTTCTTTACCAGAATTAGCAAAGGAAGGAAAACAATTTAAACTGGTGATGGCAAACTATATGAGCAGTTATGAGTGGAGGGGAAATGGAGAAAATAATGTGATACCTTTTTTTTTAAATGAATATAACATCAAATGTACCAAACTTGTCTTCACCAACTAATAAGTACAGAGAATGTCTGTTTCTGTCAGTTGCTTACCTGAAAATTATACAGATGATGATTATAAATACAACAATAAAGAAAGCAGCTCCGGTCACTACTGCAAGCAGAGTCTCTTCTCCATTGTTCAAAGGCTCAAGGAAACGGTCACGGTCTGTGACTACTTGAGTTTCATTGCGGTACTCAAAGAGAAGTGCAAAACCTCTCCCCCATCCTGTGGTTGTGATGAGCTCCATGATAACCTCAACCATCTCAGCAGAAGAGCCAAAGACCAACTTTCTTCCGCTAGGGTTATTTGAACCACAAAAACGAGAGGAGAAGGTGATCAGGTCCGAAATATAAAGCACATCATGAGGACACGAGTCCGTTGCTGGGGGCTGGGAAGAAAGGGTAACAAGCCTGGTGACATATTTGCCTATATCAGTGGTGGATACACTAGAAGACGTTTGGCTGTCTGGAGCATAGCCATCACTGTCTCCTCTGTAGGATTGTGGAGTCACTCTGTTAGGGGAGTGGGTGCTTTTTAATATAAGAGAGTCAGCGCCAGCCGTCAGAGGAGGATCCAACTGAATTAAACTCCTAGCAGAATTATCTGCTTTGTCACTTTCAGCTTTAGACAATGAGGACCTGCGCTCATTCTGCGTAATTGTTGTCAAGGAATAGGCTTCATAAACATTAACCTCCACCCTGGACCCAGTGTTGTTAAAGTCAACAGGGGACAAGGTTCTGCCACCAGTTGCATCTTTTGACCTCCTTCTGCCAGGTGAAGGAATTTCTTTGCTCTGGTTTTCAAACACATCAAACTCTAGCACCTCCATGATTAACCTGTAGCCTGCAGGCACGAAGAAACGCCACACACAGTGTGTCCCAGGAAAATAGCTGTATGGAAAGCCAGGGGACAAAACGAGGCCTCTTTCTTCTGCGTTTGTGACGTCCACCACAGCTCCACAAGAATAATAGACCTTGGGGGAAAAAAAAGAAAAAGATGCAAGTCAACTGGATACATAAACATTAGGGGCGCAATGTTTCTACTCAAACAGTGATTTGTTTGTAAACCCAAAATTCCTACACTTACATAGACGCCTCTTGTAAACTTAATCGTTTCAATTAAAACTCACTAACCCATATCCAGTATTTACAGATGCCACCTTTTCTTTTTAAAATGTTGTTATTTTTCAAATCCATGTATGAAATCATCACAAAGCCAACCATTTGTTGCAAGTGATGTGGCACTGTGCTTTTGCACACTTCTGGGAAATGAGATGCTCTTTAGATTTTTCTTTACCGCAATAACAAAAACAGCCTAATGAGATACACGTTTCTTGGAGAAAACACTGGCATTTTAACACAGTCTCATGGGTATCAGGTTTCATGCAAAGCCAGAACTTTGCTGTTTTCCATTATTTTGCAATTTTCCTAATCCTTAAATAAAAAAATTAAAAAAAAAAACACCATTCAGGCTTACTGGCTTCATCTACATGTTGTGTCAATAGGCTACAGGGCTATTTCTGGTTAATTAATCTTTACTTTGAGTGATTCTTTTCAGTAGCAAAGCCATTTTTGGACATTAATAAATCAAACACAACATTCTCAAATCTGCTTAATCCTATCCTATCAGTATTGGAGAAAACACAGAAACAAGCCCTGTACCGGATGCCAATCCATCACCGTTCACACTCACATGGGCTCCAGCCTAGAATCAGCAGTTAACCAGGCCTTCGCATCTTTGGAAATGTGGGGGGTAAAGCAGAGTGCCAAGAGAAAAGGTCACGGATAGAATATGTAAACTTCATACAGATAGGATTGCTGGATCTGTGAAGCAGTGGCCCCAACCAGTATGCTATTGATTCACCCCATTAATCAATATATTACTTATTCTATAAAAGTGTCTGTCACTGGGATAGTGCCTGTACCTTTGATATATAGTGCCTGTCATGTATCACGAAAATACTTTGCATAAGTGGGTGTTTATTTAATGTTATAGCAGTCATACTAAAGAACCATCACTGGGATATTGTATTATATACTGCATTTCTCTTTTAGGAAGCTCATTCTAGAATAATCTGGTTGAGAGCATGTGGCAACAACGCAATTGCAGGTTAAGGGCCTTGCTCAAGGTCTTAACGGGAGTAAAGTCACTTCAGGCATTTAAGGTATTCGAATCAGCAATCGGTGGAGATCCCTAGCCTCAGAGCCACCACTCTGCCCTTTGGAGGAGGACTCAGAATAATCTAGCAATCTTTAAATAAAAAGTGCTTCTCAAAAAATTATGTAATTTCTAGTATAATGCCTCAGTCAGCCAGACCTTTTGCATGAACAGCAGCACATCTGCTATCCAAGCAAACAAAAAGGAAGTGAATTAAGAAAGAAGAAATAAAATATGCTAAAAATAAATTGCAAATACCGTACTTTAAATGTATACATACACACACACACACACACACACACACACACACACACATATGCATATGTGTTTAAAGGAGCACAGAGATGATTTTCCATCATTCTAAGGCTAATGGATATGATCTATGATGAAGGACTGAAGAAGTTACATCTTTTCATTTCATGCAAGCAGAAATAAAGGGGTGACATAACAGAAGTGTTCCAAATTGTTGCGAGTCTTAGAAGGCCAGACTCCAATTATTAGTTTAAAATTAATTCCTTGTCAAAATCCATCCATTTTCCAACCCGCTGAATCCGAACACAGGGTCACGGGGGTCTGCTGGAGCCAATCCCAGGCAACACAGGGCACGAGGCAGGAACCAATCCCAGGCAGGGTGCCAACCCACCTCAGTTCTTTGTTAAAATAACTGAAGAAATGACATGAACATCGAGGAAAAGGAATATAAACAGATTGGAAGAATTTGAACTGCAACAATGGAGAAGTATGGAAAAGATCAGCTGGACGGATAAATTCTCATGTCATCTTTTTAACTTGCTTTATTGTGCAGAAAAGGACTGGTGGAGAAAAGGAGCATTCCTGAAATAGTGAGGAGGCAGCAACAAAACTGGAAGGGACATGTACCAAGAGGAAATGGACTGTTGAAAAATGAGCTGGAGGGTAAAATGGAGGAAAAGAAATCAAGAGGAAGGCCAAGGCAGGACATGTCATATTATCTGAAAAATGGTTATTCAAACCAAGAAATGAAAATAAGAGCAGAATACAGAATGACAATGGTGGAACTGGCAATCCAAAGACCTTGCTTATTGGCAGATAAGAAGAAGAAAATGAGGAACAAGCACAGAGACATAATCAGAAACTGTCGAAGTTTTAACTCACAGATATGGAAATAGACAGACAGATAGATAGATAGATACTTTATTAATCCCAAGGGGAAATTCACATACTCCAGCAGCAGCATACTGATAAAGAACAATATTAAATTAAAGAGTGATAACAATGCAGGTATAACAGACAGACAATAACTTTGTAAAATGTTAACATTTACCCCCCCCGGGTGGAATTGAAGAGTCACATAGTGTGGGTAGTAGTAAACCACATTACCAAGTAAAGCACTAGACTGTAGTACTTCAGGGAACTTTGAAACCAGACCTGATATTTTGATAAATTGTTAAATAGGATTGATGAGCTATGTTGGGCTTAAAGTTTGGATCATAAAATATTTCTTATGATTCTGTGCATTTTTTTTCATACATGACTAGAAGTTTACTTGACTTACATACTTTGAGCAAGCCCCATCAGTAGTCCAGCAGTAAATCTTATTACAATGTCAGTCATATATACTGAAATCCACCATACTAATAAAGACCTGCAATCTCTCTATAACAAAAAAATTAACACTCAGAAGGATTCAGTACAATTTAAAAGAAAATGAAGTTTGATAAAAGAGTCAAAAATTACACTTCTTATTAATCTGCAACTATGGTGATATATCCATCACAGAGTACCAATATTACTTTGTGAAGCACATAACACATCTCACAAAACACAAAATTCTCTTCAAAATCTTCACACCAATTCTAGATTTGTAGGTGGTACCACCCTCCATAGCACCCATTAATGTGAACTAACTGATACCCCACCTTCTTACAGTCTAACACTAAGGATTGCTGTAATCCATCTATTCTCTTAAATCACTTACTGCAATCCTAGGATAAACTGACCCGACTTACATAGTTCCAAAACAGGATACAAATCATTGACCAGTGAGTGTAGTAGAGAGAGATTAAGTCAAAGAGTCATTGGTGGGGAGTGTTTTTGGTCCTCCTTGGAGTTATAAAAAAATACACTAATTAAAGAGTGAAGGTGGGGCAAGGGCCCCCTTGGAGTATTGTACACAATTATAAGATGAATGGCTGGTTAAAATTAGGATATTCTGTTAAATTATGGAATGCAAAACATAAAAGCGTGACAGTCCCAGAAAAAAAATGTAATGTTTAGTCACCCAATTCTAAATTCATGGAGAACTGAAGCATATCATAAAAAACTCTGGGTACAAGACAGAAACAAACTGAGTCTTAACCTTTCAATGTACAATCACTCACTCATTCTTGACTATTTTGGCACATTTTGCCCTTTAACTTAGGAAGAAGTGTAATTCCCAAGGTGTGATCTGCAAACTTCTGCTCTGCTTTGACTGATTTTCATATTTCATATTTAATGGAGGCATTCCCAAACCTTCTTAATACAAATCAGGGCTGTGGGGTGACAAAGACTATTCAAGCTCTTGGGTGAAAGGCCAGAAATAGCTACAGACAGATCATTACTCCATCGCAGAGTCTATTATGAAATTGTATTTCATTTTAAATTCCTATCTGCACTGACAATTGTTGTAAGCTTACTACACTAAAAAAGGAAAAAAGCACTTTAGAAACTTTCAATCAAGTTTCTGATTTTGGTGCAAATATAACAAAAAAGTTTAAGCAAGAATATAAGCAATGCTAATAACATAAATGCCTTTTAAAAACTATTTTTGAGCACAATTAGTCAATAAAACTAAAATGTTATGATGATATTTTAAGTTTTGGTAAACAGAGTCAGCACAGAAAACACTGAATTCAAAGAAATATGTTCCAAAATGGTGAGTTTTTATTATTTCAATTTTACTTTTCTTTTAGAATAATCTGGATAGGATGTCCCATTCTTATCTGAGTGAAATGAACTCAGTTTAAAGAATACTCCGCTCAAAAATGGTACTTTTTTGATACGTTATTATCCCATTATAGTCATGGCTCAGAAACATTTCTGACCTCATGTTTTCATGGAGAATACAGACAAATCTATAGTGATCAATGTTGGACAAAAATATCATTACATTACATCGTGCCTGAAAAAGGGGCCTGAGTTACCTTGATAGCTTGCATATTGTAATCTTTCTAGCCAGCCAATAATAGGTGTTATTTAACTTAACTTCTCGTTACACAGACTGCTCTTAAATAATCCCATGGTACTGTAATTGTGAATAAGAATATAAATGTAGTGACAGGAAGCAGGTCTAAAATTCAAATGCTTATTTACGTCTGATTGCATTCCATTATAGTTCACAAAAGTGTGTTTTCCAAAAGTGACTTGTTTACAAATATTTCAGTAAAAATACATGTGTTTGGGATGTTGTGAGCATATAACTGGATGGCTGGATTATGCAACACAAGTAATTCAAGAATTTTTCATAGACACATTCTTTGCTGCTGCCCAACATTATTAACCTAGATTCAGGTCTATCAGAAAAGTTTGTTTTTAAACTTCACTCTCCATGAGAACATGGGACTAAAATTGTTTTTGTCAGCAATCACTAAAAACTACATGGGATAAGCAACATGTACAAATCATTTTATGGGGGAATATTCCTTTAAGTTATGGCCACTGACTGGCTCATTAGAATACTTTTCTAAGAGTGTAATGTCTCATTTTAATAGAGCCCTAATTTACTTCAGAGCTTTAAGCAAAAACATAAAAGTAAATACTTCTCTTACTAAGTCTATACAGACAGCACTCAACATTGGCATGTGCTCTGTAAATTGGTACCCAGAGGACACATTCCTTTCTCACTAGACACGGGGCTACAAAGAAAATTTTGTACACATAGTAATCTAAACAATGAGCGTGACTACTGTCTGGACACCCAGGACGCTATTCAAATAGCACATCAGAGTCTTTGGAAGAGTTCAGTTTAGGCCTCTCCAGTTTTAGAAGGTGAGACTCATTCTAAATTGAAACAGATGTATTGCCGGGCTTGGTTGGACCACTCTTGTTTATAAATGTACTGTCTTTCACAGACAGGTAATTTAATTTGAGTAAGAAAATAAAATTGGAGGGTTACCACTTCTCCTTGTGGGATACCAGTTTCCAAACTTGAATATAAGGACTGAAAGGTGAAGTGACTATTGCCGAACTAGGTGAGCATCATATGCTTTGAGGAAAGGGAGGGAATAAATTACATCATTTGATCTATTCCAAACAATTTGGAACAAAATATATGGGCTCAATTTCAAAAGGCAGTGGAGTTTGAGAGCTCCAGAAGCTGTGCTGACAACTCAGCTGGAACATTTGTCTGGCTTGGTTTAGAACACTACAGAAATGCCAAGCTACACTGAACATGCCTATGTAGGAATGGGTAAGAAGTGCAAAAGTAATTTTAAATAAATAAGCACAAATACTAATGTAAAACTGAGCAAAAAGAGTAAAAACAACATGCAGTATGCTTAGACCTTGAGGGTGCAGAATTTCAATGTTTAACTTTATTCATTTTTTCTGTGCTTCCCAAGTACTATGCATGGCGATTCACAACAAAACCACTGAAAGACAACTTGAAAGGACCCAATCTCTGACTTAGCAGAAATGCATCCTTCAAAGCTCATCTAAAGCACCCTACCAGGCTCACTGTGTCAGAAAGCAATGTAATGTGCCCACCTGAAACCAGAGGCAGCACAGCAGCCACAGGCTATATTGGCCCAGAGTAGGAAACCTTGCTGTTGGGCACAGCTAATATTTCCACAAGTCAGATGCCATTCCAGAGAGTGTAAGCGGATTTTTACGTCATTCAGAAAAAGGAACTAAATAGGCTCACAAGAGAATCTTAAGCTGACAGACGCATAAACCTGCCAAGTTCCCAGAACAAAAAAAAAAAAAAAAAACTTACCAAGTGAAGGTTGGCTCACAACACCACTGCTGAACTTAGCTTGGAAATTGCTTTTCTCTAATATACTCTTCAATTTAATTTACGGCTGACTACCTGGACAAAGTCATAAGTCATTTAACCCGAATGCTGTCTGTCTGTCAATCAATGTTACATGTGGCACATTTGTCACACAAATCAAAAACAGTGAAAGAAAGAGGCACAGGTTGTAAATTCTGTAGTGCCAGTGGAGTGGACATTATTTTAAAACACTTGCAAATACACAAAGGCACCAATCAAATGTAAATCTCAGAGTCCATTGCAACATCAACTACAATACTGGAGAAATATGGAAGACAATAGCAGTCTAAAATATTAGAAGTTACATTGTGAGTACAAGTAGAAGGAGCTACAATCTGATTTATAGCAATATTCTAGGTGGAAAAGATCAACGTATAATGTTAGATTTTATTTTTGTTTCTTCAGAATGTATGTCATTTAGCACATGTATTCATGAAAACTGGGATCTTGTCCCTAAGACCCTGCTCAGTGCCCCATAATAAACAACTGGGCACTGATCCAACAGTGTGAAGAATCATTCTCAATGCAAGAAAACCACCATTAATGATTGGAATTTAGCAGGGTGCAAAAGCAAGCGGCTTCTGGTACCCCATAACAGACCATCTAATTATACTTGCTGCATATGCCACAATAAACATGAATGGACTGCCATTGTGCAATTCCTCGGCATGTCTTCCAGCAGCACCATTCCTCGCAATTCTGTTACATCACGGCATGTCTCTGCTGTTGTCTAATTACAATCTTTAGCCTTTAGGACTTGTAAACAATGGTCCATATTCACTCATTGACTGCCCTTTACTTTGTTTTTGTTTTCTTCTTAATTAAAAATAAATAAATAAATATATAAATCCAAATGGGTCATTGTTAATTGAAGTGGGAAACATTTTGACAAGGCTCATAAATGGTAGAACCTGGGGGAACTAATGTATATTAATGAAGCAGGTCTGTGGATTCTGGCTAAAGAAACAAGTTAAGTGTTTGAGTCTAACTTCATTCTTATTGTGAGATCCCAAATGCTTTATAATTATGTATGAGACATGATGTGATGGTACAGCAAATTAAAGATGCCAGCTATTATGAAATACAGTAAAACTCCTTCTGAAATAACATTGTTTAATTTGAATAAGCTGATGGAATGGGGGCATTTTTAACTGCATTATGGCAATTACTGGTAACTCCCCTAACACTGTGCAGTGGTAGATGTTGATATGACATAATGGTTGTAAATCAAAGTGGTGAATGTGTTGCTTTTGTGTTCCCAATCAAATGTGATAAGATATTAGGGTGGCAGGAGATGGACCATGCAAAATGACAGTAGGCATACACACTAGGCAATGACAATAACATTCTGAAATTAGTGCAGGCAACTTGGGACACGCTTGCGTGGTAGGACATATGTTTTTATGGGCAGTTACATTTACAGAGAATTCAGGACTTGCAGCATACAGATTTTAGCCTGCTACGAAGAATCTACATACAGGAGTGGAGCTTGGTATAGGTAGGTAAGGCAGACACAGGCATTATGGAAACAGACTACGAAGGAGTATTGCTGGCTTGCGTTGACTAGCCTTGAGGCGATTTAAGTGGACGAGACCCCTTACCAGTAACACAGGGACTGAAACTGGATTTTTTATCATGACTAACCAGGCTATACAAAATAGTAAAACAAAACAACCACCTAAAATTCCAACATACAAAAAATAATTAAAATAAAATAAGAAATATGAAAACAAATTCAGATAAATTATAAAAAGGCTCATGAACCTAGACCAAAAAGGCACTAAAAGGAGAAGTAGCCCTAATAAGCCGAGGTAGACAGCTAGCAAAAAAAAAATGTATTTATGAAAAGAATGGAGAAACGTCAAAAGTGACTCTCCCAAATATCTTGATATTAGTTACTGAATTGGATTGATATTGGACAAGTAGCTCAGACAGAAAACAGGGAGTCAGACCACACATTGCCTTGTAAACCAAAAGCAAAATCTTGCACTGTATCCTGTACACCACAAAACGCCAATGGAGAACACCTGAAAATGGCAGATGATGAAAGGTTAACTGTCACTCCAGTCTGAGGTCACTTGCACTCTGGAGTGGGTTTACTTCAAGAACCTCTCTGTATTTGACTGAATTCGTCCTTCCCTTAATTCTGTACCTGCCGCTGAGAAGCACCTCTATACCATGACTTTGCCACAACCATGTTTCGCCACAGGGACACTATCAGGCAGGTGATGAGCAGTAACTGGTCTTTGTCAGATGTAGTGTTTGGAGGTCTGCCCAAATAGTTCAGTTTTTGTCGCTTCAGACCAAATTCCTCATGCTCTCAGTCTCAGTCCATTAAAATATCGTTTGGAAAAATTCCAAGCTGGAGTTAACCACTGTAATGCCTGACTGGAGTGCTGTCAAGACAGCTGTACTTCTGACAGACTCCCCTGTTGCAGCAGAGGTCTGGAAGCTCTGTTAGAGTGACAATTCAGTTCTTAGTCATCTCACTGACCAAGGCCCTTCTTTGCCAAATTACTCATTTTGGCTGGATGGCTAACTCTAGGAAGAGTCCTGGAGGTTCCAAACTTCTTCCATTTCACATTTACTGAAGCAACCGTGCTCCTGGGAGTGCTCAAAGCTTCAGAAATGGTCGGATAACCTTGCCCTGATCAATGCCACACCCCAAGTTTATTGAGGAGGTTTACAGAGACTTCTTCCGACTTCGTGGCTTGGTTTTTTTGTCAGACATGCAGTGTGAACTATAGGATTTTATATACACGGGTGTGGGCCTTTCTAAGCAAAGTCCAAACTATTCAGTGTTTCACAAGTGGACTCCAGTCAAGTTCTAGACACATCACAAATTTTAGTTTTATATTATATCTTCTTATATAATGCGCTACTGTGGCTGTTCATTTGTCTGTCCAGGATTTTAAATCACCTGTAGCTTGCAAACTGTTTCACCTATTAAGCTGAATTGTGGTACACATATACTACGTGACGTCTACTATCTGCTTTCGGGGTGATGATTGACCTCTAAAGTTATTCCTCTTTTTATTTTTAGTTTATTTTATTGTGGAATAAACTCTCGGCAGCGGCCAGCAGGGCGGTTGTGTGGCACATGGGTACAGGCGCCGTTCTCATCCCTACCACCTTCACCGTCACTTCCCCTACCTCTTCAAATCTTAAATCATTCTTAAGGCAGATTGAAGACTTAAGTGCCAACTTACGTGAAAAATTAAGGAAAACATACTAAGTAATTGCAACACAAACACTGACTTAATCAGTTTTAACATAAAAAGATGCAGATGAAGAAGAGAAGGAGCGGGCCATTAGAGTGGAGAAAAGGAAGCAGCAAGCGCATCAACCTCTGAGCAAACAAATGCTAAACATAAAGAGAAACAGGATGAAAACTATGAATGCTCAAATGAAGTGTATTCACTGCATGTTATCATGCTGTCCACCGTTACTGGTATATGTATATTTGAAGGTATAAAGCCCCACAAATCCAACATCCTGTGGTCAAATTCCATACCTGGAGAGTTTACATGTTCTTCCCTTCTTTACATGGGTTTTGCCCCTACATTCCAAAGTATTTTTATTGTGTGTTTTATTAATTGTTAAATTCTTTTTAAAATTTCCCTGGGTGTATGAAACCTGCAAAGACCCATTTGGTTCAGGCTGTGCATCAGATACTGCTGGGAAATGCTGTGTTGATTCTGAATTGGTTTCAAAGATACTAACTATGTTATGTTTGTTATTGCATACAAAAGTTTGTTGTTAGTAATGTCTTTGTTTACATATTAAATTATCCTAAAGTCCAACATTTAGTAGTTGTACAAACCTGTACGGACAGGTTTCATATTCACTGCTTACTTGGTTCATTGAGATGATTTTATTAACAGTGAAAAATCTTTAAATTAGACAGAAGAAAGACAAGATTATTCAATATACCAGAACAGAGAGGAGCCTTTTTAGTAACAACTCTCATATGTGTGAGATGTTGGCTTATTGCACACATCTAGAAACACAAAGTGTCAATGAACCCCAATATTGTCAAAGATGCTGTTCCCACAATAGTTAGAACTGAGGGGTTTCTAAGGGTGAATTTAAAAAGAAATCTGTTCCTTTAAGAGCATAAGGGGCCCGCACTCCAACATCCCCACAGCTGTGCTGACATACTACCCTCCTGATTATTGCATATCTTACCTCTGATGTCAGCTTCTCCATGTGTGTGCAACTCCCATTGCTAATGTTGATTGTAATTGGGTCAGCCAATGTGAAGCCTGCCATCTCCTTCATTTTACAGCTTTCAGGTGAGAGTGGGGGTGAACAATGACCATTTTAATTCCAGATTACGTTTTACAAATCAAGTTTAGCAATAATGGCAACAGGTGCAAAAAAACCTTTATATTCTGTAATATGAGCAGATAAATACTTTCACAAAGCATTACTCATTCATAAAGTAAATAAAAACAGTATAGCTCCTGCATTGAGCCTGTTATGTTAATTTTGTATGCAACAGACATAAGGCATAGGTCGTTGGGTTACATTCAGACAAACTTCAGGTGTTACATCTCCATTTAGGGAAGGGAGGAGGTGAATAAGTGCGGGAGAAACATCTTTTTGTTACTTATCAAGGGATCTTGTGATGACTAGTGCAACTGACTTTGAATGCTAGTGAGAACAGTATTTAACAGACTCTGTCATCAATCCAAATGATGGATGTTTTATTTAAGAAGAAAGCATCTTTCACATTATTTTTGTGCCTTCAGTATTAAAGGACCATTTAGTTTCTTTCATAAAAATGAGTATTAGCCAATTTTCTCCTACTTGTCTGCACACTGCATTAAGAAATCATCTTTACCAGGATATCAGTCAGTTTTTATTATCCACCACACTAAACCAGGAGGCTCAATCAGCATTATCTGATGGCTGGTTTAGAAAGATGACAACAAACTTAGAATGGCAAATCTTTTGCCTCACTACTGGCATTAGAACTGTCTCAAGAATGATGTTAATATTTCTCCAGTTTCTGAGATTAAAAGTATCATCCAGCCAGTCATGAGCTTACTGATGCTACTTAATAAGAATTGCAATTTAGAGGTCACAGAGAAGTGTATCCTATACAGGCAACATCAGGCATAATGCAAGAACCAAGCAAGGATGGTATGCCAAGTAATCACATGACATATTCACTAAATTAGCATAACATGCAGACATTTGTGGAGTACCTCAAAAAGACCTACAACAAGACAGGAGGAAATACAAATTTTAAAAAAGATGGGTACTGGGCCAGGATATGTACCCTATTGTCTTCAGTTGCACTAATAACTGCACCACCTTTACAGTAGATTTCAATAAGCCTCAAAGAGTTTTACAACAAATCTGCAGTAAGAATAGCACAATGACACTTCCTGTGTAAGATTAAAAACTATTAAAGCCTAAACCTATGACAAAGTCAGGTAAATGGAAGAAAATAAGTTGTGTGTCACGTTTGGCAACTACATCCCCAATCTCTGGAGAAGAAAAAAAATAGTAATTCAAAAAGTAAAACAGAATCTTTCCAGAGAAAAACTGAGAAGTAACCCCAAGTATTATTTATTAAAGCATCTTTACCAGAGACCACATTGTCAGGGTCATGAGAAAAAAACTTGCAGTGCAGTGAATACACTTGACTTGAGCATTCCTAGTTTTCATACTCTTTCTCTTTACGTTTAGCATTCGTTTGCTCAGAGGTTGATGCGCTCGCTGCTTTCTGAGCAGCTCTTCTTTTCTCCACCCTAGCGGCCTGCTTCTTCTCTTCTTTCATTGGCATCTTTTCGTGTTAAATTACTTAGCAAGTTTTCCTTAATTTTTCACTTAAGTCTTCAATCTTCATCAATAATGATTTAAGATATCAAGAGGTAGGGGACATGACAGCGAAGGTGGTAGGGAATGAGAATGCCCTTCTGCCGAGAGCTGATTCTACAACAAAATAAAATAAAAATAAAAAGAGGAATAACCTTGGAGGTCAATCATCACCTTGAAAGCAGACAGTAGACGTCACGTAGTATATGTGTGCCAAATTTCAGGTCAATAGGTCAAACAGTTTGTGAGCTATAGGTGATTTACAATCCTGGACAGACAAACGAACAGCCACAGTAGCGTATTATATATAAAGATGTGAGAAGTAAATATTATGTTACAATGCAGCTAATTTGAACAGCACTGTTTCCAATGAGCTGGTTATCTAGGAACCAATGTAAAGGTTTTTTTTCTGAAATTTCCCACTGCAAAATTCTGATTTTCCATTTGTTCTATACCACATTAATACAACATTAGACTGCACTGTGTGCTATTTGCCCAGCTTGAGAAGTAGCATCAGTGTTGCTTCAAAGTACTCAGACACCCATTTTGGAGTCCTCTGCATGCAGCTCATCCTCCGTGTTTTCATGTTCTCACAGCTGTAGGGTGTATTTTCACCAGTTCCCTTGTTTCCGTGCCCAGTTCAAATACAAGCTGTTAGGCTGACTGGTAGCTCTAAATTGGCCCATTGTATGTTCAAATGTGTGTGCCCTATGTCAGACTGGCATCTCATCCATGGTTAGTTTCTGTCATGCAGTCACTACTGCTGTAATAGACTAAGTCTCTGTACTGTACTGGAAATGGTGGTTACACAAAATGTATTGATTAGAAAGTTAAATTTGTTGGTTCCTTGCAATTAGGTTCTTTGTCATTAGGTCAAAAAGAACCCAAAGCAAACATTCCATAACTTCTAAAAAAACAAATTAATTACTGTCCAACTTGTTTGTTTATATAAACTTTGTTATTATTTCTTTTTATAATTGATTTTTAAATGTATGCAATCTGTGATGAAACAGAGAAGGAGTAAATGATAAGACAATGTTCTCTAATCTTAAAGACATACCAATACCTAGATTTCTTCATTAGAATTTTCTTCTTATGTCAAGTGCTTCCGATTCAGAAAGGAAGCCAAGGGCCTAAGCTGTAAATAGGCAAAAACTACCCAGAATCAGGTGACACAAGGCAGGGACTACCCTGGATGGGACTGTAGTTCATCACAGGGTACACTCCCATCCACGGGAAGTCACAGCACACCAATTTATAATCTAACCTGTGTGTCTTTGAGATGAAGGAGGAAACTGGTCCATCTCAAAAAGAACAAGCACACACAGGGGATGACAAACAAGCACTACACAGTCAATGAGGTTTGGAATTAAATGCAAGTTCTATGACCTGGGGGTGGAGAGGGTGCACAGTAACTACCACAACTCTTATATGACAATGTTTTTTAAACAAAATGTTAGGGTTAGGATTTTTTAACCCAATCTAAATGCAGAAAACAAGAAACCTAACTAAAACAAGGTGTTCAGGCAAAAGGATAACAGCCCTTAGAGAGTGTATGAAGTCAGAATGTCAAAAACGGTATATCTGTTAACCTAAAAACATTTAATATACTGTATGAGAGAGGAACATCTTTGCACTTTGCAAATCAATAATCACATGTCAGCCAGTTTTACAAATACACTTTAATTCCTGTAACGTCTGTGAGAATTACATAGGGGAAATAGTAATATTCACTAGTTTAAGAAGGCACAAGACAAGATGAAAAGGGACATAGAGTATTCTGTTAGAAAGACAAGTGCAGGCCATAACAAGATGCCCAAAAAACACCCTTCTGAACCACACTCTATGCAGTGCACCAGGGGCCTTTGTTCTCCAGGTTTAGTAGGAAAGTGGCCCCCTATTTAGTGAGCTGTGTCCCAATTTCAAATAGTACAAAACAAGCAGTAAACAACACAGATCATCACAAAAGAGAGGTCAGCATCCTCAGCCAGGGTCAGTCAACAAATTGGCTCAGATGATGAAAACAAGGTCAAGCGCCAGGATCAGGCAAGAGAACTGCTATATAGCTGTTGTCTATACTTAGAGACAGAACCCTTCTGGGGACTTAGTTATAGATGCATATACTCAGTAAATTAAAAAAATGTAATCCTGGTTAGATGGCCTGAACAATTAACCTTTAGAAGTGAACAATATTAAAATATGTTATGAAACCAGTAAGTGTACAGTGATTTTGGTTGGATTTGAAAATTACCAAAAATGGAAGCGTCATTCATTCATTTACAAGCTAAAACAAGAAACAGGATTAACCATCTCCATTAACCATGAGCAAGCATAAACACATTACGATCTACATTTCAAAATACAACAAAAAATATATAATTACCAGTTTACCAACTGTATTTAAATGCAACACCATTAATCATACTGAAGTGCAGACAGAGATGAAAGGAGACCAGCTCTAAGATTTAATCCTTGCTTTGTTCCACAAGATAGATAATAAACTAGTCACTGTACAGCACGTGTATACAGTAGCTATGCTTCAAGGGAAAGATTCTTTCGGCTCATTACCACGCAGGAGGGAATAAGCCTTGCTGCATGACCTTGAAACATTTCTGGTGAACCTTTTTCTACACATTTTTCAGTGGAAACTCACCTATTTTCTATGCTAATTTTGGCTTCTGGTTATCAAATGAAATCAAAATATCAAACTGGTAGGGAGTTAAAGTTATAAGCCTGAAAAACAGTAATGGGGGAAATCATTCCAGCATAGTTCTGTGTTACAAAAAAGAGAAAAGTGGCCAATTCTGAAACCCATTTAATATCTTTAAATATATTGATAAATGATTAAAAGCTACCTGGCCTTAAAATGCAGAGATAAACTTAACAGACCCACCTCAAATTCCATAGCTTTCTCTGAATACACAAACATTGCTAACCATATTCTACAGGTTTCTTTTTAATTAACCTATTTAGAAATCACATTAATAAGACAGATCTGAGACATAACAGATATTTTCTTTCCAGCAGACACCATTTGAAAACTTTTATCTTAATAGACGAGTCAGGATATCTTAGTTTCTCACAAATACACCAAACAACACACTTCCTGCCTTCTAGGACAAATAAAATTATTCCGCTGTCTCATGAAGTCCCTTTTTCCCCTAATTCCTTCATTAATTAAGCAAGCACTTTTTTTACCATACAGGACTCTGCCACTGAGTTAATTCCTTTGCTATTCTTTTGTTTCGTGGTTATCTCTGTGGGTCACAACCTCGGCATCAGACTTTCTGGATTCATATTTGCCTAACTTTTTGAGAGTGGTATTGACCTTACTATGGATTGTGACTTTGCTTTTCCTTGCCTGTTATTGGCATTGATCTGAATAATCAAATTTTAATTTTTATTTTTACAATACTTGTGTACCTTCCTAACTCATGGTAGCAAAAGCTCCTCACTCAGTCAGAATTCACTCAACAAGGAGTACAGAACTCGATATAAAGACTCCACAAAAACTTTTGCATTATCAGTGACATGTGAAGGCTTCTTTAGTTACCCTTAGCTGGTAATCACACTGACAGATGTCTGGACATTTTAAAAAATGCAGATTTGCAAGTTCACAGATTTGGAGATTTACCAGTGAAATTACATGCTTGTGTACTTATTAATACACTGGACACGTGTGAGGACAGCACCAGACAAATACCATAGTTACACATACTGGCTGGAGTATTACAGACTTTCAGATTAATTTTGATGATATCGTGTCATTTTGGTGCCACTTACAAAATAGTATGGTGACCAATGGACTTCTAAGAACCATGCCGGGTACAGGAAAATTTTTTCTCATTTTTAACCTTTATTTTACTATTCTTACTTGTGTATAATATTCACCCAGTATTTGGATTTACAAAGGTAACTCTCATGTGTGGAAGAAATGTAGCAAAAATGTATCCTTTGCTCATAAACTAGTCCTCAATTATTTTAAGTTTTTAATGCAGCCTGTTGATAATAAACATACCTCAACAAAATGTTACTATCTGTAGGTCACTTCTACTATAAACTATTCACAACACCAGCAAGAGAGTTACAAGTAACAGGCAATTAAAAACACAACAAAATCCACAAAATTGGCAATATTTAAGCCAATAACCAGTTCAACCAACACACACTTGTAATTTTGGAGCTTGTGTGTTTTATCAAAGCGTCCATAAAGCCAACATTTGCTCAACATTGACCTACAGAAAATAGCACATGTTAACTGGCCACAGAAGTCTCTGCTGCCCTCATACTCTTCAGACAGATAGAATAAGCTACCCTCAGCCAGTCCAGTCAACTGCCTTTAGCAGTCCATTGAGAAGATCTGCCCCTTTAACAGAATGAATTTATCCCTTAACTACATACTCACAGATCCTAAAATTCAAGGTCTGAGAGCAAAGGTTTACTTGTCTGCAGCAACAAGTCAGAATTCAAACAGAGCCACCATATCCAAAATACAGAATCCCCACACACCAAACACTTCTAACTTTTTACTTTCCGGTTCTTGACAGTTCAATCCAGGTCAACACGCCATCTGCAAAGTGCAAACCAACTAACACTGCCATTAGTCAAAGTGTCCTTTAAGTGCTGAAGCACTATCCATGGTTCTTTTTGTCTTGAATAAAAATGATTTGTATCAAAAGTAGAAATCAGCTACTGATTTACAGCCCCGTTAAAACATTTAATATCACACATTTGCGCATTTTAGGGATGACCTTAATACATTCTTTCTGATAGCAGTAAATCAGTAATTCTAAGATCAAGGTCCCCCCCAACAGAAATGGTGCTTGGTCAACCACTGAAGCTTCCCTTCAACATCTTGTGGTGAAACGGGGATTGGTGAGTAAGAATAGCTCAGCCACTGCATATAGGTAAATTACTGCAAATAGTACTTAATCAGACAAAACGTTTGTAAAAGAGGTCCACAGCCTTCAACAAACCATACCACACATTATAGCAGGTGGGGAGCACATAGCTTCACCTTTCACAAGGCAGTGGGCATAAAGAAAACACCTTCAAATTTATACCATATGTAGCCAATTCTTCAATTTAGTTAGTCTAGAAATCAAAACACATAACATTAACTGGTTTATTGACAAATAAAGCCCATCACTAATATCCTTATCTTCAAAATATATACTGTACATACATAGATATTTGGTAACATTGAATGAGTCTGCTTAATATAACCTTTCAATATTTAACATTTATTTAAAAGTCAGTCAGAAGGTATTTGGTTGTAGCCTGGAAGAAAAGATGCACATAATGTTATAACCAAACTAGTAAACCACTGAGAGACAATACTACAAGTTGTAGATGCATTTGGAACATGGATCTGGGCACAGACTTTTAGAGTAAATACATCTCTGCAAAGATCACTCCTAAGTCTTTGATTACACTTCAAGTAATCCTAATGCACATTACACCAACATCAACATTTTGTGCACATTTTAAAATGCCTGGAGTTCTTCAAAGATTTTATGTCAGCAGATGTAGCTGCTTTTACATTTCTGTAATTTCTAAGTGGCTTATGGTCTTCAATGTCTACACAATAACTTGGTAAAGGCCCTCAGAGAGATGCCAAAAATAAAAACTAGACAGAATAAATCCTGTTATAGAAACCTTATGGTCGCCTATACAGTTGTGGCCTTGGAAATGTGTACATCTGACACATTTTCTAATATTCAAGTCCATTATAATAGAAATAAATGCATCAAAATGACTAAGTCTGTTTAACAGGCAGAATCCAGAAAATAGAGCCTATGACAAGGTTTGGAAGACTGGCTTATATCTAACAGCCTAGCTCAGACTGAATACAGCTAACTGAAATGGAGATTTCAGCATTCGCCCAGGTCCCTGTTCTCATACTATAGTATGCACACACACACACTTTGTTATGAACTGTCTGTCTCAACTGTGAAGTCTTGAAGCCCATGAGTTTATTATTCAACACAGACTGATGTGATTTTAGCTCTGGTTCACTACTGAACCTCCTATGAAAGATCTTCACATAACAATTAAGGTCACTAAACTTAACACTGACATTAGTGCATTTCCTAATCAGTTCTGTATAACAGCAAGTCCAAAGTTCACAGATTCAGAAGCACATTCTGAACGTTGCAATACATGGTAACATCAATCTAAACTTCAAATAGATGAACAACATTCAGTTTTTACTCTCTCCTTGTTCTCATTTCACATTTTTGAATTCACTAATTATTTTTAAAATAAAAACTTTCAATAATAATTTTTTGTTCTGTATGAGGGCTTGCGCACTGAGCTTTCTATCCATAATATGCATCTTCAGTATTATTACTGTGTAGTTTCATTCACCATAGTAATAACAGTCAGCTTATTTTTTGATATGTAACACCTCTCACAACTGCAAAACAACTACGCTTCCTTCCACTGTATTTACCAAAGCAGAACACAAAAGCTAAAATAAACTCTACAGACTACATGCGAGTTCACCAAGGCACACTTATGTATCCACACTGGCTCTGAAACAATTCTAAAGTAAGACAATTAGGATGTAGGCTAATTAGGTTTGATGAGGGATGGATGGATGGATGGATAAATCATTCTACTTACCAAAACAATCACAACCATCCATTCAATTTCAAACCTGTTATCATCTCCCAGCTGTGTTCACAAAGAAGCCAGATCTTTGTCTGACTGCAAAAATGGTAGGAAAGGAATATCACAGCTCAGACCAAATACTGTATGTATAGCAAACAAGTGATGACAGGAAGAAACCAAGAGCACGAGCAGGATACATATACAGTACGACCACAACAAATAAACCAATGGCAGTAAACGAAATAGTTCACTCTAACTGCTACACACATTGCGATGTTAACCAAAGACACCACGATGTTCTGGAAGTAAACCATGGAAAACGTCAAAGTACTCTTTCGACAAGTCTCCCCTTTCTTTATATAGTGCCCGTCGTCCCTCGTTAGCAGCTGTTCTTGTCAATTGCGTTATCACGTGCCCCTTTATTTACACCAAACACATCTACCCCACTTAAGTTTCACTATCAAATGTCAACGGACCCCCAGGAGGTCTTGCTAAACCTGTCGCTGCCCCCGTGCGGCAGCCCGATGCGATTTATTATCACACCTTGGGTCACGTCCTCCAGTAGGACCTGAAGTGCAAGCACGCTGGGCTCCAGATGAAACTTCATTTCTAAGACTTGTACATAACGGATAAGAGAAATCATACGAGCTGCTCTAATGTGAGGAGAGGAAAAAAAGCGAACGCAAGCCCACAGACCACTGACTGGTGCGATTTCAAGACCCGGTACCTGATAAACTGATCAATCTGCCCAGTGGCATGAGTCAGTACACGTTCGGGCACATAGGACACACGGGTACGAAGAGCCAGAGCCCATCATCGCCGCCGCCAACGCCGGTGCGGCTCGATGTGTTTCTTCGGCCGCTTTTCTCATCAACGGAAACCTCGGAGATGCACAATGTAACGGCGGCCCGGTCGCTTACTTTATGTGGCGCCGCTCCTGGTAGGCAGAGCAATGCGGCTGTCATGAGGACGCAAGCCCACGCTGTCTTTTCCATGTCCGCCAGTGTGGTCCTCGGCACTGGAGCCGCACCGACTCCGCTGCTTGCTCGCTCACTGGCTTGCTTCCTCCCTGCCAGTCTCTCATTCCATTCACCTGGAACTGCGGGGGCGCGCAAACACGGCGCCGGGGACGCGCAC
The DNA here is from genome assembly GCA_026402145.1 of Polypterus bichir lapradei. NCBI lineage: Eukaryota > Metazoa > Chordata > Cladistia > Polypteriformes > Polypteridae > Polypterus > Polypterus bichir. Next base: position 1,810,266 of record JANRMT010062839.1, on the reverse strand, counting down.
GCAACCCACCATCGACGGGACCGCGCCTCGCGGCTACAGCTGGCGAGCTCAAAACCTGGAGTCTAGTGAGATAACACCAATTCCAGCACACTCATGAAACTAAACAGAGCGTTTATTATTGTATGTAAATTAAATATAAAATAATTACAGAAACAATACTTTCTCGCAAAGGATTGGAATCATCCATTCTTTCATATTCCGAACCACTTATTCAGTTCTGGGTTTCAAAGGAAACAGGGACAAAAATATCTATAGAAATATTATCATTTCATTTCTATAGATATTACAAAATGTTAAATATTGTTTAACTTTCAAACCCGCTTAATCTAATTAAAGGGCACGGGTAGAAGCACTGGGTGCAAAATGGGGAACAGGCATGAATGTGGCATCAGTGCCTCACAGCTTCCCATGCTGACTCCATTAGGTGATAGTACTACCCATTGCACCACCGTGCGGGCCTACACAATGATGTACTGTAGCCAAAATAACTTGGATACTTGGCTTCATTATAATCAACCCCACGTAATATGGTTAAAACATTAATAATATTGACATAAATTAATACATTCACAGAGCCTATCCAGCTAGCCTTGAATACAAGACAACAACCAGCACTGAAATGGGCATCAGTCTGTCATCACAGGACTCGCTCTTACACACACACAGACACATACCTGTACACCCTGTCACTTACATTACAGTCACATTAGCTTCACTAAAATTCTATAAGAAATAATGCATTTAACATTTTATATCTATAAAAGCAATACTGTCATTTTTGGTTCACAATGTGAAAACATAAATCATAACTTCTTGTTTAGGTATTGGTGTTAACAGAAAAAAGTGCTGCTGTTTTCACAGGTTATTATTTTTTCTCTATTAAATTTGTGTCCAATAGTCTGTAATTCTTTAGTTAACATACAGATATGAAATAAGTAGAAGTTCAGTCATTTTAGTAGCAGTGTGTCACAATACAGAATTTTCATTTACTGTATATCTGCCATGTATGTACAGTATATAGAATTTTAATACTGTAAAACTGTATGTGGCATTTTATAACAGATTTCTTTCGTCCATCCAGTTTTTTCAGTCCTAGCAGCCAATCCTTATTGCAGTAGCACTGGGTACAAGGCAAGATGAAAGTCTGAACAAGCATCTGGGCATTGTAGGTGATAGTAGAATTCTTTTCTTTTCTTAATGTGAATTAAAATGGCATAATCCAAATAATGTTTCAGTTATAAAAAAGGTCACTGAAAGGTGGATACTTATACCACTTTTCTTGTTACAATGTTCCTTAATCTGCGGTGGGCTGGCGACCTGCCTGGGGTTTGTTCCTGCCTTGTGCTCTGTGTTGGCTGGGATTGGCTCCAGCAGACCCCCGTGACCCTGTGTTAGGATATAGTGGGTTGGAGAATGACATGACATGTTCTTTAATAGGTGGATTGCTATATAAATATCAAGAACTGAGTGGTGGTTTTTTTGGCTACGAATCTACGCTAGTATCTGGATGGTTGTTGGTTGAAATCCTGTTACTGCCAGAAGGGATCCTACTCTGTTGGGCCCTTCAGCAAGGCACTTAACCTAAAAATTGCTCTATGGGGGAAAAAAAATTAAAGTAAGACCACAGTATAGATCAAGAGATATTTATAGATCAAAATTGGTAGAGAACAATGTTAATGGGATCAGGAGAAGCCATTTCAGTAGATTATCTATCTATCTATCTATCTATCTATCTATCTATCTATCTATCATTAAAAATGCTTGATATCTATCTGTCTGAAATGTGATTGTTGTAGAGTACAAGCATCATCAGTAATTATTCGTCCCCTATGACTGATAAGGCCAGTATGTACCCTCTGCTCATGACTGCAAGTTTATCACTAGACTCATGCATATAAATAGCAAACTTTCTGGCCACTGCAATATATACATCACAGCATTAGCCACTAAATTGTGTTATATGACTAAATGCTCTTTTGTTAACATTAATAATAATTATTTTATTTCTAATAATATGTAATGTAATAGTAGATTTCTACTCTGAACTGATGATAAGCCAATAGAATTTAAAAAAAGCAATTTTGTCTTGCTAAATATACAGTGTTTGTGTTAACACACTGTCTGTTATTGAGCATTACTGCAGATTACTTGTAAAAATTATTAGTTATAGTCTTTGTGCAACAATAAAAATTACAGTGCTATTGTTTATACTAACTGAAATGCTAACTTTATCTTTATCATTACTATGAGTATCACTCATCTCTAGTAATATAGGTAATAATAATAATAATAATAATAATAATAATAATAATAATAATAATAATAATAATAATATAGGTAATAAAAATATTGGTAATAAAGTCAAAATGTGCACATTGGTTGATTGATATGAGGATGATGTGAAATGGTAATGAACATTGTGGCATTGATGAATTGTATTGGATGCATCATGTCTTTTTATAAAAGTCCTCTCACAGTGGATGGCATACAGTCACAGTGGTTAGTGATGCTGCCTCATGGATCTAAAATCTTAAGTTTGAATTCCATTCCCGCTGTTTGTGGTGTGTGAATGTTTACTAAGTATCCACTTTGGTTTTTCTTTGGATACTCAGGTTTTCCACCTACAACCCAAAGGCATATGTTAGGTTAACTGGTGACTCAAAATTGCCTAAGTGTGAATGAAGGTTTGTCCTTGTGCACCATGTGACAGATGTCTGCACCAAACAGAGCCTATCTTCAGAATATCAGACAACCTGAGCACATGACACTTCCACTGGTATACTACTGCAGTGAGGGAACACAGTAGGGAATTTTACTTTCAATGCACAGTCCATCTTTTCATCTATATCTTAAATCTGCTTAATCAATTTCATGATTGTTAGATCACAAACCTATCTCAGTATCCTTAAACCCAAGGCAGCAACCAGTCGTGGATGGGGTGGCTGTGCATCACAGGATACTCTCACTCACACCAGACTAATTTAAAGCCTCCAACTAATGTGCATAGTTGACAACATTTTTGGAATGCTGAAGACAAAAAGAGAGTATCTTCAGTGGACAGTGACTACATCAGTCACTAAGGTGTAACAGGATGGGGTTGTAATTCTGTTTCTTGTATGTATAGTGGGGTGGGTGTGTTTAATGTTATATATGTGATAGGAAGCAGCCAAAGAACAATAGGTGCATTTAGAAAAAAAAAAATTTGCAGATTTTAAGGCATAATCCCTTCTTGGAATCTACTGGTTTATTGCACTCTTTGGACAGCCCTGCATTCGACTTTTATAGCCCTTCTATAACTGCACCAATATAATACATTAAAGTCTTTTCAAAGAATAGGAAGAATTTTTTGTAGACATCGAGGCACCAGAAATTGGAGCTCTGGGAGAGGCATTTAAATCAGCACCAGTGTTAACAGCAACAAAGAAAAGGGTCAGCAAAGTTGCTAGAAAAGATATATGGCCTGAACAGCTGCTGCTGTAGCTGATTTGTGTATGGCAGTCCTTAACTGACACCTTTAAGCTGCATCACCTTTTTCTGAATGCAATACCAATACTGAATGTCAGTAAAATGTACATCCCATTTGGCATTTCATTTCAGTTTTCAAAATCAAACTTTTTTTAATGCCACAAATATGTGTACAAACTAAATGCCTCCACTTAAAGAAGGCACCTTCTGAAATTAAGCACAAAAGTCTCACTTTCATCTGTTTGGCCACATCTGTTGAAAATTACTGGCTCCATTAATGATTCTGTATAATTTCAAACAGCTGGGTGTGGAGGTTGTGAAATAATCTGAGAACATTCAATGAATACTCCTGCAGTTAAAGATCAGTCATGAAAGGCAGGTCCTCATTTAAAATGTGTGGTTCTGCTCCACTATGATGAAACACTTACAAGTCACTGGCAGTGGTGTTGGAGGGTGCCTCGTATCTCTTCAAAAGTTATTGGCTGACCACTATGGCAACTAAGTTATCAGGCAGCTTCCACTGCATAGCAGAATAAAACAACCTTAAAACAAATCATACAAAAGAGATCGGTTAATTTGTCACTAGAAAAAGTGTTATGTGCCAAGAAGTAAAAACAATGTAAAACACTGAAAACATCCATTAGCATTACAATTATAACCAAAAAGACAAAATCTTTAGGAGGTCACAAAAATGAAAATGTGTCAAACAGAACAGAAATATGTAATACATTGATTATAGTACTGTACTTAGATAGAGTATGTACTATACCCACACTTCATCACAACATTAAAGAAAGCAATTTGAATTTGCAAAACAACATATATATATAAGCACATTAATTCCATCACTTCATCCATATTTATTGAAATTAACATTAGAACATTACAAAAACTTTGATGAGAACAGGCAAGTCAGCCCAGCAAAGCTTGACAACCCTACTCCCCTGTAAAATACTGTAACATCAAGGGGACATCTGAAAGTTTCTAAAGTCCTACTGTACCACACTACTTTGTAATTTCTTCCACATGTCTGTGGTTCTCTGTGAGAAGAAAAACTTCCTAATGTTTGTGTGATATTTAAGCTTAACAAGTCTCCAACTGTGTCCCCATGTTCTTGTTGAAGAGCTTATTTTAAAGTAACAATGAGGATTTGCTGTTCTAATTCCTTCTTTACAATTTTAAAAACATCAGTTTTATCACCAGTTAACCTGATCCAGGGCTGCTTCCACACCTTGAGCCACATGTGCCCTGACTATACTATAGCACCCTATGAGCATTATTTTCATTAAACAGATCTGAAAATGTTACTTTTTAGGCTTACTTATTTGGAATCTAAAATTATTCCCACATACAAAATATCTTTGTGGCAAATGTATGCTGTTCCAGTAAGAACCTAATTCAAATTTACAGGCTGCCTGAATGGTTTAATTAAAACCATGCCATTTTTATACAAAATTCTCACATGAAAGCATTGGCAAAAAACTGACTACAGCTACATATTTTTATTTACACCCCGAAACATCAATATAGCAAAAGTTGTCTAAGTAACACAAATCATCAAGGTTTTTGCAAGAATATGTCAAATGTGCTTACTGAGAGTAAAATTATGTTTTTTAAAGCCAAATTTAAGTAACAGGAAAATGTAATCCTCTACTGAAGAAACTTTAAGGATCAAAAATCCACTCAACTTAATGCAGAGGTCATGGGGCAGAACATGGAGATCATTGTGCTAAATAATAATAAAAAGCAATTCAAATCTGCACTCTGTCACAGATTAACACATACACTGGATTGAGAAATGGAATAGCTCTTTCCATGCTACAAGAATTTTCCTTTAGTGGAATAAACTATATAGCTAGGCCAGGAAGCTACCTTAAGTGCAGTTTCATAAGTCAGAACAACATAAAGCCAGTCTTACTGATTAAAAAATTAATATAAAAAAATGGGAGGAAAACCCCACATGAACACAGGGAGAAACACCAAACACCATACAGACAATGAGTAGGTGTGGGACTCTGGATCCACAAAGCAGTAGTTCAAGCCACTGTAACAATGTGCTATCCATAATAAGCTATGGTAATTAGATAAGATAAGATGAACTTTATTAATTTCATGGAGAATTAATTGAGAAAAAGTTTACATTTCTAACTCTATGAAATAATGACAAAATTACATTCTTCTCTTGGGCTGTACAATAAAATGCATGTGCAAAAGTACAGTCTTTTTGAGAGACTGTTCTCAGTGACCATGCCAGAGCACTAATGAGGTCAACATTGGAACTGAAATACTTATTAAAATTTCAATCCAAATTTAAAGTAATAATTTCTCTTATGTGTTTCAGCATATGTTGGGTCTGCTGCTTTAACAGGGACCCAGGTACAAAAAACTCAGATGTCACTGATTATTAAAGGGTGATGAATACTAAATATTGGACTCCTTTCAATATTGATTTTTTTCTTTCCCCTTTACATCTTAGTCTAATTGCTAAAGGGTAATGCATACAAAATATTGTACTCCTTTTAATATTGTACATTTTTCTTTTGCCACTTACATCTTAACCATTGTTATATCATGTAAATGGTTGGGTAAATCTGGTACCTCAGAGATGCCATTCTGATGCCAGGGAACAAGCTGCAATTTAAAACACTCTCCATTCAGTACTAGGCCATTGCTCTGAAGAGGGACAGAGAAGACCTGAATAACTGCAGGATAAACACTGCCACCTTGAAACTAAGGCTAATAGTAGCTGAAGAGGCTTACTTGGAGTAACACGATAAGTCAATGAACTAGCAGTCTTACTGTTTAGTCCACTGGGCCATACTTTCCTTAAAAGAATACTATTAAGACAAATAAGCTTACCTTTCTATGCCATGGTAAATCTGTTTAAATTTACATTCAAGTTTATTGCCAAACTTACACAGTACATGGGAAACTTTTACTTGCATGTCTGGAAATTGGCATGTCAAAATGTAACATGTTACCACTTCCAGTGCCATAATTAGAAATTATTACTAGCTAAATGTGAGCCTTACTTTAAAAACCTCTGGATTATTTTTTTTCCTGCAAGGGATTTGTTCAAAAAGTCACAATTCCCACTCCTTTTTACTTTCTTGTATACATAGTATAGAAAAACTATAGGAATCGTGAAAAAATTTGACCTTGAGATTTTGATGAATCTTCATGTTTTAGACCATCCTGAGTCCGAAAATACAATTTTTGAAATTATATCTTCTGTGTGTCTGTGCCTGTTACATCACATCTTTCAAGTTTTCAGCAAAGTGAAAAAATGATGTCGCCCCTATAATTAATGATCTCTAGATTTCATTTTTCCTGAGCTTCACATACATAATATTGTTTTTTTCAACATTCAACAACACCTACCATTGACATCATGCAGTCGCAGCATTTAAATCATGTGATCATAATCTGACATTTTCATTGGTAGACTGTCTTTCCTCATTGGTCAGTGGAGATGCTAGGTTTTTGTCTTGCAGTATGCAAAATACTGTGTGCATACTAGCTTCTTCCATCGTTTTATGACCGGAATGAAGACATATTTGGCCATCACCACTACCTTATAACATCAGAATCTAATCTAATAACTCCAAAAACTAAAAAAAATGGCAGTTCCTAGGTTTTTCCATTGCATGTGAGACCTGCTTTAAGTCAAAAATAAGGATTCCTATCAACTTTTGGGCCACTTCCAGTAACTGGAAGTGGTACTTTAACTGAATACTTTTGTGAAATTTCAAGTAAACTACATTTATAATTACAGATAGATGATACAAAATTTGGATAGATATAATGATAAAAAGCAAACAGATATGAAATTTGAGAAAAATTACTCAAATAGAAATAGTATTTTATTTAAACAACCACCCAAATTTTTTGCATCATGAAAATATAAATGTATACATGATATTATAAACTATTCAATATAACACATTCTTTCAATAACCATTATTAATTTTATTTGAATTTATACATCATCAGTTTAACAATAACGTGTAAACATTGAACATGCCATGTAAATATAAAGATATAATTGGAACAATAAGTTGCTACGTCCCTGTCATGTTCCTGGTTATACATTTAATTCAATGTTTTTTTTTTTTTATTTCCGCCATCATTATCATAATTAAATGTAGCTAAATACAGTTTTATCTATAGCAATTTATTGCAACAAATATTATATACAGTAATGTACTGACACTTCTTCTTTGTTTTTAGGTGACTATAACTCTTTTTACTTTGCACATAATCTAAGTAATGCATATGTAATCATGAAGAAATTCCACCACCGTTTTTTGATCTCTGTAAGTGCAAAAATATCATTTTATTATAAAGTTTGATTATAAATTAGATTAATGATTGTGTATCAATATTATCAATTAGTTATGTTGAGAAACAAAGAGATATAATATTTGAAAAATATTGTGCAAATGGAAGTGGTTCTGATGACCTTTTCCTCTATGTCAGTATATGAGAAAGTCGAGGGGCACCAACTCCCAATTTTTTACATCATATTTATAACGAAAGCAACTTGCAAATCATGAAACATTGTTCAAAGCTACCCTGACTGACAAAATTTAATAAATAAAAAAATAATAAAATAGCCATTGTAAAAAAAGATATCGTGTTCAAATATTTGAAAATATATGCAAAGTAAACCAATTTTTATTTTAATAGTCCTACTTTTTTCAAACAGCTGTATGTGACCTAATTTTACAGCACCCTGTGGGGGACTGGCAACTCAGATTGTTATATTTGAAACGATTGGGCCCAAGTTTCACTTCAATATGAAAAAGGTCAAATATAACAGATGAAAGAATGAAAACCATTAAGTCAGTTTTTACCGCTTCTTGACAACAATGACTTTTTTGGCAGAAATGAAATGACCTGAGTATACATTCCCTGCAATGGAAAGGCAGTCAGTCTAGTAATGATTCCTGTCTTGGATAACAGTACTGGCAAAATTCTAGAATTTTATCGAGTAGAGTTAGTAAATAGGTGGAGTATGTCTAAGAATTTGAAAACAAAAATTCTTCTAATTCTGTATGCATTCAGAACATATACTATTTACCACTTCATACAATCATGAAAATGACATTTATGTGCAGATTTGGTGCAATAGTAGTTTATTATCATACTTTATTAAAAACGTCTTAGAGTAGGTATCCAGGGTTTTAAATAACATTAGTAATGTAGGGCAGTAGTTCTCAAGTTCATTCCTGGGGACCCCCTCTGGTTGCAAGTTTTCTGCTATAGTCAATTTCATAATCAATTGCATTTATAAAAAAAACCAGAGAATTATCTTTTTTTGCTATATCTTTACTTTAGATGCTTAACTCATCGAGTCATTTTTTAATTCACTCTTTCTATGGAATTTGCTCTCTTAATTATATCAGAATGCTGACAATTAATGACAAGAAGAACACTCACCACTGCAAACAACACTGAATGCTAAAGGACAGAATGGCATAAATAACCAAAACGCTAAAAAGAACAACATAAAGAAAATACTGAATCGTTATGCTTTTGACACACAAATCACTGCTTCATTCAGTAAAAAATTAGCACAACCAGTTTGTAACTTCTTAATTTATATAAATAAAAATGAAAACACAAACCGAGAAGTAACGACCTTCCTAGTTGATTTAAGTATCCAATTAAAAGAAGTAAATGGTTGGAATGAAAACCTGCAGCCACGAAAGGCCTCTAGAACTGAACTTGGTTCATTTAGGGTACAAATTATTCTCAATAGCAACTTTCCGCCAGCAGAGGTCACTAACTTCCGTATAAAGGTGATGAACTACAAATTCAAATTTATTGACATGTACGTACGCAGTACAAGGACATTCTAACACGTGTCTCCCGTAGATTAGTGACAGTGATACAATACCAGCGACAAAAAAGTGTTTGCAGCACCATTCATTGAAGTCAATACACACATACATACATTCAAAACAAGTTCAGAAAGTATTCAGACCCCTCCACTTTTTACACACTTTGTTAAAATGTGTTAAGTTTCCTGTTATAATCATTTTTCCTCACCTCAAACAACACTCAGTTACTTTGAATTATAAAGTAAAAATAGGATTTCACAATTTTAAAAAAAATTATTAAAAACAAAAAACTGAAATATAACATTGATTCAAATATTCAGACCCTCGCTGGCCTGTGCCAATGATTCCAATCTTCTTGGTTCTGACATGACAAGCTTATAATTTTTTCCTGTACTTGGTCAGAACAAAAAATGTGTCATTAATTACAACAATTGCATTTATTTTTGAGGTATGTTTTACAATGTCAGAATGTTCTACTGTTAAATAATATAGTTTTGTATCACATCTGTTTTTTTTTTTTGTTTTTTTTACAACAAAGTAAAACAGCTTAATGATCATCCTCCAAGAGTAGTGATTACATAATTTTTGCCATGCATTGTACTAGTGACTGGCAGTGAACTGATCCTGTGAAGGCACACTCCGCTCCACTGCTACTGAATGTATGGGAAAAGAAAATGAATTATGAATAACTAACGCATGTAATGATTTGCTGCCATTGCGTAGCTGGTTGCTACCAGTGTGTATTCGGGTGGAATTACTGCAAAGCATCAATATTAATAATTTGTTATGCATCTTTGGGCAAGATATCTTTGGGATATTTGTGCATGATCGGTTTACAATTGCTATCGACCCTAAATCGTCTTTAAAACAGGAACAAAAATAATGCAATTGTCATATTGAATAATTTCATCCTCTGTTATAAGTATACCTATCAACGACACTGATCATCAATATTACTGAGTCGCCGGTTTTGCAAAATGTACCGATCAACACTGTGTCATAAGCAACTCAACACACCCGCACCACCTTTTGGCCCACCGCCCCTTTGAGCGGAAAGGAAGGTACACCCAGTAATATCTTCCGTACGTGCCACTGCATACAAGTCATTTGTTCCACTGGTCTCCCGTCTTAGTTCTCGACGTACGACTTTCAGCGGGATACTTTTAGAAATCACAGTCTTTTCCGTACGCTAAAGAGAAGTTGATTTGTATTTGTTATTGTACTGGCACCTGACCCCTTGCACATACAGAACGAAGGGTCAACGCATTATGTTGCAGGAAGGAGAGAAATAGTGAGTGGACCGGGGAGCCACGTCAGGGGAATGAAGTCGTGTCGATGAATGTGATAAGTATAAGAAAAAAATACTCCGACAAAGAGGAAACATTTCAAATTAGCAGATTGCATACGGCAAGCAAAGGCAGGGGATGAAGGATAAAGAGGGTCAGTGGTTTTTGAATATTTTGTTTAAGGGCGGAAAGTACATCTTCGTGTTCCACCCTTGTATTTCTTGTGTTTATTTTCAGTCGTCAAGCACAAGATTGTTGTTTGGATTTCAGTGTAACTTTTCCATAAGGACACTTATTTAAATAAATGCATTTGTAACCTAAGTTAAATATAGTTTAGTTGCCAGCATGTCAAGACACTGTTTTCCGTTGTTTTTTTCATATTTTCTGTGACATGTTTTAATACTGTATTACGAGAGGTGCAGTTAGAAAGGCCTTTTAAATCATATAATCGAGCATAATACACACGTTTCAAATAGTCAACGAGATCAGTTACCCTTTTCAGAGTCGTATATGTACTTAAAAGTTGTATGTGTCATGATGCTTCACGTGCTGTCACTGAGCTCCGTGGTTTGGGACGGCGTCAGGCTTACTGCGTGACTCCGTTTAATGTAATGGGATGTTGTCATGTCCAGTCAATGTAAATCCACCGGCCGTTGTTCATTGTTTCAGTTGTATTTGACCTTTTCCTCTTACTGTATATCACTTATGTTTCTAACGTAATGCCAGATTTCCCCCTTGGGGCGGGATGTCTGTCTGTCTGTCTATCAATCTAGAGACAGACCCTTGAGTCATTGAATTGCAATTAAGACTGAGCCCAAGGCTCCGATTACCTTTTCATAGAATTTTCCAGTCAAAAAATCTACAAATTGCTATTATGAAGCTATTTCTCCATTTTCAGACACATTGTTCCATCACCCTTTTGTGTCATTTGGTTTTAATTATTCTTGGAAGTTTACTTTTTACCTCATTTAGTGAGATAAATTCCTGAATATTGATTGATTTAAAAACATTTAAAAAATGTGTATAAAGTCATGCACTACAGATACTTGACCATTCATTGTATATTTTATTTTTGTCTCCACCTAGCACATTGATTAATGACTAACGCCACTTTAAAAGTGTAAATGTTATAAATATGTTCCAAATATCCTTTTCATGCTGTGCAAACAAATATGGTAGTGTTGCATGAGTTCTTGTTCTTAACACTGGTCCAGCTTGTTAGTATAATGTATTTATGTCATGCTTCTAGAATCTGTTTATGTTATTGAGCCTTACTGTCTCAGTACCTTAGGTTGGTACATGGTTTGTGCTACCAGAATATTATTACTAGAAAGCTGGTAAGTGACACACCATGAACACATTGGATATTGCAAATGAACTTACCAGTCTATTGCATTTTGCATGTAATGGTCAAGTGTGCCTTCTCCAAACTGGTTAAGAAATGTTAATCCAAAGAGAACATAAGACAAAAACACATGCTGGTTGTTGTGGAATATGTACAGTATGTATAAGTGTACTTATGTGTGTGTGAGAGTCTGTATGTGTTTTTTTGTTTTACTTTTTCTTTTTTTGTATCTGCACGGATAACTAATGAAGAGCTTTCACCTTGTTAATTCCATATCTTGCTCAAATTTCACAGAAAGATGACTAGCTGAAAATGGTGTGCAAAACTGAACATCATTGCAGCCGAGGTACTGCAGCTTGTGGACAATAGAAAACTGTTCTTTTTGAGTTTAAAAAGAAGTCTCCAGCAGATTCTTATTCTCGGTACAATGGAAATGGCAATAAATTATCAAGATTCTGAAAAGACTGACAGCCTGTGTGCTGTTGAAGTCAGCAGTGAACTGCAACAACCAGAGGGTGTTGAAAATAGTACATCAGTGGCAAATGGACTAATTGGTAAGGGTTTTTTTATTTTATTTTATTTTTTTTACCAAATTCTATTCTAAAAGAAAACATGTGCCGGGAAGCATCACTATTGCTTGAGTTTCAAATATGTGTTTCTTAATTGTAGTACAATAGAGGTCATATGTCCACAGTGTGGTAGGAAATAGTGAAATAAGTAAGTTATTAATAGATACTCATCTGAAAAAGAATGTGAATTTTAGTTTCGGTTGTATTTTATCAAGACATGGGAAGCTAAGAAGTGGTTTCATCAGCACATCATATTTATATAGAAAATATATTTGTTCACCCATCAATTCATTCATCCCACTTAGTCCAGTTTTTAGGGGTAGGAATTCCATATAGTGTTTGTCAGAATTCAATATAGCAATGTAAAATTAAGCCATAAGTAAATTAAATGGCCATTTATATCCATGAAAGATTCTATTTTCCATTTTAAATGAGATATACTTATTAAAAAGAACTAGTCATAATTTATAAATAAATGGCTTTCATCCCTAAATTTAGTTTCAGGACTGTGAACATGTTATATTCATAAAACCAATGGGACTGTTCTAAATTTGCCATCCATCGCAACATAGTAAACATTGTTTGTTGAATGTTTTAATCGTTTTTATTTCTGAAGACAGTTATATATTCTTAATTTGTGTTTGTTGCAGAAAGATGTAATACGTTAACATAATAATGTTTTGTTATAAAAAAAATCATAAAAAAGAAAAATGGATGCAGCAAGATTTTAAAAAGCAGCAGAACCTATTCTGGTGCTCTTCTAATTACTGGTTTATTTTGACTGTTAGTCAGTTTGTAAAAGCCAGAAGTAAATTAATAAAGTATCTATCTAAATGATTTCTAATTGTACAGTAGCTGATGTCTACTTTCTGCAGTACTTGGATGGTTGTTTATGATGCATACAGTAGCCACTGTTGCTCCTTGTACATTCTAGCCTAGCTTTCAGATCTTAATTTCCATTGACATGGTTTACATTTGGATATCATGTTTCACACTTTTATGCATTGTGCAAATAAAGGAGTATGTAATATCAGGGTGTGTCATTTTGCCTTGGGAGAAGGGCATTTAGTATTTTCTAGAAAAGCAAGTTGTATTACTTTTTGTGAAATTTTCCTCTTTTGTGTATATGTACACTGACAGTTTGAAACTGTTCTTGACCTTTTATATTGCTGTGTATTCTGATTCTATTCCCCACCAGCTACATATGCAAGCAAATGATTTTACTTGTATTGCTTTTCCATCTATCCATATTCTGGCCTCTTTATACAATTCAGGACTGTGGGGTAACAACCCTTGTGCACAAGGCAAGAAACAACTTTGTACTGGACAGTTGCAGGGCACACTGTTGCAAACTTACTATACTTGCTTAACCTGGGACAGTTTAGAATGCACATGTAAAATGTGACAGTGACGAAAAGCAAGCAAAATGGACAAGGAGTGACATCGTGCGGGTTTCTGTTTAACTTTTGTTTTAGACAATTTGTAGACCATTACAAATCTGCTACTGTATATGTGACCTTTTGTGACATTTCGAAAAGATATTGTATACCAATTGAATAGCATTACACACAACAAGAAACTTGTTTTTAAATGAGATCAAACATGTTTAATTAGCACATACAATTTTTCTGATTGTTTAATTTACTTCCATTTTATGTTTACAGCCAAACTAGCATGAAACAATCCCATCTAGTCTGGATGGATGTCTCATTTATAAGCTGTAGACAAAAAATGCATATACAGTTGTGTAATACAGGGAGTGCAGAATTATTAGGCAAGTTGTATTTTTGAGGAATAATTTTATTATTGAACAACAACCATGTTCTCAATGAACCCAAAAAACTCATTAATATCAAAGCTGAATATTTTTGGAAGTAGTTTTTAGTTTGTTTTTAGTTTTAGCTATTTTAGGGGGATATCTGTGTGTGCAGGTGACTATTACTGTGCATAATTATTAGGCAACTTAACAAAAAACAAATATATACCCATTTCAATTATTTATTTTTACCAGTGAAACCAATATAACATCTCCACATTCACAAATATACATTTCTGACATTCAAAAACAAAACAAAAACAAATCAGTGACCAATATAGCCACCTTTCTTTGCAAGGACACTCAAAAGCCTGCCATCCATGGATTCTGTCAGTGTTTTGATCTGTTCACCATCAACATTGCGTGCAGCAGCAACCACAGCCTCCCAGACACTGTTCAGAGAGGTGTACTGTTTTCCCTCCTTGTAAATCTCACATTTGATGATGGACCACAGGTTCTCAATGGGGTTCAGATCAGGTGAACAAGGAGGCCATGTCATTAGTTTTTCTTCTTTTATACCCTTTCTTGCCAGCCACGCTGTGGAGTACTTGGACGCGTGTGATGGAGCATTGTCCTGCATGAAAATCATGTTTTTCTTGAAGGATGCAGACTTCTTCCTGTACCACTGCTTGAAGAAGGTGTCTTCCAGAAACTGGCAGTAGGACTGGGAGTTGAGCTTGACTCCATCCTCAACCCGAAAAGGCCCCACAAGCTCATCTTTGATGATACCAGCCCAAACCAGTACTCCACCTCCACCTTGCTGGCGTCTGAGTCGGACTGGAGCTCTCTGCCCTTTACCAATCCAGCCACGGGCCCATCCATCTGGCCCATCAAGACTCACTCTCATTTCATCAGTCCATAAAACCTTAGAAAAATCAGTCTTGAGATATATCTTGGCCCAGTCTTGACGTTTCAGCTTGTGTGTCTTGTTCAGTGGTGGTCGTCTTTCAGCCTTTCTTACCTTGGCCATGTCTCTGAGTATTGCACACCTTGTGCTTTTGGGCACTCCAGTGATGTTGCAGCTCTGAAATATGGCCAAACTGGTGGCAAGTGGCATCTTGGCAGCTGCACGCTTGACTTTTCTCAGTTCATGGGCAGTTATTTTGCGCCTTGGTTTTTCCACACGCTTCTTGCGACCCTGTTGACTATTTTGAATGAAATGCTTGATTGTTCGATGATCACGCTTCAGAAGCTTTGCAATTTTAAGAGTGCTGCATCCCTCTGCAAGATATCTTTCTATTTTTGACTTTTCTGAGCCTGTCAAGTCCTTCTTTTGACCCATTTTGCCAAAGGAAAGGAAGTTGCCTAATAATTATGCACACCTGATATAGGGTGTTGATGTCATTAGACCACACCCCTTCTCATTACAGAGATGCACATCACCTAATATGCTTAATTGGTAGTAGGCTTTCGAGCCTATACAGCTTGGAGTAAGACAACATGCATAAAGAGGATGATGTGGACAAAATACTCATTTGCCTAATAATTCTGCACTCCCTGTAATGTATTCACTGAAACTGAATATACAATGACATTTTTGAGGATATACTGTATGTGTAGACTTTTTTTGTAAGGTTTTTCAAACCTTATGTCTTTTTATCATGTCTTCTGGTCATGATGTTAGGTGTTAACCTACAAAGGTCTTTAAACAATACTGTCAGTATGTGTCCTATCCATTCTGGGGTTCAACAGAGTGGTGAAGTGGTATCACATAATTGCCAGTAACATTAAGTAGTAACCCCTCTGAAACCCTCTGAAATTATAATTAACACAATAATAACATGCTAGACCCATTCAGTTAATATTTGGTAGAAAAAGTTTTGACAGAGGTTAAAACCCTGAGCACTTTAGGTGTTGCCCAATCTCACCACAACTGTTCACATGGAGTGGTAATGGTACGGAACTGAACAGCATTGTTGACTGTTTCCTTCATATTTTCATTTGGTTTGCAGTCTAAGCTTTTCTGAGTCTTTCAAGAGGTTTGTGGTTTATATTTTTTCATTCACTGCTTTCCTTAAAAATTAGTCTTTTTCCAGGTCTCTCTCATGCTATTTTTACTTTTTTAACTCTTGGTAGGCATAGTTGGTCCTGGAGGGCCACAGTGGATGCAGGTTTCTGTTCCAACCTAATTGCTTAATAAGAAGCACTTATTGTTCAAGTAACATTTTTTTGCTTCATTTTAGTTATCCTCATCCTTAAGATTTGGAACCCCTATTGCTTATTTTAGTCTTAACAGTTATATTCTTAGTTTTTAATTGCTCCTTATTAGCAATAAGATGCAAATGACAAAAGAAGTCTCCATTTAGCTTGTTTCCATTTACATCTATATGTATTTATCTTGCACTATTTGTTTTAATTAAATGCTTGGAAGGAAAGTGAAGAGAAAAAAGTGAAGGATGAAGAATTAGCCATCCACTTAAGGCTTCAAATCATTTGGTTGACATCCTTAAAAAGGAAAAAAGTCTAGGATATGCAAATGACATGGTAGTGTTAAAGCACTAAGAAGCAACAAAATTAAATTATTGGCAAGGATTGTTTTCTAATTAAGTTAATTATTTGTAACCAGTTTGGAACATAAACCTGCAGCCACTGCTCCTATCCAGGACTGACTTTGCCCACACTGCGCTAAGGCTGGGTTTATACTTCATGCGACGTGTTTGCCTGTGGAATCTACTGCTACGCAAGCAGTGTACTGTTTAAACTTGCGCAGTACTTTATGTAAATCTGGAGGATTCCACCGGGTGGTGAAAAAACAACTTTTGGCTTCACTATGTTTTGAATTGCCAGAAACATCCATTAAATTCAGGACACCTTGCCACAGTATTTCAGATTTTTAATGATTACATCCATCAATCCAGGGACGCGCCTATTCCAGCAAGCATCGGGAGCGAGGCAGAAACAATCCCTGGATGGGGCATCAGCTCATCGTAAGGCGAATATAAGCTCACATATTCTTTAAGGTCATTTTAGTATCCCCAAATCCCGAAACCTGCATATCCTTGTAAGGAAACCGGAGCACACTGTGGAAACCCACCAGGAAAACAAACTTCAGGCAGGGACCACAAGGGATGTGACTCCTTGCAAAGCAGCAGTGCTACCACTCCACCACCGTGTCACACCCACATGTTTATTTATTAACAGTATTCATTATTTAAATGAAGTTAACTGTTTATCTGTGAAATGTAATATACATATTTAATGCATTTCATCATGAAAGTGATATCAAGTATAAATCTAAGGATTTTAAATGTGTAGAGAGCTGAAATGTCATAAATTGAATGTGTTCTGTGTGGCAGTTGCTGCCTGCTGCTGCTGTCAGCGCAGGTGGAAGCCCCAGAAGCACATAGTGATTAATAACTGGGTCAGTTATTAGATTACATTGACAATGGTATACATTATTAACAAAATAAATTATGAGATTAAAGTGGACATTTCGAGATTAAAGCTGAAATTTCCACTTTAAATCACAACATAGACCTTTTCACTGTGTCTCTAATTTTTTTTTCTGTGTGGCTCAGACTCTTCC
This sequence comes from Polypterus bichir lapradei, assembly GCA_026402145.1. Lineage (NCBI taxonomy): Eukaryota > Metazoa > Chordata > Cladistia > Polypteriformes > Polypteridae > Polypterus > Polypterus bichir. The sequence continues at coordinate 1,792,413 of JANRMT010062839.1, read as the reverse complement.
ATACATTCTGATGCTGTTGTGAAGGTGCAGACCATTAAAATGTATTGCGTCATTATGTTGAGTAATATGTGACGCTTTAAAACAAAAGCACCACAAGTACATTTGTATGTCTGCATGTTGTATGTCAACATTTTGCTTCATCACATTGAACCATTTATCAAACATTGAAGCACGCACACTGATCCTGTAGAATCTGTAAAGTGGTTTGCCATGACATTTTAATAATAACCAAAGATTCTGACAAAACGTTCCAATTTGAACACAATGCGCCCAAAATCACTCGCGCTTTTTGCCGGTACTGCAAATAATGCACATGTCATGTTAATTTCTGAGGAAGTGCTAAGAAGGCGCATCAAATGTACTTTGGGAACATGTGTCGGCCATAATGTGTTCCCATATAAACCAGACTGTCTGCTTTATGGCATCAAAAGCAGTCTTTTTTTTTTTTTTCCCCCGTTTTTCATTCGAATCTGTCACTGTGAGCACAACTTGAAGCTACTTTTCAAAAAAAAAAAAAAAAAAGCGTACAATTTAAAAAAATACAAGGTAAATTAAACATAAAACAAACTTAAGACTTCTGCACACTACTGATTGGAGAGTTACCTTGGTAGGAAATTAAATATGCAAAGTTTTTTTTTTTTTTTTTTTTTAATGGAGAACAATCTAGGTTAGGAATTCCTTTTTTTAGAATATGTTCCAATTGAAGGTGTTGCTATCCAATAATATACTTAACTAAAATAACTGACACAATTATAACTTAAATTTTTTTTTTTTTATTACTCTCATTTGTTAAATGTAATAGATAATTGATTCCTAGCTATAAGCAAAACAACAGTAAACAAAGTGAGTGGTAGGGAAGCATTTCTTTTAAGAGAACGTTCTCTGAGAAAATGAACTGATGAAAATGAAAATCATGTTGTCTCCCACACCCTTGCCACTAACTTTTTTTTTTTTTTTTCCCTGTGTTTTTGTTTCGCAACTTTATATTAAAGGATCATTTGTTGAAGACTCACTTTAGTCAACATTTTGTAGACACATTTTTGACAGAATTAAAAGTGAAATAATGATTACTAAAGCTAGCAGCTGCTGTAACATTTCAGGAATCAGACCAAAGTTGAGGTGGGAAAGTGAAATACCAAAAGATATTTCTCTTTTTTATAAGGCACAGTATGTATTTTTAAAAGACTGATTGTATTACACATTTTCATAAGGCCCATCATTCTTTGTTTTAAGCTATATTTGTAACAAATATAAATATACGACTGATAAGGGAAATGTTTTTTTGGTATATTATCAGTGTTTATGATTATACATATGATCATCACCAAATTTTGAAATATTCAACATTTACCATAATTGTTTAATGTAAATTTTTCATTACAAATAATTAAGTCATCTTTTATGTCTTGCATCGGTTTAATTTCAGGCTCTCTGATTCAAGCAGACCTGCTGCAAAAAGGAGGCCAATCTCTTGGTGAGGGAGGTCCTGTTGGCATGACACAGAACTGCCCCAATGGACCCTTGTCCTTAACTCAAGATAGTTACTCCAGCAGCCTCCAGAGGGCAGAACTATCTTCAGGTGTGGCCGCTTACAAGCTAACGAAGTCTAAGGGAGTTAATTCTGAGGGTACTGTTAAGAAATGGGATGCTTTGCAGTCTCTCAGACTAAGTATACCCTTGCAAGAAACTGAATTGTGTAAGCATCTGCACAAAAGAGCATCCCTTCCCCTTTTTCATTTTTCAAACTTTTTTTTCCCTTTAAACACTAACCCCTGTTTACGTTTTGCCTGTGCTTGCAAATAGGAGGGAGAGGCCATATCCTTGGGTTTTAATTATTAAAGTCCATTTATATAAGCAAATACCTGCTCTTCACCCATTTGCCCTTCAGTTACACCTGGTGTAGAATGTTTTAAATCTCGACAATGAAAGCTGAAGCTAACGCATTTAAAATAGGAATAGTTCATTTTGAAGTTACTGCTGAATGTTTGATTAATAGGGTTAGGTGTCTTGCTTGTTCACATTCCAGTGACATTTGAAAGCCTTTGCAATGTAAGAGTAGTACTGCATGTGATTTCTGAATATTTCAGCTACCCCATTAAAATCTGTAGTGCATGTGAAGATCTGCTTTTTGGTGCTGTTACCACTTTCTCTTGTAAATGCACTTAAAAGGCTTTATGTCTTAGTTTTTGCTATTAACACCTGGTTGCACTGGTTATTTTCAATTTTTTGTCTCAAGCATTTTACTGTTAAACTTGTTTAGAAATTTTAAAATGATCAAATATATCTGACTTTTCAGTGGTACTCCTGTTTTTAATAAATGTAAAACGTAAGTTTTGACCTTCATGTCAGATGCAGTATGTCTTATGATGGCTTGCCATTATTTAACATTTGAGGAAGGTCACTTTTTATAAGTGTAGGGCTAATTTTCTAAGAAAATCTAGGTGGCATTAGTTGAATGTTTGTATATCTGGTAAAACAGGCAATTGTGAGGTGCAAAATCACTGTTAAAGTGCTTTGGTATACTTGGAGATTTGATTCATCCTTTTTAATCTATTATGAAAGGGCTGCTTGGGAGAAGAGAGGGACGTAGTTTTCTTGGGAGGAGTGGAAGAGGGAAATAAAGTAGAAAAAGAAGAAAAAAAGAATTGTGTGTATTTTTTCTTGTAAGAGTCTTTGTTGTAAAGATAAAAGGAAAATAAAAAAAAAAAACAGTCTTTTAAACCAAGGGCAGTTTTTGGTGCAGTTGTGTCTGAGGTTTGGGGGTCTGAGATGTCCCCAATTGGCTACAGGAACCATAGTTTTCCATATGGTGTAGTTGTTTAGCTCAAAACTTTCAAATTTATCATTAACACCTCTTTCACTTGGGCTAGTTAAGTCAAAGGGGTAAAAATAGGAGTGGAGTGGTGATGCCTCCCAGTTATCTAGATAAGTTACATATTGCCTGTTGAAGCCTACTCATCTCTAACAAGCTCATATCCCTCCCCTTGGAATACCAAAGTACATGCTGCTTTTTATTCCAATCAAGTTTAACTTTAATTAAGGTGCAGCACCATTAATACGACAGTAATTTACCTGACACTTGCTTGCTTAATGTTATGTTTTAAAGAATTAATATGCTGATGGTGACTAGAGGATTCTTGGCAACAATTAAATTTTATATAGGCAAATATTCTGCTAGTATCTTAACTAATTATTAATCATTTTAAAAGAGCATTTCTATTACTTTATTTTTTTCCTCCAAAGTATGCTTCAGAGGGTTGTGACTAGCTGATAGAGCTGTCCAAAAGTGTGGAATTTTATGTTTTGACTTTGTTTTTGTTCATCTAGTTTATTATCTCAAACTAGCTGTTGCACTGCATGTCTAAGGTAAACCATCTGTGCATCCTTTGGTTTTTGTACATGTCAGTATGATGATGTATGATTTTCCAGTGTTCATTTTACCTGTAGGTTCTCTGGAGCCGTCTTTGGAGTTGGAGAATGAGGAGCAGATTAGACTACAGGCACGGCGCCGACTGGAAGAACAATTGAAACAGTACAGAGTCCAGAGACACAAGGAAAGGGTAGGTTGCTCTAAACTGCAGGATATATGCAAATACCCTTTAGATTTTATTATTTTTTATGTAAATTTTAATTAAAGATGCCTAGATGGGTCCTATAAATATTTTTAGGTTTTCTGGATTGCACAGAGGGAAATGAATATCTAAAATACAAATATGGTTTGCACACAATAGCCTTACTTAATATAGAACTAAACTACTTACCACCCCCTTTTTTAGGAGCTCTTTAACATCCCTGCTCTTCATTACACAAAACTGTGATTCTTCTTATGATGCTAACTGCTGAAATTATGGAAAGTAGTGAAATTGTGGCTGATTATTTACCTAAAATCCAAAAGAAACATTCTAAATTTTACATTTGGGGGGTTTGATCACCTACTTTGTCTTGGCAAGTTACTTTTTAATGGTAGCATTGTATTTTTCTGTATTTAAATGTATAATTTATTTTGCCCAACTAGCTTTTAATCTCATTTGTAACTTGGCAGTAGCAAGAATACAAAACTCAGTGATACCTGATGAAGCTGGGCTTTTGTCTTTTTCATATAGTTGCTAAGACCTCTAGGGTGGGTGTACATTCTTAGATGTCCTTGTTTAGTGTAGCAAGGTTTATGGTGCTCTTTAATTCTGTTTTCTTTCATTTTCTGTTAAATGTTTTTGTTTTGTTGATAGCTACAGATACTGATTAAACAGTGGGAAATTATTTTTTTTCTTACAATATAAAGAACTGATATAATTGCCTTATGCTTATGTAAGCATAATTTTTAGATTGTTTCAACATGCATAAAAATGAATTGAAAAAACTTTTATTGAAATACAGTATGCTTGGTTTTTGATTGGATTTTTTTATGTATATCTTTGCAGTCTCATAATTCATCACCCAAAAACCGTCCTTGTAGTACTCTTGACCCTGAACTCATGATGCATCCAGAAACCCTTCCCCGTGCCAGCACTGTGTCAATGACAAAGGAATATTCCTTCATGCGTACCAGTGTCCCACGTGGACCCAAATTGGGAAGCCTGGGCATCCCTTCATCCAGCAAGCAAAAGTCCACAAAATCGTCCCGTTCTAGTAAAATTCGTTCTTTAGCTGATTACAGAGTCAGCGAAATGGAAATTAAAAACGGCAGCATGAAGTCGCAATCTGGGGACACAACACTGGGATCGCTGAAGTCTAGTCTGAGTTCTACATCTGTGGTTTCAGAAATCAGTTTAAACTCTGAAGTGGAAGATGGACTTGACACCAGCCTTCTTATAGTAGACAACATATCTGAGGTTGATGGCAGTGAATCTGGCATCCGACAGGACGACAATGAAAGTGACAGCTCTATACACAGTAGTGTTTCTGGTGTGAGAGTCTACAGCATGCTTTCTTCTGTGGTGAACCACTGTGAAGCCTCATACAATATTGATGGCCAAGAGATCTCCCCAGAAGCACTTGGGCAGTACCCCTCACTTCAAGAGGTGTTACAATCAGCTAAAGATGAACATGATCTCCTTACTCAGGACACAGACATGAATGGAGAAACACGTAGCCGGAGGGACAGCATCTCCAGCAGGTGAAAATGGCATACTTTCTTTAAGAAATAGAAATAAGAGGCATTTTTGGCAACACATATACACATAATCAACTCTTTTGTGTGATCAGCATAATTTATATTTAAAATGCTGTTCATATGTGGGATGTGCAGCATTTTCAAAGAGAAGTTGCGACCTCTTATATGTCCTGTCCAACAGGAAAATCTGTGATGGTAAAACCATTTCACCCCAATGTTTAGTTGTTGCCATAATGGTAATGTTGACCCTTGCATTTATCTCTAATAACAAAAAATAACAAATAAAAATGTAGGAAGACCTTGAACTCTTTGAGCATGTTTAGGAGGGCTCATAATTGGAGGGGAGGGGAAGGAAAAGAGCCACAGGTCTGATATGTTTTTATGGATGTCGAATTCCAAAAAGTCATATGTATTTGGCTTTTAGGTTTATAACTTGATACTCCATTAATGATATATCACTGCAGTAATTCCTGCTGAATTCAATGACTTATTAAAGCCTGTTTTGAATGAGGTTTTTTTTTTTGTCTAGATGTAAGTGGTTTTGTGGCCCAGTAAAAGGGATAATGCACTGCAGTAAAGTAATGTATCTTTTCTTTTGAAGTGTCTCTCTAGGTAGCTCTGTAATGGGAAGTCATGATGATATGTTGCAAATTCTTAAAGAAAAAATGCGTTTGGAGGGACAGCTGGAGACACTGTCCTCCGAGGCTAGCCAGGTATGTGCATTTTTAATGTGTAACAGGCTAGTTAGCGCTGCTTTAGAGTAAGTGTGCTGCTTCATGCTGAGACTGAACATGTGTTAATTTGGTGAGAGAGGCTGTTAAACCAAGGGACCTTATAAATAAATAGTACATGCCCACAGAGTCTATACAAATGTAAGTTTGCATTTATGCTGACTCTTTTTCTGTTTATGGTTGACAGTTTTCTCTTTTTTTAAAGTGATATATAGAATTATGAGCTATGTGTCACTGTTCCTTATCTTCATAGAACACGGTCCTGTGATATGTATTTATGTGTACAGTATGGTGTAATTGCCTGGAAATCAAAGCAAAGTTTATGGCTCAGAAGGTGGGTTAAAGATAGCTTTGAACTTAATTCACTTAGCTACAGATTTAGTAATAGAGTGCAACTGTTTCGAGCATACAGTTTCTAAGAGGTGGTTCTTTTTTTTTGTATCTATATCATGTATGGTAGCAGAAGCTTCATAATTTTTTTCATAGTTGCTTTAACATCCCTATTTTAACTTACAGTAAATTAAATGTAAGAAGTTTTACAAATGGGCATTTCAAAGGCATGTGATAAGAATATCAAGCTGTTTTTCCTGCAAGATTTCTTCTAATATACATAAACTTAACCTCAAAGCAATAGGTGATATGCTTTAGAAAGAAAGTAGCTTGGTTTTCGCCTATACTTTATTATCATTTTCATTGGACAGGATTCACGTTAGGTGATTTTCTTTACAAACTATAAAAACTGAGTTACTGAATTTGAGGGAAACGAAAGGCTGAATTTCAATTATTATAAAGGCTTGGAATGATTACAAAGCTGGAGTGTTTTAAGTCTAACAGTATTTTCCCCTGTAGGCCTTGAAAGAGAAGACAGAGTTACAAGCACAGCTGGCTGCAGTGAATGCTAAGCTTCAGGCTCAGCTGGAGCAAAATGAGGTGAATCATGAGAGACAAACTTCTCTCTCTTCAGAAGTGGGTAGTCTAAGAAAGAACTGTGCAGATTTGGAGGTGGCCATGGCAGAACTACAGAGCACCCTGGAGGCTAAGAATTCAAGCCTCTTGTCGCTCAGCAATGACTTGCAGGTAGCAGAAGAACAGTACCAGAGGCTTATGGGAAAAGTGGAAGAAATGCAGCAAACATTAGCATCCAGGGACAACTCTGGTAAGAAAATGCATACAACTGTTTAGAATGGGTTAGAGGGGGGAAAAAAAGTAAAAAAATAAAATTGTTAACTTTGTATAAAAACTAAATTGTGCTTTGTTATTGTGCTATACTTAGTGTCTTTCACTTAATTTGACAATCTATTTTTAGTTAATAAATCTAAAACATGACTTTGCCTGCTTTTTAAGGCACAATTTTAAAATTATCTTTGATTATAAATTTGGGTTATTGTATTTAAACAAGTTTTCTTTTTGATTTTATATGTAGTTCAGGAGCTTCACCATCAGGTGACTCGCCTGCAAAGCCAACTTCAGCAGGTCCAGCTGGAGCGGAGTACTCTGGTTAACAAACTAAAGACATCTGAGTCTGAAATTGCACAGCTGCAACAGGTTCGCCAGTGGTACCATCAGCAGCTTACAATAGCACAGGAAGCACGTATTCGGCTGCAAAGTGAAATGGCTAATATGCAGGTAACAAAACTGAAATGATCAAAGTAGGTATTTTATTGTAGAGATTATTCATTTGGGAATATTTTCAAAAGCTAAAAGAATTTGTGCATATAAATTTTGTTTGATACTCAACACTTGGTAATGGTGCTAATTTTTTTTTCTCCTTTTGTGGAAGTTTTTGTTACATTTAATTAAACATAAAGTGAGATCGATGTTTGTGGCCGTCTGTCATCTTTCTACATAATCACTCACTGGCATTTAAAATGTAAAAATGTACTAAACAGTGAGCTACAAATGTGTTGTACTCTCTTTAGTCATGATGGTGAGTCCCAGAATTTTAAAGTTCACCCTGTCCACACAATCTTAGTGTGGTCTGCTTTGTGCTTCTTAAAGCCAATTACCAACTCATTGGTTCAAGCCATATAAAGGAAGACACTGCTGTTTTTGTATTTGGCAATTTCCTGTAGCTTCCTTTAATTAACTACACCAAATAACTCAAACTTTCATATAAAGGTTAATGTTTTGTTTCATCCTTAAGAAACTTAAAATGTAATTTAATTTGTTCTTTCAGGATATAAAATTTAAAATTAAAAGACCAAACATGCAATAGTAGAAGCCTTGATAGTATTATAAACTCTCCACATTTTATATATTTAGGTTGGCCAAATAACTCAGACGGGGGAACTGGAACATCTTAAGCTGGAAAATGTTACACTTTCTCATCAACTAACAGAAACCCAGCAACGGTGTATCAAGGAGAAAGAACGTATTGCAGCTCAGCTTCAAAATATAGAGGTAAAATGTTTTAAATTGTCAAAAATGCCTTTTTTAGAATAATTGCAGGGAAAAGCATTAGGTAGGACACGCACCATAAAAATAATTAACTACAATAGGTGTACATTCAGGATTTGTTGTCCATGCCTTTTTTTTTTTTTTTTTTTGCATCCATGTCACTACTTTAATGAAGGGTTCAGTGATACCTCTATGTAAAATGTGTATTTACTAGTCAATACTGGCATCCTTGTTAGTTAATTAGCTGCCACAAATGTTTAGTTAATCTCTTAGTTAGCTTTATAGGAATGTTATGCATTCAAAAAGATTGAACCATTTTGTAAATTAAATAATTTAAAAACATACAGATATAAGATTAAATCACCAAAACTCTGTTTGAATTGAAATTATTTCATGTAAATATTTTTATGTTTCCATTTAACAACATTTTACATAAAAAGAGGCCATTGTCTTGTGCAGGTGCTGATAATTGGTCCTATACTGGCTTTTTCCATGTCATTTACTGCCTTTATTCTGGCACTAAAAGAATAAAGACACTGCAAATTGGTTTGAATTTAGATCACAGCAGCAACTGAAGTTAATAAGAATTAAGATAGGTGAGCTGTGGAAAAAATTACATTATTTGTGCAGTATTAATACACCAAAGTCAGTACAAATATTGGTACGTCATTAGGTTATTATATTTTCATTCTTTAAACTAAAAATATTTTATAGAAAAACATAAGGAAAGGACAGCTCCATGGGTGATTAATTATAAAGTATTTTTTCCTCATAATCACTGATTAATTAGTTATTAATTGCTCATTTTCTGACACTGATAAGCAGTTTGGGTATAGAGAAAAATCTCATTTGTTTTGTAGAATACCATGCTTTACGCAGTTGTAGCTAAACCATTGTTCCTAATGAACTTGTAAAGGGAGTGCATTAAGTCTACTTAGCTTGTAGCTTTGAAACAGTACCTCTCCCTGTTGCCTTTGCCGTGATAATCACCTCTAAACAATGTGCCGTTCTTATACAGGCATGCTTACTCACCCTGCCTGAGAGTCATTATGCTTAGAGATCCAGCCATCCACTTATTCTTCACAATGCCTTCAAGTAAAATATCTGTATTTTCAAATTATACAATGCATGCATGTTTAATCTGTAGTTAGTGTTTTTGTTATGGATGGCATTTTGTTATCTTAAGCACTGTAATGCTATACTGTATATTAAGCTACCATTATTAACTCATTCAATAAAAAGTTGAATATCTGCAAAACTGTACATTTTTTCAGGATTCTTACCTTACATGAGTGCTCACTTCTAATATCTGTAAATGCTTCAGAATAATTTTTACATGCTATTTCTAACACTGATTACTGCATTAATCGCCTCAGTGTGGCATCAGTAAATATGTAGTTGTTTCAGAAATAAGGGTATGTGTGTTTCTTTCAGAAGAAGCGCACTGATAATAAATAACACTACCTTTGCTTTGTTCCAACTCTGTGTCTCATAGTTAAAGAAAAAAATAACCATTATTTACTATAAGACTAGCTCAATACTGTAGCCTGCAATTTCTTATAACCTTACCGAGTTCATAATTATATAAATTACACAGTTTATATTGCAGCCACATGATTGGGGATCTGAAAAGGATGCAAGTGCTGAATATTATGTGAAATTATTTATCCCTCTTCCAAAAACATGAAGGCAAAGTTTATTGGTCATTCTTCAGTTGTAGAAGGATAAGCGACTGCGTTTGTGTGCACTCCACTTGGTTGGTTGACGCCCCATCAATTTTTGGCACTGACTTGGAACTGAATTCATCATGTTAAATAGGATGATGATGATTATTGTGCTACCAAACTGTGTTTTGCATATACCTGAATAATTGTTAGAGAATTATCTCATCTCCCCAATTTGCAGCTTAATTAATGCAGCTGCTCATCTCAAATCACTGGATTCATGCTGAAAATTAAATAATTGAGATTATTTCAACAAGTTCTTTTATGTCAATAGATGAGCCTTCACTTTTAAACATTATACCAATGTATTTGATGGCTTGCTAGTGTTTGACTGTTTTGCTACTGTGCAGTGAATAAATTTTACTTAGTGTAGAGAGAGCTTTAACTGCTAAAGAAAGGCTTGGTAAGGTTGGCCTATATGATAATCTTCAAATTCACTTTTTGAGAATAAGTAGTTATTAGCATTATCATTGTTTTATAATTTAAAGCACTTCTTTTAAATTAAACAAACTCTGTTCTATTTATATGTTTTTAAAAAAACAGCTACATTTAACATGTGGTGTTTGTCTAGGCTGACATGTTGGACCAAGAAGCAGCATTCCATCAAATTCAGGAGGCCAAATCGATGGTGGAAGATGACCTACAACGGAAACTTGGTGAATTTGATGAAGAGAGGCAACATCTTCAGCAGCTGGCCAATTCAGCCAGCATCTTGGAAAAAGAGCTTGAGCAGGTGATCATGTTTTTAAGTATTGCTGTGGAGTCTTTAAGAAGACCACTGATTTTGTTCTATACAACTTAACTGGAAAATTTATATCTGAATCTGGATCCCTGTATTTGGAGTTCCCTGGGAGTTACCATTTCCTAATATTAGTTTCCAGTTTCTTTTAGGTAAACTTTAATCCCTCTTAGTCAGCTTTTTGCCAGTATTCAGTAGAAGAAAACTACTGAATCTGAGATGTATGCATCATTTAATCTAAAACATGAATTAAAAGTTGGTCTTTCAGATCATTAATGCTGCCCACTGATGCGTTTAATTCTTTTCCAGGTAAAATTAACCCTGTCACAGAAGGATCTACAACTGGATGCTCTACAGCATGAACACTTGGAACTGATGAAGCAGCTTACAGTATCTCAGGAGGCTCTTCATACCAAAGAACAGTCACTGAATGACCTGCAGACCCGATATGAAGAGCTGGAAGCTCAGCTCAGTGAGCTACAGACAGAGGATAATGCCAAGGATGATACCATTCAGTATCTACAGAAAGAAAGGATTGTCCTAGAAGTAGCACTGCAATCAGCACGGGCTGAAAAGGATGTTTTGGATGAGGGAGCCCAAAAGTTGGGTGAAGGGACACTTGTGGCAGCTGATATGCTCGATGAACTAAAGCAGGAGATTAAAGTAAAGAGTACTCAGGTAGTTCTGATTCCCATTGAAATACTTTCCATTTTTAGAGCATTATTTGCTATTTCATATACTGTTTTATTCATTAAACTCAAATGTAATCTAGATAATTGTACATATTAAATTTGTAGCTATCTTATAAGATATAACTACAGTTAACTAATTCAGTTTAAGAAAAGCTTAAGTCTCACATTCACAACAAAGAATAATGTATAGTTTTCTTCATTACAAGTTAAAGTTTGTAATTAAATTTCAATGAATGACAAAAATTCTGTGAGAATAATTTTTTTTTCATAATAGAATGAGTTTTTAAAACCATGGCTATCAGGTATTGCATATGCCCTACTGAGTAATAATCTTGCATACATTTGTATCTGAGTTTTTTTTTCCCCCATAATTAAAAATTGTGCCTATTTCTTAGATTGAAGCCATGCAACAGGAAAACAACAGTCTGAAGAAACAAACACAAAAACTAAAAGAGCAGTACCTCCAGCAAAAGGTAATTTTGTCACAATGTTAGACCTTTAATATTTACTGCCATTATAAAGTTACCTTAGAAAACATTTTTTTCTTATATAGAAGTGTCTCTAACTCATTAAATTGTGTCTTATGTCAGTTTTATTTCACTAATAAATAAAATATTTCCCTATACCTCCAATGTTCCATTTAAATTAAAACATAACATTTTGAAAAATGTACATTTTCCTAATTTTAACTATGCCCGTGTTCTTGGTGAAAAATGTGATTTGGAGTTATTGCTAGAATCCACACTACTTAATGCTTTTAAACACTTAAATCATAACTTTTCTGTTCCTCACATTTGTTTATACTGAAAACATTCATCTCCTTTAGTCATTCATTGAAGTTTCTACCCTGCAGAAAGGAAATAAGTAAAACGTCTTGGGATTTTCCGTAGCTGTTATATCCTTCTTTTGAATGGGGTCCAAAGTTCTATTCAAGTTTTAGATATGTCTCACAAATGCATTACATATGTGTTTTGTGAACATTGTAATGTAACTCATGATTCTACTTTTTTTAATTGATTCTGTAAATTCCTCAACGACACTGAAATGATCAAGGGTGTACTCACACTGGCAGTTTGTTCCATACCCAACCATGTTTGTCCACGTGTACCGTCGCAAAGTCTAGTTTGTTGGACTAGTGTGATCGGTCCGTGCTGAGCCAACCAGCTGTACCATGCCCTGAAAGAGGTGGTCCCGAGCACACTGAGCCAACACTGGGCCCATTCTGCAATTTTCCTTCTCGTTTTACCATTTGTAAGAGTTTTTTTGCAACATATGTCCATATCAGAATTTTGTGTCTTTAAGGATTTTCTAACTGTAAACTATAGTGGAGGCCCACCTTGAAATCAGCCTTATCTATATTATTGTTGCATTGAATACTCGATTCCAACATGTTTCAGGTGCAATATACGACCCTTAAAATACAATAAGCACTGACACAGGGTTAGTAAATCAATGCTTTAAATATTTTTGTCTCTCTTTCCTGTTGAATATAAGCACTAAAAATCCTTATCAAAAACTATAGATTAATCCTTTGTTTTCAATACCATTGGGCATTGCTAACACTGACCTTTCTGAAAACAGCTATTCTGTTTAACTTTTAGAAAGGCGGCTTTATTGAATGCTAAATGGCTTATGTGGTTTTCATCCTTCAGGTAATGGTTGAAGCCTACCGCCGGGATGCAACTTCTAAAGACCAATTAATTAGTGAACTGAAAGCCACAAAAAAGAGGCTAATTTCAGAAGTTAAGAACTTAAAGCAAGAACTGATTAATGTACAAGGAGAAAAGAAATCAACTGAATTGGAACATGCTAGGCTGCAGAAGGAACTATCCCATATCCAGCAGCAGATGGCCAGTTTGGAGGAGCATTTACAGACTGTACAGAATGAGCGGGATCAGCTAGATACTCAGCTTCAGGTTATTATCATTTCTGTTGGGCTTAAATTGAATAAAAATTTGGGACTATCAGAGTACCAAAATAATGTGTACCTAAAATATTTATAGGTTCAATTAAATAAATTGATTTGAATTGATCCAGCTCTCCTCATCTCGTGTCCACACCACTTGAACCTACTTTCCTGTACTTCCTTAGCTATCTCTCCCACTTTTATTGTACCTCTGATTGTCTCATTTCTTATCCTGACATTTTTTTTGTAACTCCACACATCTATCTCAACATTCTCATTTCTGCTACATCTAATTTGTCCTCCTGCACTCACTTTACTACCCATGTCTCAACTTCCTACATCATAGTTGGTCCTTTTTTATGTATTTTTTATAACTGCTAACATCTGGCAAAACTGTAAATGCATGTATGAAGACACTGAAAAGTTAATATTGGTCAGCCAGAATTACAGTTTAAATCCTCCTCAGGAGGGAAAGGCCTACATTAGCTCAGTGTGAGAGTGCAGAGGCATCTAGAGAACAAAACACTCTGCACATGCTGAAAGCTGCAGAAAGGTAATAGACTAGGCCATTAGTACAGATATGAGGAAAAGATGCAAGTTATTTGGATGTGTGCCATATCAACTGTGGCACGAAGAGGTAGAAAACTCTGCAGAGGACAGTAATACTTTAACCCAAAAGAACGTGAGGCAAGGGAAAGCTGGTAGGAGGCCACAGGCACTCTTGGACAGTAGGAGTTAACAAGTTAATTCCATATTTATAGGAAAAATTAAATTGCCTTTTAGATGTAGTGTGTATGTCATGGAGGTCTGGCAGGAGAGCCAGATAACCATGTGGTTGCTAGATATTCTAAGCAGACATGGTCCTAAATAGAAATATAAGGGGCTGGGCTATTCTGTTAGCAAACAGCGTAGACCATGCCAGATGTATACAGCATTAAGCTTTATAGATACCTCAGGGTGTAGGGACAACAGGAGATACTAAAGGTAGTTCTACCCTGATGTGTGTAGTAAATTTTGAACAGTTTCCTCTGAGAATGGTTGTGTTTTTCACCTGGGTTTTGCTGCAACTGACAATGTTGTTGTTGTTCACTTCAGTGGAGAAGAGGGATCTTTGAGTCTGTAGTCAGAGAGGGTGAGACAGAGGCTTTCTTTGTGGCAGCAAGTAGTGAGTTAAGATGGAGTGTGTGTGGTGCTACTGTGGTGGGAAGATCAATGAGCTGCTCATCCTGGCAGACAGAGGTCAACAGCCATGTATGTTATTAGGGTCAGACAGCCTGCTGAGTGGCTGGTTTTGACTGTGTGTATCTAATTTCTCCTCTCATTTATCCTTCTGTATTTTAATAATCTCACCAGTTATTTATACGTTTAGCCTGCTTAATGTAATTTAGGGTGCCAAGAGCTGCCATGATATAATTAATTAATTAATTATATATTAATATTGTAAGTTATTGTTAAACAAAGCCAGATTACTTTTTTAAGTTTCACCATTATTACTTCTGTCCAAAAATAAATACATTACCTCTTTTTTGTATAATTCAAGTCCCTGCAGTTTGATCATAATCAGCTCGCAACTATTACTCAAGAGAATGAAGGATTAAGGAAACAAGTGGAAGAAATGCAAAATGAGGCTAAAAAGTAAGTTTTATTTGATTAAATAACTTGTTTAAACTAGCTACACATTTGGTTTGTATATTCCAGTTTTTAAATGATTTTCATTTAAAGAAAAGGTATACATTTATAGTAAATAAGTAGGTTAATACTTGAAAAAATAGATTTTTAGTAATAAACCCTGGAGTAAGTATGAGATATATTACCTGGTATCTTGCATTTCTACTCATATTGTAGATGCATGTGTATATTTTTATTTATGTACAGAAAGACATATGTTGGACACAGATTTTTTCATTAGTTGGTGCAGAACAATGCTACTTTTTTCCCTTCTAAATATTTTTTTAAAGATCTCAGTCAACTTGTACACCATTTAAATGGAATATGTATGGATACGCACTTAATTTCCAAAAGAATGTGTATTGTGGGTTGGAACTAGACATGATGAATATTTTTTAGTTGTATACATTTGGTTATGGCACACACTTTATTTTTTGGCCTATACTCTGTCTCGGGGTGCCCAACTCCAGTCCTGGAGGGCCGCAGTGGCTGCAGGTTTTCATTCTAAACCTTTTCTTAATTAGTGACCTGTTTTTTTCTGTTAATTAACTTCTTTTGAATTCATTTTAATGGACTTGCTTTTGAAAACTTGTCTCTTTTTTTAATTAGCAGCCAAACAATAATGAGATACAAAATGAGCCAAAACAGGACCAGCAAACTGTGTCCATCATACAATATCTGAAAATAAAGAAAGGTGAAGGTCTCAGGAATGCTGATCTGCTCTTAGAAAAGAGAAAATCCACAATTTTGGAAATGTCTGCTATTGCACAATGAGAGCAGCAACAAGCCATGGAATTAAAGAATGGGTTTAATTAATGACAAGACTCTGTGCCTCATTATGCAACTGGTTGGAGTGAAATTGGTTGGAGTTTGAGGCCCTGACTTAGTTGGTCTTCTGTTGGCTCACTCACTTCACATTTCATTTCTGTTTGGGTGCCATTTAAGGAAAGAAATAAAGCAATTCAGAGGAACGATGAAGAAATTCAAGGAAACATTTCTTAAAAACCAAGTCAATTAAAATTAATTCAAAAGAGGTTAATTAGAAGCAAAAACAGGTCACTAATTAAGGGTTAGAATGAAAACTTGCAGCCACTTCTGCCCTCCAGGACCAGAGTTGGGCACCCCAGTTCTATCTAATGATTCTCTGATACTTTGGTGGCACAAGAGGAAGAAAGAAATGTCATTTGTGTAAAGAAAGCCCTTTATATTTCCAGAATTTAGTTGTAGACATTCCTTATTGTAAACTCAGCCATTGTAAGAACTTATTCTAAAAATGAAAAAATATTGTCAGTTCAAATGTTTTTTTTCTAGGATAAAAAACAATAATTTATGGTTTATCTGTCATCCTTTTTCATTTTTATGTAAATTTTGTTTGCTCTTCTGACTGGTTACTTTCCTTATATTTAAATAGTTTAATTTGTCTTTAGAATTTGATCTTGATTGCTCTTTGTCTGTTGATAGTAACATAGGCTACTAAAAATGTTCTTACAGAGCCATTTCTGAGCAAAAGGTAAGAATGAAGAAGCTGGGAACTGATCTGACTAGTGCCCAGAAGGAAATGAAAGCCAAGCATAAAGCCTATGAAAATGCAGTCAGTATTTTGAGTCGACGGCTACAAGAAGCTCTGACAGCCAAGGAAACCACAGAAGCAGAGCTAAACAAGTTAAAAGCCCAGGTCACTGATGGAGGCAATAATGAGGTTCTCCAGGTAAACAAAGGAATGCAGGACTATTGCTTGGGAACTCCTATAATGCAGACGTCGCCACTGTAACCTTGATTTTGTCCCTTTCATCTGTAGAATAAAATAGACACTCTGCAAATGGATCTGCAGGCAGCCAATCACAGCAAGGCCTTGTTGGAAAAGGAACTACAGGAAGTGATCTCTTTGACTAGTCAAGAACTTGAAGAGTATAGAGAGAAAGTTCTGGAACTAGAAGATGAGGTAGTACTTTTTTAGGAACAGTACATTAGGAGCACATCCGACCATGACATGTAGCACTCCAGCACTTTTAATTGAAGTGTAAAATAAACACCAAGTAGTGAACTGATTGCCCCTCAATCCATCCCCTCTCATTTTCATTTTGTTTTCATATTCCTTCCTTTATTTAGCTTCAGGAATCGCGTAACTTCCGGAAGAGAATCAGGCGGCTGGAAGATATAAACAAAAAGTTGTCTCTAGAGTTAGAGCATGAGAGAGGAAAGCTTGCTGGGTTGGGGCAGTCTCATGCTTCATTACGGGAACATACCAGCATTTTGGAAACGGCACTGGCTAAACGAGAGGCAGACTTGGTTCAGCTTAATATGCAGGTGATTAATTAAGAAAATGTTTTTACTTTCTTAATAATAATGTCCGTTAAATATCAACTTTTATACAAATTGTTTTTCTGTCAAAATGATTTTAACAAACTTGACAACTATTGTGATTTATTTTATCCTACTATTTGCATAATCTCAATCGTCACATATAGTCCTCCATTTACAGGTTCAGGCTGTTTTAAAAAGAAAAGAGGAGGAGGATCAGCAGATGAAACAACTCATACACACCTTGCAAGCAGCATTAGAAAAAGAAAAAGCCAATGTTAATGACCTCAAGCAACAGGTATGCTCTTGATAAGAACTAAGGAATGTGGACTTAGCCCAGAACATTCTAATGTTTTTATAGACTAAGAAGACACAGTCTTACCCAATGTACAAAACATTAGTCAATGCTAATGTTGGAGCTCATTTAGAATGCAATGTAACCTAATATACAAAATCCCCGAGTATTAGCTAATCACGCATTAAACAGATATCCATTTTTTTTTTTTTTTTTCTCTTTCTGGGTCTGCTGAAAAGAGTGCTGCACGGATGGCTGGTTGTTGTTATAAAAATCTTTCTATGATGTCATAAGAGCTGCTGCACCTTGTGACAGTGTCTGTGGTTAACCTGTGTTTTAGTAGCTGAAGTAGGTCTTGTTTGTGTTTTAGCTGGTAGATGGCTATGGTGCTGCTTCTGAAAATAGTTGTAACGCATCTGATCCTGCTGAGTAGTAGTTCCACTTTTGGTAATGCTTTCTGAGAGGCGAGATTCATACATGTGTCATGACTGCAAATTGACATTGGGTGCATTGTCTGGTGCAGTGACAGGCTCTTTTACTTCCAGTCGCCATGCATTAACATTCTCCTTTAGTAATGCTGTGATTTTCTCTTATGAGTGGCTGTCATTTATCACTCTTGTTTGTAGCACATGTAGCACATAAGAGTCCAGCTTCCACTCATCCTTTATGTGATATGCTGTTATTGTTACATATGATTCAGTGGCCGTTGATGTCCAAGCATTGCATCTCAAAGCAACTCTCAACTGAGCTGAGAGATTCTAGTACCCTCATTTTTACCCCCTCATGCAACATGGGCACAGCGATGTCAGTGTTGTGTTGTTATGCAGGGATGTTGTAATGAGGCTCCATTGTATTCACCATATTTCAGAAGTCTCCATTCTCTGCAGCACTGGATCTTCTTGTTTAATGTTTGCTGTTCCCCTATCTGTACATCAGAATAGTGTCTTGCTAATTGTGCTGTCAGAATCATTGCGTTCCCTATTATTTGATTTTAACATGACACGTTTTGCAGACGACATTGCTCTTGTCTTTTTCCATAGTGCTTTGTTCATTGTGGAAGCCAAACTGAGCCCACACTTCCGCTCTGTATGCTGCGGGAGCTGGTCTGACTCTTCTGGATTCAGCCATCGGTGGTAATGTTATTCAGCTAGGTTTGCTAATGCCAACGTTAGTGGTGTGCCTTTACACAACTTCGTGTCTCAGTTTACATTGTTATGTTAGTGGAAGATAGATTATAACACTGCTATCTAACATACAAGGGTTTAAACACACTACAAAATGAGCTGGTGTGTGCCATGAATCTTGGCATGCAATCTAGTAATTAAAAATCAATACAATGTTTTTGAGAATCGATACAGTATCACAAAACATAATACTGTAATGCAAGTATGTCAATATTTTTTTTACACCCCTACTTACTAAAGGTAAATATGTCTGTAAAGCAATTTAAAAAAAAAAAGAGGCTGGGCACATTGTACTGACTGGTGACCCACTAAGATACACACTTCAAACAAACCAACTCATTGTTTTTAATTAAACTGTACCCCAGATATTCGACAAAGCTTCATGCAAGATATATATCCGCTTCGTATCTTCATGTGAGTTAGTTAATATTTGTCTGCTACTAAGTAATTGCAGCTAACTGTTCTGCTTACTAATGATTAGACTCAAAAACTTCTTCTGAGTGCAGTTATTTTTTGTCAAGGGTGTGTAAATATACTGTAGATTAATTAGCGAGGGACATGGAAGAATTATTAAGCACATACTTGGTACTCCTTTGGCAGTTGCTTAAAACTCGGCTTGAAATCTGTTTTTTTGTTTGTTTGTTTTTATTTGTTTTTTGAAGTTGAGTGTATATTCAGCATTTTTCTTTGTCCAAGGTGGCTGCAGCAAAGGCAGAAGCAGCACATAACAGACGCCATTACAGGGCAGCAGCTTTGGAGCTGTCTGAAGTTAAGAAGGACTTGCAGGCCAAGGAACAGATCTTCACTGCCCTAAAACTAGAAGCTGAAAAACTTCAGTAAGTGAACACTCTCCTTTTTAAACATTTTATTGATTTGCTGTACTTCACAATGGTTAGATAAAGTTTGTGTTTATAGTATGTGGCTGAAGAAGGCAAAATGGTAAGAACAAAAATCCACTTTTTTCACTCTGGCATTTTTCTTTATACAGTATTCAGAAACATTTTCTGTATGATTCTGCTTCTTTAAAAGCTCTGTCCTTTCTGTATGCTTCTATTTAGTAGGATACCATAATTAAGCACATTAATAATACAAACTACATGAAGGAAAATCAATGTAGAGACTGAGTGAATGTATAAAAGGAGAAATTGTTTGAGCTGAGGCCATGGATCATTATTTAAATATTATGTTTCTTGTGTTTACTGTTTCAGGGCACAGGACAAAAAGCATTCAAATGAAGTACTGCAGTTTCAGCAAGAGCTGGCAGATGCACACTTACAATTGCAGCTCTTACAGAAGCAGCTGGAGGAGCAGCTTAGTAAACAGCCTGTGACAAGTCAGGAGGTATGAGAATTATCAGTGTACCTTGTTCACTGACCAATCGGGTACTTAGAGAAAAGATGCACATTAAATCCAACTATCTAAAGAAAATAAGAAAAAATAAACTGCTGTAAAATAAAATGACATGTGTTTCATCAATAGTGTGGCACTGTCATTTGCATCAGCATCACACCCGGTTGTTTTCTCTGTGGAGGTGGCACGTTCTCTTGTGTTTGAATCTGTCTCCCTTTACTCACAATTACAAGGTTAATTAGTGATTCTAAATTTGCCCAGGCTCCAGCCCTAGCAACCCTGAATTGGATTATGTGTGTTTTAAGACTGTTATGTAATGATTTGATTATGGCATTACTTAAATTCTATGTTCAGTGCACCAAGTCCTAATATCTTTTTATTTTGTTTTTATGTACTTCATCTTACGTTAAATAAGCTATGCCATACTTAAAACAACATAACTCTGAATTGTATTTTGGCACTTAAGACACAAAGAAAAGCACATGTTTTAATAAACTGCTTTTTTAAATATTTTTTTTCTGCATATACTGCCTTCACATAATTTGTTGTGTAGATTAACAATAGGATACACAATTTAAATGTTCATAACAATAACACATTTAAGTGCTGTCCAGTTTTTTTGTGCACATAATCACATCCTTTCATTATAAGAATCAATCTAGTGGCTGTCATCCACTGTAGATACAGTAAGCTCATACGGTTTTCTGTTTATTTCCAAAGAAATTTTAGTTTTCCACTGTCTTAGTTAAAAACATTGATTGTCACAGCCAGGAAGTACTTTTGTTGATGGAACAATATATTGTGTAACTCGCACTTTTGCTGTTGTAAAATAATATGTGAGTGATGTGCTACAGTTTCAGTTAAATGTATGCTTTTCAAGTAATTCACTTTATAGTGCAATAAGCAAAGTGCATCAGTGCATGTTGAATCCTACCACCTTCTTTTTCAGATGCAAAGCTACAGCTTTAGTTTTTCATGCACATAACTGTTTTGAAAATGCAGCAGTCTGCCCTGTCCTACGCAGCCACAGATGATATGGGTGATTATCAGAAGTTAAAAAACATGGAAGTCTGCGATAAAATTGTACTTGGAGCTAAAAGTCGTAAAAGAGTGATTACTGGAATATGAACAATTATTGTAATAAATTCAGTATTTAAGACATTGTTTCATAAATATGTGTGGTCTTACTCTGTCTTTATTCAACTGTCATTTATCCAGCTCTTTTATTTTCTTTCGCTTATTAGGTTGAAGATTTGAAATGGGCAGTGGAGCAGAAGCAACGAGAAATAGAAGCACAGAAACAACAGCTTGAGTTGACAGAGCAGCGCAACTTAAGAGAACTCGAAAGCCTGAAGGGTGCACTGCAGGTGTGTAACTTACTAGAACAAAAACAGCATACAGTATCAAGTTCTTTGAAGCATTTACAGAGGCTGCAGCTTTTCAGAAAACTTCATATGTCTTATTGACAGTGTTGAAATAATTGTATTCTGTTGGGAGTGTTTTTAACAAGGAGATTCATCATCTGATTATCTTGGATTATTTTGTTGTTATCCAAGCTCTTTGTATTTTGAAGTATTAGTCAAGTCCCTTAATTACACATCTCTGTTTCATCATTAAATCATTCATAATGGTTTACTCTCTTGTAGAGTATTAAAGCTGAACTAGAACTAGTCCAGGAGGAGTTGAGTGGAACTAAAAAGGACAAGTTCATGCTGCAGGCCAAGGTTGCAGAGCTAAGAAATACTATGAAAACACTGTTACAGCAGAACCAGCAGCTAAAACTGGATCTGAAACAGAGTCGCAGCAGAAGGGTATGTTAAAATTTAGCTTTTCATAATAAGTGTAACTGGGATGTATATTGTTGAGTTGATCGGAACATGCAAATGGAGCTGGTTGTGGTTTCTGTATTTTATTGAATAACACAAGTAATGTATGATTCTGAAAATATCTAGAATAAAAGGTGCAAAAAAAAGATTAACTGTTCAAATGATACATATCTTCCTACTTAACACATATGCTATATTGATTTCAGATTTTGGTATACTTGCCAGTTTCTTTAGTATGTTACTTAACATGCTAAGTAACATACTACTAAGTAACATTTCTGCTTTTATAGAGAGTAGAATATAAGAGTGAAACCAATGCATCAAATCCAGTGACCCCAGTAAAAATTCCTGACTGTCCAGTTCCAGCCTCTCTTCTTGAAGAGCTCCTGAAACCATCAACAACAGTTAGTAAAGAGCCTCTGAATAACCTTCATAACTGTCTGCGACAGCTCAAGTATGTTACTTTTTTGTTTCTTTCTTTTCTTAATTTCTTAAATTGCCCTTTAAATACTAGATTGTTTAAGTCAAATATTTCCTTTACTGGCTATGTACCAATAAGTTGCATTTTGATCAGCCAAAGCACATCTTTAGTATAGTTAAGTGGGAATATCTTAAAATAGGTTATAACATTTATGCTTATCCTTGTAGTCAAATTATATTTGAGCTACCAGGTGCTTCATGAGACTGTCTCATCTTGGGCATTTTCCTAAAACACTAAAGTTCTCTATGGCATTGTGGCATTTTACCTTTTTTCACTTTTTCTTATTGGGCCATTACAAGTAGCCAGTTTCATTTAAAACTACAGGTTAGTTATAGTATACTATTCTGTGCAAATAAACACACATGGACATTAAAGATGCATTTTAATACCAAACATACAGTGGCTTGCAAAAGTATTTGGCCCCCTTGAACTTTTCCACATTTTGTCACATTACAGCCACAAACATGAATCAATTTCATTGGAATTCCACGTGAAAGACCAATACAAAGTGGTATACACGTGAGAAGTGGAACGAAAATCATACATGATTCCAAACATTTTTTACAAATAAATAACTGCAAAGTGGGGTGTGCTTAATTATTCAGCCCCCTTTGGTCTGAGTGCAGTCAGTTGCCCATAGACATTGCCTGATGAGTGCTAATGACTAAATAGAGTGCACCTGTGTGTAATCTAATGTCAGTACAAATACAGCTGCTCTGTGACGGCCTCAGAGGTTGTCTAAGAGAATATTGGGAGCAACAACACCATGAAGTCCAAAGAACACACCAGACAGGTCAGGGATAAAGTTATTGAGAAATTTAAAGCAGGCTTGGGCTACAAAAAGATTTCCAAAGCCTTGAACATCCCACGGAGCACTGTTGAAGCGATCATTCAGAAATGGAAGGAGTATGGCACAACTGTAAATCTACCAAGACAAGGCCGTCCACCTAAACTCACAGGCCGAACAAGGAGAGCGCTGATCAGAAATGCAGCCAAGAGGCCCATGGTGACTCTGGACGAGCTGCAGAGATCTACAGCTCAGGTGGGGGAATCTGTCCATAGGACAACTATTAGTCGTGCACTGCACAAAGTTGGCCTTTATGGAAGAGTGGCAAGAAGAAAGCCATTGTTAAAAGAAAACCATAAGAAGTCCCGTGCTCTGGTCAGATGAGACCAAAATGGAACTTTTTGGCCAAAATGCAAAACGCTATGTGTGGTGGAAAACTAACACTGCACATCACTCAACACACCATCCCCACTGTCAAATATGGTGGTGGCAGCATCATGCTTTGGGGGTGCTTCTCTTCAGCAGGGACAGGGAAGCTGGTCAGAGTTGATGGGAAGATGGATGGAGCCAAATACAGGGCAATCTTGGAAGAAAACCTCTTGGAGTCTGCAAAAGACTTGAGACTGGGGCGGAGGTTCACCTTCCAGCAGGACAACGACCCTAAACATAAAGCCAGGGAAACAATGGAATGGTTTAAAACAAAACATATCCATGTGTTAGAATGGCCCAGTCAAAGTCCAGATCTAAATCTAATTGAGAATCTGTGGCAAGATCTAAAAACTGCTGTTCACAAACGCTGTCCATCTAATCTGACTGAGCTGGAGCTGTTTTGCAAAGAAGAATGGGCAAGGATTTCAGTCTCTAGATGTGCAAAGCTGGTAGAGACATACCCTAAAAGACTGGCAGCTGTAATTGCAGCAAAAGGTGGTTCTACAAAGTATTGACTCGGGGGCTGAATAATTACGCACACCCCACTTTGCAGTTATTTATTTGTAAAAAATGTTTGGAATTATGTATGATTTTCGTTCCACTTCTCACGTGTACACCACTTTGTATTGGTCTTTCACGTGGAATTCCAATAAAATTGATTCATGTTTGTGGCTGTAATGTGACAAAATGTGGAAAAGTTCAAGGGGGCCGAATACTTTTGCAAGCCACTGTAAGTGTAATCCAGCTAAATTATATATGGGTACAATCTACATATGAAATGCATGTTAAAGAAGGTCTTTGAGAAAACAAATGGTTATCACAGGCCGTACGTAACATGTTTAAAATATTAATGAACCAGACCACCTTTAAAAGACCCAGGGGCCAGATCTGACCTGTGCTCCTTGATTTTGGTAATGTTGGATTGAGAATAAAATTTTGATTTGGGTATAAACTGAGTTTCATTACCAAAACAGTTAAGTATGTTAAAAATTATAATTAGTCTAATTATCTGGAATAATAATATATGGTATAAGAACAACAGAGCTGAAATAAAACTTTTCTGGTTCTTCCTTGGAATTGGAACATGGATAACTGAAGTTTTTTCTTCTTTATATTGTGATAGACCACTCCTTATGCATATTTTTTTGTACCAAACAGGCAGGAGATGGACAGTCTGCAGAAACAAATGGAGGAACACACAGTTACAGTTCATCAGTCCATATGCACATCGAATAGCACTGAAGGAGATCTAACAGAACTGACAAGTAACAATGGTACACAATCGGAAACTAAACCGAGTAAAAGCAAGCCAGTGACGATTGATCCCAGTGGGAGCACAGTAGCAGATGATTTGGAAAATATTCACATGCTCCCCTCAAGCGAGTCTCCTTAGTCATTGTAATGTGGGCATCAAATGGAAGACAAGGATCAGTAATAATAAATGTATTTGTTTTAACATCTGGGTTTATAGGGATAAGTGGTCAGTTCTGTTTTGGTGGGTGCTTTTTCTGAAGCAAATATAAAATAACATTATTAATACCCCAATTTTATTGTGCAATTAATCTATAATCTGGAATGGTTTTGTTTGTTAATAATGAGCAATATAATACTCAATGTAAGACCCACAAAACAAAACTGCAGCACCTTATGTATAAACAGCTGTTGGTGCAAGTTTAGGAATTGAATTGGCAAATGATATGAAGAAGAATGTATTTAATTCATAACAGCATGTTTTCTCCTTCTGTCTCCTAAATCAACATATTGAGCTGGGTCTCGAGTTTTTTTTTTTTTCATCTTACATCCCTTTCTTTGTCATTTGATTATGATTTTGTTAAGTTATTTACTTGTTTTTGTGCAATTTTTCTTTTTTTACTCTGTTTTACAAACATGGAATCGCACAGAATCCCAAATATCTGCCACTTTAAAAACTGTTTGCTGAGATGTTGTTACTCATTTTATATTTACTGATAAGTATGTACAGAAAATGCCATTTATTTGAAAAATAATATATCAGTCAGGAAAAATATATAGGAAAAATGGTAAAAAAATGCTTTGCTTGTGTGGATGTAAGGACACTTGTATTCATTGTATTTTAAGTTGAAGAACTGTGTTTTTTTTTTTTTTTTTGGGGGGATATATTTGTCCATGCAACTTGGAGGATGAAAGTGTTAAACTACTAAACTGTTTCACAAAGGGTACCTTTTTTAATTTATTGCAATGAATGTTTCAAAATGTTATGATTTTATTTTGTATGTGTTATGGTGATATTTAAAGGTAATTAAGAAGATGTTAAATCATGATATTTGTATTGCCGTTCTGCGTATGGGAGGACGTTGGGTTGTTTATGGAACATGCATATCAAAAAAAAGAAAGTATAACTTTTCTGTTATGTCATTAGTATTTTTTTATTTGTACTTATGATTTCACCTCTGTAACATTTCTTTAAAAGAAAGATATTTGAACATTATTATATGCAGCAAACCAAAGGCTGTATGTAACAAGCTCAGTTTGTTAGAGCTCAGAACAATGGACAGCCACAAATTTAATGTCCATATACCATAGACAGCTTTTTCATTTTCTCCTTTTTTTAAAGAATGACTCAGTATTTAAGTTACAAACTGCTCTTACTTCTCTGACACTTGCAAAACATGATGTGTAATACCTATAACAAGGCTGCTATGTTGTACTTTGAAGCCTAGCTTTCAACTGAAATGTTTGCATGGAGGGTCTTGAATTATAAAGAGACCAAAAATGATAACAGTGCCCTTCTTGTGAGAATGGTGCCTTCATTTCATGACTCTCCATTGCAGGTTGCCAGCTTAGCTGTTATTACATTAATGCTTTTCCCAAGAGTTCTCTGTCAAATGAATTAAACCATTCTGGCTTCCCAAGTGGCCTACAGTAACTAACATTAAGCCTGAGTTCCTCTGTAAATATCTAAATGGCATTATATGTTTATTCATAAGCTTCACAATTATCAACCAAGCAGTCTGCCTTAACGGAATGTTTATAACATTTGTAGTTATTTAATTGGATCCATTCAGTCTCTCTCATGTGCTAAATACAAGTGCCACTAAAAGTGCAGACTAGTTTGAAATGGATATAAAGTGAGCATTCCAGCTGTCTCGTATGTTTCAGATAATGCAAATAAATGTAACCCCTTGTATGTTTTTGACACAAGTTGTCAAGACAAAACTGATTTATTGCTGTGTTTGGATACATTGGTCATGACTCTATGAACTGCATCTGAAATATTTTACTACTGAATTGTCAATCCGTAACAGGCAATGTATTTAGCAAAAAGTACATTTGGAATAGACCTTAATGTATCCTCATAGAACAGCCAAGTTTAAGTGTCATGCAAATACATGTTGCTGGTTCTCATCTGATATTAGAAATTTAAAGTACCAAAAATGTCACTTTTCAAACTGACAGGGTCTCGAGTATGAGTAAATTGCTCCTAAAGGAAAAAAATACTGATAATGCATTTACTATAACCCAATTGAACTGATGCTGTTTTATTAATTTTACATCACAAATCTTCCTTGATGCTTAAAACTCCTTGTACAGTTTAACAAGCTGAAAGCTTGTGTTATCTGCAAATTCCTGCGGTTTTGTGCAATAAACTATTTTTAGAAATGGACTTCACAGGTGTCTTCTATATTTTGTACTACTAACTGTAAACAGGTAATTATATTGGATATGAGATTTATATTTTTCTTTAATATAAAACTTCCCTGTACCAGTATGCTTACATTTTAAAATCATCTGTCTGGTTAGGTTGTGCCTTTGTTTTCTAAGACTGCTCACCTCAATAATATAGTTGCCTATTAAAAAAAGTGTGCAATTAATGTTTGGCCGGTCCTTTAACCTAAATCCAGGCCAGAAAATCTCCAATAATTTGTTCTCTCCTAATAAAAAAATATCTTATTTACTTATTACTTAAGATCTTCCTTGTGATTAGCATGACTGTTACTACTTGGCAAATATAGACCGGTTTTAAAGAATACGTTTGGCATTTTTCAAGTCAGCGTTATCTTTTTTTAAATAATGGTATATATTTGCCACATAAAATGGTGTTCTAAAATGAATTGTTTTATAAATTTTAAAAAATACCTGTTTGTTCTTGTAGCTTATGATGGGGCACCTAGCAATCCATATGTCATAGAAAAAGCCTTACAACGTACCAAATACACCCCCTTTGAAGTGACAAAGGTTTTGATTTAAAAAGACATGCCTTTTTTATGCCATTATGAGGCATTTTTATGACAATGGAAGGAAACTAGAAGTAGTCGTTTTATCATAGAATCCTGGTCCTATTTTAACGATACGTTTTTTGCTCGTTTTATGCTGTGGCCGTGAAGTTATAACAATGCCAAGCCATCCACCAAGCCCTCCAGCCACAATCTGTGTAGTTCTTTTACACACAAAGTGAGACGTACAGCGAGTGGCAGCATAGTGAAAAGAGCACATAGAGTTTCGTTGTACTTTGTACATATAGTAATAAATCAGAAAGGAACTGATTACACTGCATTGTATTTTTAATAAAAGCCTCAGATCTTGTGTACACACAATCAAAAAAACTTCAGAAAAAGCCAGAGCATATAACAGAACGGATTGTAATGCCACAATCCAATTATTAATGCACAATTAGTTACTGTTTCTGATTATCTTATAAACGTCTACGCGTGGAAGTGTGTGTGTGTCTGTCTGGCCCAAAATTGAGAGGTGGAGTCGGGGTAAGATCTCCGTCTCCGATGAAACAGAAAAGTCGCTTAGCCGTTAATAACGCAAGTGGGGCCAGCATGTCTGCAAAACGAATCTTCAGAAGGAAGACAAAGTCGCTAAGCCGCTAACATCAGCAAAACGGTATCCCTTTTACTTTTCCTCCCGACACTATTGCACAAGCGAGGCGAGCACGTTACCTGACATCTGTACATTTCAGTTTTTTTTCTGACGAGAATAGTTTCTAGGACCCGGGGCTTTTTACAGCACGGGTTGACACAGTATAGTAATAAAAGAAACGAGGTCATAGTTTTTGAATGAGTAAATTCATTGACAATGTAGCACAAAGTTGGCATTGCATGTTTTGATAGAAATTTAGTGTCAAAAAAGGTCTCTTAAGACTGGAGATTTAACAAGGATGCAGAATGCCATTTGCCACCCCACCGGCATTCCGGAATAACGTTCGAAGAAGCAAACACCGTTTCTATAAGAGGAAGCAACTTTGATTCAATTACCGGAGGTTATGGTACATCTTCCTTCAAAACTAGCTGCATTCTTTACACCTCGCTCTTTGGGGAATTAAATACTGACAGTTCGCTCCCTTTGGAGACCTGAAAGAGAGTCGCTCTCTCTTTGGGTTAGTTGAAAGCTATAGGATCAATTCTAATTTGGGGGAGTAGAACGCCGATGATCTGTGGTGATTTTTCCATTATTCATCTTAGTGAATAATGAACGACATAGGTAAAGAGCGCATATAACACATCTGCAATTTTGACAGGGGTGTGTATACTTTATATATCTAGTGTACGTGCAATGGCATGAAAAACAATGCGTCATGGAAAGTAACCTCTCCTGCTGGAAACTGCATGTAGCTGATGCATGGAGCAACACTCATCTAATTACTGCATGCATAGACTTGGATACGGCAGCCTTGCTGAGGTCATGTATATCAACAAAGGTCTACTGAAATCCACCGATGGCGTAAAAACGAAGGGCTGTCAGAAGCTGCACAGTGAGACTGGGGACAATATTCAGGATGTGTTCCTTTTTCAAGTTCGCCCTGCATCAAACCAAACATCGTCATAATGTCACTTTTTTGTAGCCAAAATTTTCCTATTAAATTGTTGGTTGCCCACAAAACAGCATTTAGACCAGCGCGTTGGCTTCTTGGATCTCGCCGTCTCCAGTTGAGTTCTCAGAATGATTGCCGGTACTAAAGGGGGATTGACCTTCCGACTTTAAAGAATGTGACTGATGTCATTGCGAGTTTAACTGGTTAATTTACTAATGATGCACATGCGTTGAACATACAAACTGACCCTTTTCGGCAACTTTGTAGCTTACATTATTTATGTGCATTGCATCATTACTGTTTTTTTTTTAGTTTTTAATTTTATTAGTACATTGTTTTCTGGCCGTTTTTTGTTCATAAATAGTGTAAAATCGTATCCTTTGTTTTTTTTTTTTTTTATAGTCTATAAGTCAGGGTCTCCAACACATCGCTCGCGAGCTGCCGGTAGCTCGCAACCCCTTTCCAAGGAGCTCGCCAGGGTTAATGAATCCTACATTAATTTGAAAACTTGATTAGTCAAATTATGGGTGGGCGATCTTTCCAAAAAATCATATTACGATCCTTTTAACACAAAATCACGATCCATAATCTGAATTGCAATCTGTTTTTTCAATGTGGTATACACTTAAGAGAATATCCGGACTCAAACTCATCAAGACCTAAGTAACACTTCATTTTAAATATCAAACAATGTGGAATTCAGTTGTTCAAACGGAGTTAAGGAGCACGCCTCCGAAGCTAGCAAGTGAGTGAGGAAGGCCCCTCTCCTCGGTCCGCTATGTGTCTCTGGGATTCGCGCAAATGAATCCCTACCGCATGCGAACTCTGATTCTTTGCGCAATGAGGGAAGTCGCAAAATCAACCGGAATGTTCAAGCAAATTATAGAAAAAAAACGAATAAATCCTTTAAGAAGTTCTCTCGTTCGCTAGCTAAGCGGGGGTAAGGTATCCGCCCCAAGGCTGCAGCTTAAGGGAAGAGGGCCCCGCATCATGGCCTGCTGCGTCTCACTCGGATTCGCGCAAATAAATCGGTACCGCAAGCGAACTGTGATACACATGGAAATGACAGAAGTCGCAAAATCAACCGGAATGTTCAAGCAAAATATGGAAAAAAACCCGATCTAAATCCGTTCAGTAGTTCTCTCGTGAAAAGCGGACAGACATACAGACAGACATTGGATTGTATATACAGTATTATATATTAGTAAACCTTCAAAATAATGTGCAGTTAAAGTCTCAACAGCATTCTCAGCATTTCTGGAGCATAGTACAGCCAGATAACTATACAAATCTTCACCAAGCAGCTTTGAAAATGTCTGCTTTGGGTCTACATACCTCTGTGAATATGCCTTTTTCTGACATGTCATGAAATCAAAGTTCAGAACAAGACTGACAGATGAACATTTAAATGACTCCATAAGACCGAACCTAAGTGGCTACACTCCACCATACACTTCTCTTGTTGACTCCATGCAGTGCCAGTCATCTAACTAATTAAAAAACACATCACACATGCAATAGGACCTGTGAATACTCTTGTGAAGTGAAACAGTGACATGTAACAAAATGACAAATTAATAAGTAATATCTGTGTATTTGTAATTGCATTGTTTTGTTTTGACAGCATTAATGTTTTCATTCAATCGTGTGAGATACACTTAATACATACAGGCATACAAGATGCACTTGCAGGTGAACTAAACATTTTTGTGATGTTTTAATGCAAAATGTGAGTTGTGGACACCAACATTTTGTAAATGTTCAGGCAAAACAAGCTTATTCAGTAAAATAAACTATGAGAATAGACGTTGGAAAACATGAGTAGCTCCCGGCCATTTTCATTTTGTAAAATAAGCTCTCAGGAGAAAAAAGGTCGGAGGCCCCTGCTATAAGTATTTATTTGTATAAAATGCTTTAGAACATTTGCGAAGTTTTTTTTTTTTTTTTTTTACTTTTGAACGTCATCGCCTTTGTAATCCAACGGGACACTTAAACGCTCTACCTGAGCAGGAACGCCCAGGTTGCGTGGCCGGCGTTGTTCATTTACAGCCTGGATGCGCCGCTATCACTGAAACCAGCTGCCAGTTACTCTCCGTGTACGACTAATATAAACCGGACGGATTACAGGTTTTGAAACCTAGAAAGCGAGGAAAGGGAGGTGGACTTTAAGACGTCAGAGATGGAGAAGTTTTAAAACACCCTTGCCAATTATCATGAGCAATGAACAGTCCTTGGGGAATAAACTGGACGAGCTGAGAGCATCTGCGCAATACCTCCACGAGTACCGGGAAATAGGTCTGATTTGCTTTACTGAGACCTGCATTAAGAATATTGACTCGGATACAGCCTTTGAAGTAGATGGAGTTGATTGTGTGCGGCAAGCCAGAAACCCAGCTTTTGGTAGGCAGATGGGCGGTGGGGTTTGCCTTTACATTAACAAAAGGTGGTGCTAGAATATGACTGTAAAACGGCGCATCTGCAGGCCGACTACCGAACTACTCACCGTCGGATTTCACCCATACTATACCCCACGAGAGTTTAATCAATTATTCGTGACAGTAGTTTACATACTGCCGAATGCTGATGTGGGAGCTGCAGCTGAAACGATTTTTGAAACTAAAAACCAAATCACCTGGCCAGGGCCGGATTTAGACTTGATAAGGCCCTAAGCTATTTGAGACATGGGGCCCTTTATAAGTCCAGATATGCTGTAGTATATTTAAGTATATATGACAATTGCTCACTCGGACAATTTGTTTTGGGGGCCCCCAAGAAGGCGGGGGCCCTAAGCTATAGCTTGTGTAGCTTATACATAAATCCTGCACTGCACCTGGCTCTTTCAAACATGTGAAGGGTGACTTTAATGTATGCAATCTGGAATCAGTATTACCAAATTATCATGTACAGTACGTGAATATTAATATTAGAGGGGACAAAACACTAACCAAGTGTTATGGAAACATCCCTGACGCCTACATATCACATCACAGTGCAGCCCTGGGTGCACCGGGCCACGTCTTTATTCACCTACCACCGAAGTACGAACAGAAACTGAAACAAGAAAAAACAATTATACTACAAAGACAAAACTGCTGCAAGGACGGTGTAGAGGAACTGTAGAAATGCTTTTCCTGTACTGACTGGGATATGCTGACATCCTCACTGTCACTAAATGAGGCCACTTTCACTGTAGGTGAAAATATGAAGTTATGTGAATCAGTAAGCCACGGATCACTAAAGAGGATAAAGCATCACCTATTTGAAAAACAACATACATATCAAGAAAATCAGATAGAAAAAAATAAATTTCACAGCAAATCATTAACAGGTTAAATAAACAAAATAAAAATACTTAACGGGAAAGATTAAGAGGTGGTTTAATGATAACAATCCAAAGCAGGTTTGGAAAGGACTAAAAAAAAATTACAGGACTGGTACTAAAAAGAGTGTGAATTTTACAGTTGACAAAAACAAGAAGCTTTTAGCAGATGAACTTAATAACTTTTTTTTAACAGTTTTGAAACAAGAAATTTCAGCACCCAAAATTCAGATTTAAAGGAGATCCTTTATAAAAATGTTGTAGAAGACTAATTCCTTCAGTACACAATCTCGTACAGAGACCACATAGATGTAAAGAACATTGGTGACTTGAGTCATATTTGTAAAGCTATCATCTTCCTGGCAAAAATAAACACTTCATATTTCATTATACAAAGTTATTTTTGTGTATTTAGTTGTTCAGGAGGATAATATTTTAGCCAGGATCATGAAATCTTGTGCTAGACAGCTTAGTCTTGTAAGCAATACATTTCAGCATTCCATGTTAGCATTGCCACTATGATAAACATTTAAATGACACAGAAGTATCACTTTAGCATCTGTTATAATTAAAGTATCTGAGTGACTCATAACCATCTTACTGTCTAAGGTGCACTTGGACCTACTGTATGGAGGATTGCCTATAGAACAGAAAGATTTAACAATGTGCTTGGAGCTTCATAACATTTTTCAATACCTTTATTGACAGGTCTATGAGTTACTGGATTTCCGTTCCTGTAAGATGTAGGGGTGATAACATGCCTATGTTCCTCATATCGAACACAGGTGCCCCAGAAGGCTGTGCATTATCACCACACCTTTGTTTGTAATGCACAAAAGAATTCTTTTCATATTCATATTCTGTCAAGATAATCTAGCAACACTCATCCTGAATTCAGTCTAAGATAATAAGATAACCAACCGGATTAAACAGTACAGCCTAAATTAATTTGAATTAAATGCATGTCAGAAAAATGGATAGTGGACTTTAAGTGAAACAAAAGAAAACTCTAACTGGTATTTATCAGTAGCCAGCTTGTATAGCTAGAGGAAAACTTGAAATTCCTGGTTACCACCATTTCCAGCAAAGAAGGGTATTTTTTACGAGACTACTAAATAACGGTGTATCACGGGAAACAATGACCCTTTTCTCCTGGGCCACCACTGATTTGACCTTTTCTGTTTCAGTTTTCCATCGCTGCTGAGGACAAGAAACAGCAAGAGAGTGCAGTGTAGTACACCTAAAATCCTAAGATGCTCACTGTGGACTCATGAACCCCTACAAGTTTGACCTTAATGACCTGATCTGACCCCTCAAAGACCATCAATCCTCTGTTCACTCTTCTTCCAATATGTAAACAGCTTATATCTGTCAAGACTGGGAATTCCAGGTTTCATACCAGTGGCTATGCAAAACGTCTTAGCTTCTTTTGTCCCCAGCACTAACAAGACAAATACATCTAAGTTTTAATTGTTAAAAGAGTTGGATATAGTCAGTTGAGAAATGATAATTGCTGTTATCCTTATTTATTATGTTTCTTTCAGACTTTTATTGGTATAGTTCTAACCAAATCAAATTGCCTGAAACTGAAGTAGTATAGAAAATTTTTTTTTTGGCAATGGTGGGAATTCCAAGAACTGTCACTGCTTTTATTTTAAATACCATGACTAATTAAGCTGGTGCAATGTTTACAAATATACTTCTCTCATCTGCTTTTCCTGGTGATTGGTGTTGTGGCAGCAGGGTACAAATGTATATTAATTTCTCACAACCCAGTTGTCAATATTCTAACACATCAATATGTTGCCAGCTTAAATAAATGTTGTTCATAATAATGTTTGCCTAGTATGCATCGCTTCCTGTTGTGTTACCAGTGTCAGGCTTAGAATAACTATTAAAGTTATGCAGATGTGGAGCTTCTTTTCGTGAGACAGATGGGATTAATGCCAGGGTGTTGAGACCTGCACAGATGATCAAGACACACTTGCAAAGCAACTCTTGAACACTCCAAATGCTCTCTTTAACTAGTTTTTGGATTTAGTTGTTTACCTTGATCCTGTGTAGCACAAAGAGGTATATAGTAGGAGGGGATTACTTGTGTACTTACCTATGAGGACTGATATATATGTGTTATGAGGAGAGACTGAAGTTTGTACCACATGAACTTTGTTTTCAGGAACCAATGCAAACAGTGTAATTTCAGACAAGGAAGGTCATTTTTCACATATACACTGGAATTCTATGAAAAACCAACCAAAGGGCTGAAACATTAAAGTACACCTTATCAGAAGGGCCTAGGGGTTATAGTGTACTCATCACTATCCACATCAAAACAGTGTACAGAAACAATCAAGATGGCTAGTAGAATGTTATGTTATATATATATATCACGATGTGTACAGTACAAGTCAATGGAGGTTATGCTTAAGTTAAATGGCTGGAAGCTTGTTAAAGGCAGGTTTCATATGAATATTATAGAGTTTTCCTTTACAAAAAGAACTGTAGACAAATTAAATAAATTACCAAGTAGTGTCATGAGTAGGACTTTAGGGACATGTAAATCTCAACTTGATATTATTTTAACAATTTAGGTGAATAGGATGGATGAGTATGTTGGGCTGAATAGCGTGTTCTTGTCACAATTTTCTATTGTTCTACCAGAAGCAACCAGAGTATACTGATATATATCAAGTGTATAATGCCACTGATCTTACCAAGGGCCCTGGGAGCCAAGACCACATCAATTATCCACCACATTTCATGGTGGCAATAACATCATTTTCTTTGTATGTTAAACTTTCTAATGGTGAGAATAACAAGTGTTCAATTTGGTTTCATCTCAACATGGCACCCGGTACTAGTTCAAAAAGCATTTTTGCTAAGTCTAGTTGTTTCAACTTGTTTTTTGACATTAATAATGGCTTGCTTTTATTAATTCTTCCAGATAACATGCTGTTATACATATAGTGAATATGTGGTGACCCTCATGGTGCAACTAGACATTGTACTTTAGGAGTTTTTTTATCATCTTCACTGTGTTGGTTCAATTTTTGTAGTTTTGAAATTATGGATTACTGCCAGGATAATATCAAATGATATACACTGTACTGAATTTCCCTTTAAGTGAATCAGTTTAACACATGATAAAAGGCTTTCTCCTTTGTGATTCCTTTTTTTAATAATCAACTGGCAGGGGAAGTTTTGTAGGTTGGTTTATTATTGTCATTTGTACAGAGCTGAGTGAAATTCTTGCTTGCACGTGTAAATAAAACAGCAGCATGCCAAAGGTTGTTCATAATATCTTAAAATTAACTATTTATATACATAATTGTTTTATTGTGACCACTTTGGCTTCCTGGACTGAGAGATTAAATGGTATTGTAATGTATTGTAAAATACATTATACTATGGTCAGATGCAACAGGGGAAGAAGAAAACATCCTAAGGATGGAGGCTTAAGGTCAAGTCAAACCAAAGTTTACTTCTGCCAAGCTAGCTAGCCACCCCACCCTCTCTGGGAATGGGATAGTCTATGATTTTGCTAAACCATTCTCCAATGTTTTTATCTTTAAAAGTCGTTTGGCAAACTTCAAAAGAGCTGTTATATGTCTTTTATTCAAGAGTGGCTTCCGTCTGAGTGATGAAGCTCCGCTCAGATGGTAGTCCTTCTGACAGGTTTCCTGTCTCAACAGACGACTTCCAAAGTGTTATTAAAATGATTATTGGGTTCTTGGTCACCTCCCTGACTGAGATCCTTCTTTCCTGATTACTCAGTTTGGCTAGATAGCAAACTCTAAGAAGAGTCTTGGTGGTTTCCAGACTTCTTCCATTTCTCAATCAGTGAAGCCACTGTGGTCCTGGGAAGACTCAAAGCTTTAAGAAGTGGTTTTATACCTTGTCCGGAACTATGCCTCACCGCAATATGATTACGAAAGTCCACAGAGAGTTCCTCGGACTACATGGTTTAGTTTTTGTCGTAACATGCAGTATTGTGGAACCTTAAACACACAAGTATGTGTCTTTTTAAGTAATTCCGATTAATTCAATTTGCCACAGGTTTCCTCCAGCCAAGTCCTGGACACATAATTAAAACAAACAGGGTGCACCCGACCACAGTTTGAAGGGCCACAGCAAAGGGTCTGATTACTTACATAAATGTGAGATTTCAGTTTTTGATTTTAATATATCTGCCAACCTTTCTGAAAATATCTTTTCTCTTTGCAATTATGGGTTATCAAGTGTTGATTGAGGGGCAACAATATAAAATCTACCCATTTAGAACATTAAATGTATAACATAATGAAGTGTCCAGAAAAAGAAGAGGTCTGAATACTTTCTGATTGCACTGTATATGTTCTTAACCCTTACACCGTCATCAGATCAAATTTGATGGGGATTTTGAAATCAGTAAAAGCACCTTACATGTTATCTGTTCAACCCATAAAAACTTCTTAAATGCCATCAGTTCTAGTCAATCAATATGAAACAGGATCAGGGTGCAAAATGTGATGTTCAGGGGGTGGCGGAATTAAAAAAAAATCAAAAAAACATTGTTACCTTGTAACACCAAATCTACCCTCCGTTCTCCTCCTGCAGTGGACACCCTGAATTACCTTAGCTGTACCAGTAAAGTCCCCACGCTCTGAGAACGAGTGTCATGGTGCTGCCTCGTATGCCAATTTATTATTCCAAATCTTGAACACCGCCTCTCAGCCTGAGTGTTGTTGAACGTTATAAAACTTTGAAGATTCTTTCAGTAAAAAATATATGATACCAGCATTTAGATTGTGAACGCGCTGCACTTGCGCTCTGCCGCCTGAGCTTTTGCGGTCCTACCTTCTCGTCCGCTGTCGCCCAGATTTCCATCATTTTCATTGCGGGCTCCGCGTCCTGAATCCATTCGATCAGCCCCTAAAAACGTAGCTTCTTGGGGGACAACGAATACTAATGTTCCATTCTCGCTTCCAGTTTAGCTCCCTTTTCCCTAACCAGTCTTCTCTTTTCAGAGTCTATTTAAGTGATATATCTAGAAGTGTGTTCTGCAAAAGTCCTTGAATCAATGTGGTTCTTTCTGTTTGGTCTCTAAATTATTCCTTCTTGAACGGTAGACTGGTCAGTTTCCTAGCTTTATTTATTGCCTCCTCTGCCTAAACGGTATACTTCAAATGAAATGCCATTTTTGTAGAAGCAACCATCGACTCTTGTAGAAAAATAACAGCCACCTATACTGACCAAACGAATGTCGCAGAAAACGTATTGTCACTTTATTCGGGTGAAGCCGTATAAATATATATTGTTGGTCTTCGAATGAATGTCTTTTACTTTGTTATAGTGAAACAATCCAAAATTTCAGGAGTAAAATCAACGAGCAACTGTAGTCTTAAATTGACTCCCGCCTTCGTCTGTCCTCCAGTTTCAGCGGTTTGTTTGTTCTGTAACCTTCTTCGTTGATAATGAACTGCCATATAATGTAGGTCTGTTTATGAAGTTGTGCCTGAGGTGAACTGAAAGGGAAAGTATATGTATACTGCATATTTAAAAACGAACGAAAACTACAAACTCTCTCGACGTCATTAACTACCAAACTAAACTGCCGTGGATGCGTTCTCTGGAAATCTGGTTGGCGGGCTTCTTAATAATCAATTTATAGCCAATAAGAAGTGTCGAAATAGGAATGGACGAACACGATTGGTCCATTTGATGTCCGT
Organism: Polypterus bichir lapradei; assembly: GCA_026402145.1. Taxonomy (NCBI): domain Eukaryota; kingdom Metazoa; phylum Chordata; class Cladistia; order Polypteriformes; family Polypteridae; genus Polypterus; species Polypterus bichir. Next base: position 1,753,969 of record JANRMT010062839.1, on the reverse strand, counting down.
CAACAAAACCAGGCTGTTGAACTCTTCGGATTCCTTATTTTAGTACCTGGACTACGCAAAACTGGATTGGCGATTCTAAATTGGCCCTAGTGTGTGCTTGGTGTTTGGGTGTGTTTGTGTGTGCCCTGCGGTGGGTTGGCACCCTGCCTGGGATTGGTTCCTGCCTTGTGCCTTGTGTTGGCTGGGATTGGCTCCAGCAGACCCCGTGACCCTGTGTTCGGATTCAGCGGGTTGGAAAATGGATGGATGGATGGACTGCGCAAAACAATGTTATTTAATGTAGACGTTAATATGCATATACTTATAGCTTGAATACAGCAATTTATGCGCGCTATATTCAATCAGTCAATGAGCGGGCAGTAAGAAATGTTGTAAAATATACTGTATCTCGGAGATGTTACGTCTATGAAACGTGATATACTGTAGATAGATAGATAGATAGATAGATAGATAGATAGATAGATAGATAGATAGATAGATAATGTCCCAAGTGTGAAATTTTGCGTTTTGCAGAAGTTCAATAAATAAATAAATAAATAACAACCAAATTCAAGTAATCTAAAAGTTACTGTGACTGTGATACAGTAATTTAGCTTCATCGCTCCTTTTCTTTTGTGTAAAACTGAGGATTTTTGAGGTGGGTAGAAAGTTGAGAGACTCGTGCATACTTATACAGTCCTAGGAAAAGAAAGAATATTTTTCTCTGTTGTAAATATTACAGCGTACAATGACGTTCAGTAGATGTTATAGTATTAAACAAAATAATTCAATAAAAATTCTAACCTGAATCTACTTCTAAAAGTTAGTGTATGGGAAAAAAACCAAAAATAGACCTTGGGCGTCCTCTAGTGGCGTAGCTGTGAATTCTTTTTTGGTGTTTATTACGTATTTATCGAATAACGTAACAAATGCTTTATTAACGGAACAGTGTGGAAAAAAATCTATCAGATCCTTACTACACGACCCAAAGGAAGTGATTTCTAAAGCGGATTATATTTGCCATTGACGTCGACAGGACTCCATATATATTAAATTTGCTTAGAAATAAATTTTAATTCTAAGACAGCAAGTTTAAGCTCAACTCGCATCTCACTCTATTGATACGCAATATCTCCTGTCTGCCTCAAGTAATATTCGGAATAATTATAGAGTGGAAGCACATCTCGCCCTACTGATGTGCTCCCACTTCCAGCGTAAGGCTTTTACTCGCAGTCTTTTCTAAAGTCCGAAGCGCACGTCACTCGTTGGTTGGCTTTTTTATGCAGGCAGTAGCTCGGGCAGCGCAGAGCCGAATTCGGCTTCACGACTCCGGCATACCAGCAGGCCACGCCCTCGCATCTCGAGCGAAAACGAAAGCGACTAGACGTGAAGTAAGCAACAGACAAGGTGAAGCTGGGACACACAGAGTCGAGTCGCGGGTGAGTCTTTGGCAGTTTGTTTCCACATAGGCTAGTCTGATCGGGATGTACAGGAAGAGAGATGTCTTTTTATAGTTGTCGGCAACTCGCAAATTTGCGATGTCACAGCCGACGATGGGCGAATGTGCTGGGCAGCGAAGGTGAATCCACGCTCCGCTGCTTGCGTTTTATTTGGTGATCTCGTCAGGAAGATTCAAGTGGCTGTCTGCAGACTTTCCGCAAACGCCTCATCATACGTTTGAATGTTGTTGGCGTCCTTGATTCATTCACTAAAATACGCGATGTAGGAAAATGAATGAATGGAGTGAGGACCCATCGAAGGCTTGCATAAGACACATTCTAAGAAAAAGATGTTTTTTTAATGTGGACCTTAAAATGCGTTGCGCGTGTGTTTTATATTATGTTTAGAACGTCATGCCTTGCTGGTGCTGGGTTCGTTTTATTTATTTATGGTACTGCCATTTTATTGTGCTCTGTCATCCGTATTAATCCTTAAGTTATTGCCGCATGTCGCAAGTTAAGATAATGTTCAGCAAAAGTTACTAAGTGATAGGATGCTCCCTCCCTCAACAGTATCAGAAAAAGGGCATGGAGGTCGTTAACCACTCTAGTCTAATGTAACTTGATGTGTTCTTTATTAAAAACAAAAACAGCAGCACACATTTCTTGATTGTACTGAAGACGTGATTATAGAAGAGTTTTTGCAAGCCCTGGCATTGTAAAGTGGCTCCTTCCTTCCAACCAAATTCTTCAGGTTAAAGGAGCATTCCATTTAAACGGACAATTTATTTGTTGCAACTGTTGTCCTGCCACCACATAAATTCGTGCCCAATTCTGGACCAAGGTTGATCATCTAGTCAAGGCGCTTTACAAAGTGGAGTCACTCAGGGTAATTGTGACCGTTTTTTCATTGGGTACTACTGTACATGGTGAAATGCAAATGGCAGAGAGGAAATAAATTGTGTGCAACTAGTAGGTAGGCCATGCTACATGTTTTACACTACTCTAGGGGTCTCAAATGTGGCCCCTGGTGGGCCAGAGTTGGTGCAGGTTTTATTCTAACCCCTTTCTTAATGGGTGGAAAGTTTGTGCAGCTAATAGATCACACTAAGCTATGTTGACTTTATTTTTAATTTTTCCTAGCCTAAATCACTTAGTTTCTCCAAAACTAGCTGTTATTTAACAAATTATGAGTTGTTTCAGGTAAAAAAAAACTTGGATGATTTCCTCATAAAACAAAATAAATAATATCTGAAATACACATGTGGGCAGGGGTCTCAAATTTAGGTTTTTGTTGCAACCAAGATACATAAGTGGTTTGAGCAAGGCAAAGGAGCTATATAAATAAAATGTATTATTATTAAATATATTCCACTACTAACCGCATCTGGTTACTATTTAAGATAGTGGTTAGAATATAAATAAACCTGCTGCCAATGTGGCCCTCCAGAAGCTGAGTTTGAAATAATACTAATTAATTACATTTATATAGCGCTTTGCATAAACAGCGCGGAACCACTTCAACCACCAACGTGTATATTAGTACATCACAGCCACTTAACAAATCGATTTGGTTACACCTTTTCTGCATTCACTTTCTCTGAAATACCCAACATCCCAAAGCCCGTTCCTGCTAACTTGGCCAGGGCGCCGTGGGTGGCAGTGGGATTGGCATCCCGTCTGGAATTGGCTTACTTGTAGACTCTGCCCATCGCGCGTTCTGATTGGTCTGATATTAAGTAGCTGCCTGGCTGACTGGATATTTGAATGTAAACCACGCAAATATCGTAAATAACAAGTGGGCACATAGCCGCTCTCAGTCGTGCTATTTTGGTTCGTATATTCAAAAATAAACATTCTGGTATAGTAAACGAGAAATGAATAGAAATACTAGGTAGTCTTGGATAAGTGTTAACGATAGTATATTAACTCCAAAAAAACAAGAAATTGTCGCGTCCGTTTTTTTTTGTTTTTTTTTATCTTCCCCGGGTTGCAGTCGGGGTCTTTTCATAGGAGAGGCGCTCGACCTGGACGTCACAAATTGCACGCCGTGTATAATTTCGGGACAGCGCCCCTCCGACCGTTTCTTCTTTAGACTTCTTCACTTGACACTACTCCGCCCTGACTGTTTACGCTTTGTCATTCTTTTTCTTTCTTTTTTCCTCCTTTCTTTACCCTTAATCGGCAGAAACGTACAAGTTAGCGCAGCAAAGCGACTGACAGTTGACATTGGCAAGTGCGCAGGCGCGTCTTGCTGCGCGTGTAAACAATGAGCGCAGCGCGCTTCGAAGACCCACCTGACCGCTCCTTTTCTTGTCTTGCCAGACCCTGCGCTGAAAGGATCGGGATTTGCAGCACAGTACGGATCGGAGGATGGCCGGTGAGTACGAGCCGCTTTTTCGAAAATGTTATGTTTATCTTGCTGGAGAAGCGGCAGGGGCTTGCCTATGGATAGCAGGCCGGAGTGCTAGTCGATCAGCCAGACAGTGGCGCGTTGGCAGGGGCTTTGTGGAAATGCACCTTTTGTTTTCACACCATTGGCAGATAACTTTTATGTATTTATATCGCCCGGGGGAGGGGAGGGTGGCAAATCCATTGTGTCTGTCGGCGTCGCCGCTGGCTCATCATCGTCGAATTCATACTGGATGCCATATGTGGGGCAACGACACGATCGTGCCCTGTTCTGTGGGTTGTAGTTATCACGTCTGTCCGCCGGGTCCTCTCTAACATACTGCTCTTAAACAATGCTCACGCAAACCCGTAAAAACAGAGCTCAGGTAGTTAAAGTGAAGTACGTCAGTTTCTCGAGCTGTACGACCGGCTGTATCTTTCGCATCTTCTTGTCACCAGATTAATGAAAAATTCGGAAAAATGAGCTGACAAGTGTTTTGAAAGCGCTAGAGTTTAAGATCTTGCGTGTATTATGTTGATGTACTAAGGAAATTTATTTTGATGTTTTGGTATTGAGGTAACCTGTTAAAGAGAGCAGTGTAGTCGTTACTGCTGTCGCATTGTAACTTGGGGAACTTGAACTGCGGCCTCGTGGGTTCGGAGATCTGGATTCGATTCCCGATCTGTCAGTATGTCGTTTATTTGTGGTATTTTCTGTCGGTATTTTTTGCCCACGTATAACTGTTTAGAGTCCGTCTCTAATATGGTAAAGATTTGGCGTGCTCTCCTAGATAGATGGAGAGATCCCCCTCCGCCCACGTGGAAATGTGGGGTTTTGCAGGAGCTCGATGAACAAATAACAAAACCTCCTGTATAAATATACACCAGAGTTACTAAAAAGAAAGAAACCTTACAGACTGCCATTGAAGATTGGTCCTACAGGAAGACGCAGTTCAGGTAGTTGAAATAGACAGATGACTCAAAGCCAAAGTCCTTTTAATGAAGTTGTTTGTCCAGCAGTGGTTGATGGATAACACACAGCAACAGACACAATGCAGCCAAAAGCAGCATCACACCAGTTGCTCCTCCACCTAAACAATATTCAAAGTTTAAAAAATAGGCAACAGGGCTTTTTTTCAGTCTGTGATTAACAGTGTTAATTACTATTGTGAAATTGTAAATAAAGTGGAAGTTCATAGGTTGTGTGTGGTGGTGGGGTACTTATATTCGGCTAGCAGGTTTACAGGAGTATATTACCATTCCAACTGAAGCTAGGCATGTTTGAGCCTGGCCGGTGCTTGGGTGGGTGACCATATAGGAAAAGGTTGATGGTGAAAGAGGTGTCTGTAAGGACATCAGGGGGCACTGTGTGTTGATCCTAATGCCCCAGTACAGTGACAGGGACACTGTGCTGTAAAAATGGCACAGTCCTTTGGATGAGACATGAGGGAGAGGTCTTGACTTGTTGTGGTCATAAAAAATCCCTGGACATCTTTTAAAGAAGAGTGTTTAATGATGTCCAGGCTAAATTGCCCACCACAGTCTTATTTTAGACCCCTATTCATTCCCTGTGTGTTATCACCACCTGAGAGCTAATGTGTGGTGAGCATGCTGGTGCAAAATTGATTGCCATCGTATGTATCATCCAGGTGGATGCTACATTTTGGTGGTGATTGAAGTGGTTCCCCTCTATCTATATAAAGTGCTTGGATAGCTAGAAAAGTGCTACATAAATGTAATAAATTATTCTACAATAAACACTGAAGTAAAATATTAGCAGGAGGTCATCTTTAAATATTCTTTCCATTGCAGTTCCAACTGCAGTCCTTCTGGTAAACAAACTTTTGTTTCACAGAAATTGAAAGTTTTAATTCCCAGATCTCCAAACACTGTTGTTCAACCTAAATTATGTTTAACGACATATGTGGGATATGAGTGCAGTTTGCTCTATTGCCTTATTTTTTATTTATATATTGTGTTTTTATGTGATATAAATTAGTGTCATTACCGGTTGTTGTACATGCAGAAAGACCACAGTGATAGCTAGAGGTGTAGGGACAGGACATATGGAGCTGTTCAGCACATGTAGCAAAGGTGTTGGGATAAATGCATTCCAATGCACAGGCTGTTGGAAGTGGATGCATGAAACTTGTGGTGGTGTATTAAGTGCAACCTTTGTGTGTGAGACGCGTTCATGATTTTGAAGCAGTAATTGTACATTTAGATAACAAATTGGAGCTCTATTGGAAAAAGTAGGGAAGCTGTCTTACATAGGTGGCAAATTAAGTGCAGACGGCCGAGTGGGCATAGCAGTGATGTTGAGGTTGAATGTTCAATGTTGAAAATTCTAGAAGTCATTTCCAATTCCGATTTGTAAAGAAGACCCTGGTTGGTCTGAGGTGACTTACAGTCTTTTAAAATAGTACTTTTTGTTAAAGGTTTTTGTGTCTGTGTAAAGTAACAAACTACATGTAACAACACTGTGTACATCTTGTTGAGGGGTCTCTGAAAATGAGTGTCATACTCTGTGTGCCGCAGCGCTAGCCAAAGCAACTACTGTTAACCATTGCTACACCTAGCAGGCTCATGCTGTATGTTGAACCGTGTTAAATAAGGAGAACATTTGTAAGCCAGGGTCATCCATCAGGTAAAAATGAAGAGGGCTATGTTTGGCTATGATGTAACAACATTTGATTTTTTTTAAATTTTATATATATATATATATATATATATATATATATAATATATGCTTTGCAAGGTTCATTATATCCAGTATTTAAATGATTCATCCAACTTTTAAAGTAAGAAAGAAAGAAATAAAAAAAAAAGGTTGGTAGTCAACATCTTTTTTTTGTTTTTTAATGTATGAACATGGATGTTTTGCTTTAATGGTAACTTTGCCTTTCTTTACAGCACATTAAAACTGTCAGCCAAAAAAAAGCTCTAGGATGCGTTTTTTTTTCCAGGTAAGTTTGTAAACCTACAATAGTGATAGCCATGTATGACCTTAGCTGGTTTAATAAGTAGGCTGTGCATGGTATACACGTTTTGTGTGTACAGTATAAGTACACCCTCAGTACACTTTTTTTTTACACTATAATCTAGATTAAATAGTGAGCATTGCATTTAGCATTAATGTTATTTATAGTTCTTTAATGTGAGTGTTAACATTTATTTAAATATCATCTTATGGTGTGTTTCTATCATCATACAACACGCCTACTGCTTTGGTTATTATACTTGTGAGAGAGGCAATGGAGAACTGACTTTATGCTTTACCTGGTTTGCTTCTCTGTGTAGTTCTGATCTCTTGATAACTATATTTTATTAATTTCTTTTTTTTTTTTTATGTCTGGATATTAAAAAAATGTTGTTTGCATTGCGAGCCACCTTGACTTGAACACTGGCCTTTCTGTTAATATTCCTGCTATGTCTTTTGCCATCAAATCACTTTATAAAAATAAAAAAATATATATGAAATAACTTTTTGGCATTGCAATAATATCACAATTTTCATTTGATGTGTAGTTAATCATGTATTTGATATTTCATTTTCACACTAGCTTGGCTTTTGTAGTTGTAAATCACTTTATCCTAAAAGTATCAACAGTGAGAAAATATATTAAATAAAGTTAAAGTGACCTTTTAGTTTAGTTTAAGAAATTCAGTTTGCCATTTGGCAATATACTTAAATTACAAAAGCATCATATAATAAGAAAAGAAGAAAGTGAAAAGTCACCAAAAAATAAGAATAAGAAAAATGTCTATTTTTACAATATATGTGGCTTGAATTTTTGAATTATAAAAGAGCCAGGCTTCTAGAAGGTACAGATGATTTCTTTTATATCAAATTATTTTAATTTTGTATTGCAGGATTATTTTGCTTGTCAAACCGCTTAAGCAGAATTTATAATACAGAAGATGAGTAAGTAGGGTCAGCCATTCACAGATGTTTTATTAACCCCAGTGACTCTGCTTGCTTCTTTAATCATGTTTTGCCGTTGTACTTTATTTTAAGCAAGTACGGGGGGGGGGGGGGGAGTCAATCTAAAGTTTGAAAATGGGATTTATTAGAAAATACAATGAACCTTAACAAGACTGATAATGTAATTTCTCAGTGTAGTCTCCACCCTTCTCAGTGCACTTGCGCCACCTGCCTGGAAGTGCTTGGATTGCAGCAGAATAAAAGGTTTTGTCTTGTCCTCGCAATCACATGTGCACCTGAGTTATTGTCGAACACTACATGCCGAGGGGTACTACAGTCACTAGTGGAAGTTACTGTGACTTGCTGGAGACCAATGTGAAGCCTGCTGTTCGATCCAAGAGGTGGGGGACTGCTGTCTCAATGAGTCATTTTGCTGCAAAACAATGCCCACCTGCCCACAGATGGCTAAGAACACCAAGAGAAACTGAAGTCTGAGGTATTGCCACATCCTCCTTATTCACCAGATTTGGCACCATGTGATTTCCACCTTTTTGGACCACTAAAAAAACATATGGGTGGTTGTTGATTCAAGACAGATGACGATGTGAAGAAAGCGGTGCACAAGTGGTGACGAGGACAAGACAAAACCTTTAATTCTGCTGGAATCCAGGCACTGCCAGGCAGGTGGCTCAAGTGCATTGAGAAGGGTGGAGACTACATTTAGAAATGACATTATCAGTTTTAAGGTTCATTCTATTTTCTAACTTTAGCGTGACTCCCCCTCGTATATTTTTAAATATACCTAGAAGAAAATGCATGGTTTTTATGTAATTATCTAATTCCTTTGATTGTTACCCTTTTGTCTAATCTTCAAACGCAGCATATTTTCTTCACTGCCAATTCAAAAAGGCTGCCACCTCACAGTTAATTTTGCACACTTAACAGGATAAAATGATTGCCCTTGGTCGTTTTGGAGTAAAAATAAACATGACTGTAGTATTTGTGAACATCATCTAAGTTTAATGCCTCAGTGACTTGCAAGCTGGAAGTCTAAATAATCTCTGTCTACATGTCATGTCAGTGATATGCTGTAATTTAGTTAATGGCTTCTTATCCATCCATCCATCATCCAACCCGCTATATCCTAACTACAGCGTCACGGGGGTCTGCTGGAGTCAATCCCAGCCAACATAGGGCGCAAGGCGGGAAACAAACCCTGGGCAGGGCAACAGCCACCGCAGATGGCTTCTCATAAAGAAATTAATCTCAATAGCATATTATTTGTAAAATACTTTTGCTGAGATTGTTGGCTACTCACTTGACTGTCATACAGTCTTCGTGGGTTCCAGAATTTGTTATGGCAGTCAGTGGTCTGCTTGCAGTATTCTGGGCACTTTTATAGACAAGCTAAAGGTCCCTATACCCTGACACAACAGGCCTGGTTTTTTTTTGCAGAAAACATTTTTAAATCTGAATTAATTTATTCCTGGATACATTTTTTGATTTAGTGGATTATACGACTTGATTATTTTCAACTTAAGCTGCTATTTGATTTAATAAGGATTTTTACGTGTGACATTAAAATATTTGTTAGATCATGAAAATTAAAAATTATTTTCTGTTTATTTTCTGTTAACTTTTTTAATAACTAATTTGCTATGTTTTATTTGACTGTTCTCTTTTTTTTAATAGGTAGCTAAAGAATGGATGCTATTTTAAGCAGACTTAAGGAGCTTTCTCCAGATGAGCTTCGGGAGGAAATCATTGGAGCAGGACTGAAATGTGGACCTATTACAGCAACAACTCGCACAATATTTGAAAGGAAGCTAGCCCGAGCTCTCTTGGAAAACCAGGCTGAGAAAAATGAGTGTAACAAGACTCCAGACCCTGAAACAAACTGTTCAACAGAAACAGATGGAAGTTCATCCAAAGAGGACCAATCAAAAACTCTTAGTTCCTCCTCTGTTCAGATGGATTCTTTTAGACAAAGGGTGGGCACCTCCTCTCAAAGTGAGGATGGAGATTTTGGCTACGATGTTGGATTGAATCCACCAGAAGAAGATGCTTTAATACAGATGTGTGAGTCTGCAAGTTCTGAAAGTGGGGAGATATTCATATGTCAGACTCCTTCAAAAGGGCCACCAGCATCACCACCTCTGTACTATGGAGTCTGCCCAGTTTGGGATGATATCTTGGCAAGAAACGGTAAGATACACTAGCCTATGACCTGTTATTTTTAATTTTTCAGTGCAGTATATTAATATACTTTTTCAGTAATTCATGTAACACACTATACTTAAAAACATAAGAGTTTCCTGTCTTAAATCCTTTTTTGCTAGGGTATGCAGTAGCTCTCTGTGACAATGAAGTGGAAAAGTGGGTTACAAAATGGATGGATTACCCTTATACTATTAAGTAGTGTCTTCATTGTCCTTAACTGTGTGAGCAGTTTATTTTACCTAGCTTTTGACTGAAAGGAGATGGATTTCTCAGGTGTAAGCATCAGGTGTAAGCACATGAGATTTTTTGAATGTAACTTTCTTACAGTGATTTTCTTCAGTTTACTGTAGTAAGTGTATGCATGTTGTTGTTATTATTTTTACTTAATATTTGTCTGATGCCTTTATCCTGGGCAACTTGCAACATTAAAAATACAATTGGTTACATTTCTTTTGTTTTTCCTATTGTATCACCGGCAGATGAAGTAACTTGCTTGTGGTTACTCAGTGTCGGCAGGATTTGAACCCCCAACTTCAGGGCTTCACATCCAAAGCCTTAACCACTGTACCACACTGCCTATCTCTTGTTACTAATAAGTTATTATTATTGTTATTATTATCAGAATGTTAATTTTCACATACGCTGCTACATTAAATGTGTTGGAGTAGACTGTTGAATTCTTGTGGAATTAGTGGAACTCACTAATTTTTTTATTTTTTATTGGACTGGTCTACTCTTGCACTCTAAACTTGACACATACAAAACGACAAACACACCGAGACTCGGTCCACACAAGCACTGATTATGAGTAGTGCAGTAAATATGCAGTGTGCACTGTGCATTTGCCTTCATTTCTTAATTAATTCATGTATATTCAAACTTTAAGTTACTTATTAATGTTATGTGTTGAACACTATTATCTCTTAATATTTCACTAATGGCAACAGTATTACTTGTCTAATTGCTGAATTTATCTCTGTAAACATTCATTATGTAATTTATGTAGTCTGTTTTGTGGATAAAGTGACCAGAACTACTACTACTTCTTCTTTTGGCTGCTCCCGTTAGGGGTCGCCACAGTGGATCATCTTCTTCAATATCTTTCTGTCCTTTGCATCTTGTTCTGTTACACCCATCACCTGCATGTCCTCTCTCACCACATCCATAAACCTTTTCTTTGGCCTTTTTCTTTTCCTCTTCCCTGGCAGCTCTATCCTTAGCATCCTTCTCCCAATATACCCAGCATCTCTCCTCTGCACATGTCCAAACCAACGCAATTTTGCCTCTCTGACTTTGTCTTCAAACTGTCCAACTTGAGCTGACCCTCTAATGTACTCAGTTCTAATCCTATCCATCCTCGTCACACCCAATGCAAATCTTAACATCTTTAACTCTGCCACCTCAAACTCTGTCTTCTGCTTTCTGGTCAGTGCCACCGTCTCCAACCCATATAACATAGCATGTCTCACTACCATTCTGTAGACCTTCCATTTCAGTCTTGCTGATACCCGTCTGTCACAAATTACTCCTGACACTCTTCTCCACCATTCCACCCTGCCTGCACTCTCTTTTTCACATCTCTTCCACAATCCCCATTACTCTGTACTGTTGATCACAAGTAGTTAAACTTATCCACCTTCACCAACTCTACTCCTTGCATCCTCACCATTCCACTGACCTCCCTCTCATTCACACACATGTATTCTGTCTTGTTCCTACTGACCTTCATTCCTCTCCTCTCTAGAGAATATCTCCACCTCTCCAGGGTCTCCTCAACCTGCTCCCTACTATCGCTGCAGATCACAATGTCATCAGCAAACATCATAATCCACAGGGACTCCTGTCTAATCTCATCTGTCAGTCTGTCCATCACCATTGCAAATAAGAAAGGGCTCAGAGCTGATACCTGATGTAATCCCACCTCCCACGTTGAATGCATCCATCACTCAATACCTCATCACGGTCACACTTCCCTCGTACATATACTTTACTGCCAGTCCCGACTTCCTCATACAATACCACAGCTCCTTTCGAGGCACCCTGTCATATGCTTTCTTCAGGTCCACAATGACACAATGTAAATCTTTCCAGCCTTCTCTATACTTTGCAATCAACATCCTCAGAGCAAACTTTGCATCTGTGGAACTCTCTATTGGCATGAAACCATACTGATGCTCACTAATCATCACCTCACTTCTTAACTTAGCTTCCACTATTCTTTCCCATACCTTCATGCTGTGGCTCGTCAATTTTATTTCCCTGTAGTTACTACAGTCCTGCACATCCCCCTTATTCTTAAATATCGGCACCAGTACACTTCTTCTCCACTCCTCAGGCATCCTCTCTTTCCAAGATTCCATTAAACAATCTAGTTAAAAACTCTACTGCCATTTCTCCTAAGCACCTCCATGCTTCCATTGGTATGTCATCTGGACCAATGGCCTTCCAATTTTTCATCCTCTTCACTGCTGTCCTTACTTCCTCCTTGCTAATCCGTTGCACTTCCTGATTCACAATCTCCACATTATTCAACCTTCTCTCTCTCTCTCGTTCTCTTCATTCATCAGCCTCTCAAAGTACTCTTTCCATCTGCTCAACACACTCTCCTTGCTTGTGAGTACGTTTCCATCTTTATCTTTTATCACCCTAACCTGCTGGACATCTTTCATAGCTCGGTCCCTCTGTGTAGCCCACCAGTCCTTTTCTCCCTCCTTAGTGTCCAACCTCTCATACAGCTCATCATACACCTTTTCTTTAGCCTTTGCCACCTCTCTCTTCACCTTGTGCCTTATCTCCTTGTACTCTTGTCTACTTTCTGCATCTCCCTGACTATCCCACTTCTTCTTTGCCATTCTCTTCCTCTGTATACTCTCCTGTATTTCCTCATTCCGCCACCAGGTTTCCTTTCTCCTCCTTCCTCTTTCCATATGTCACGCCAAGTACCCTGCTTGCTGTCACCCTTACTACATATGCTGTAGTTTACCAGCTGTCTGGTTACTCTTCACTGCCACCCAGTGCCTGTTTCACCTCCTCTCTAAACTCAACATTGCAGTCTTCCTTTTTCAACTTCCACCATTTGATCCTTGGCTCTGCTCTCACTCTCTTCCTCTTCTTGATCTCCAACGTCATCCTACAGACCACCATCCTATGCTGCTTAACTATACTTTCCCCTGCCACCACTTTGCAGTCTTCAATCTCTTTCAGACCAACTCTTCTGCATAGGATGTAATCTACTTCTGTGCATCTTCCTCCACTCTTGTACGTGACCCTTTGTTCCTCCCTTTTCTTAAAATACGTATTCACCACAGCCATGTCCATCCTTTTGGCAAAATCTACTATCCTCTGACATTCTTCATTCCTCTCCTTGACACCATACCTACCCATTACCTCCTCATCTGCTCTGTTCCCTTCACCAACATTTCAGTTTAAATCCGATCCAATCACCAATTTCTGTCCCTTGGGTACACTGTCGATTACTTTATCCAACTCACTCCAGAAATCTTCTTTCTCACCCATTGCACACCCAACTTGCGGTGCATATGCACTAACAACATTCATCATCACACCTCCAATTTCCAGCTTCATAATCATTACTCTGCCTGACACTCTTTTCACCTCCAAAACACTTTTGACATACTTTTCCTTCAGAATAACTCCTACCCCTTTTCTCTTCCCATCCACATCATGATAGAACAATTTGAATCCACCTCTGATACACCCGGCCTTACTACCCTTCCATTTAGTCTGTTGTATGCACAACATGTCAACCTTCCTTCTCTCCATCATATCTGCTAATTCTCTCCCCTTACCAGTCATACTGCCAACATTCAAAGTTCCTACCTTCAGTTCCACTCTCTTTACTTTCCTCCTCTCCTCTTTCCTCTGCACGCTTCTACCCCCTCTTCTTCTCCTTCTTTTGCCACCAGTTTTTGCCAGCACCCTGTTGGCTAACAGTACTGGTGGCAACCATTGTCAATCTGGGATTCAACCAATCTGGTATGGAAATTTGTGTCATTGTCTGCATATTGATCGGTCTAATTTTACACTGGATGACCTTCCTGACGTAACCCTCCCCATTTATCCGGGCTTGGGACAGGCACGAAGAATCACGTTGGTTTGTGCATCCCCTGTGGCTGGGTTGTTTGTGTCTCCTAATATAAATACAAAACTAGTAGGTAGATGCTGTGATTTTCATTTTTATATTACAAGAAATCACTTTTCACTTTTAATTTGACAAAACTTCTCAAGTATTTGTAGCTGTTGATTTTATTTAAATATGCAAAGGTTTGTGTGGTAAAGTTAACAGTGAATATGTACTTTATATTTTGATTCTGATTTCCTCCTATAGACAGAGTACATGTTTACACTGATAAAAAAGAAGCTCTCCAGGCAGTGAAAACAATGAAAGGGTCTAGGTTTAAAGCCTTTTCCAATAGAGACGATGCTGAGAAGTTTGCTAAAGGCATCTGCGATTACTTCCCATCTCCAAGCTCCTCGTCTTTTTCCATCTCTCCTTTGAAAACAGGAATGAGTTTTTCCAAAGGTAACTGTATATATCATTCATTTTTAATGGTGTCAGTTATATTCATGTCGATTATTCAGTAAAGGAGTGAAATGGAAATGGTACATGAAATCATGCACCTGGACCTCAATGGTTGCCCCGTAGGGTGAGGAGCATTGAGGTGAAGCACACAGTCAGTCTTTTCTAAAATGTCTGAATCTCACAAAAATGTTTTTCTGCTTTTTCCTCCCTAAAATGTGATGGATGCCCTATTTTACACTATGTATACAATTCCTAGATGTGGATCAACTCTTATCATATTTAGTTAAGTTTTGTGGTTTTTTTTTTTTTTCTTTTGAACTTCTGATCATTGAAACCCACAAACTTCAAGAATGGACTTTTTTTTTTTGCTTATAAAAAATGCTTCACATTATAACACAGATGTTGCAAATTAATAAACATTGTGAAAAAATAATTTCAACTTGAAAAATACTGAACGTATCCTTTAAATTTTTTCTTATTTAAGAAACATATAAATTTGGACTATTCAACGCATGTGCAATGTATGGACTACAATGTATTGACAGAAATTTATGTTTTGATTAGTAAATTGATGTATGAAGCTTCTTTGCTTTTATATTTTAAGTTAGGCTAATTTTAATTTATGGCAATATTAAAGTTAAGCTTAAAAGGAACTTTGCAGAGTAATACTGATTACTGAAATGTATCAAATTCTGAAACACACTTTATAATAAAAATCAAAAAAGCTATTAGTGCAAAAAAAAACCAAAAAACTTTGTGCCTTAAAGAAAGGAAATTTCCTTTGCAGTTTAATAAAAAAAGCCTGTGTTCTCAGTTGCTGTATTTAAATTTTTGTCTGGCCTTTTAACAGATTAAAGAATGATTTTGCCATCTAATTGGACTGAAGAGTATAAAATGGAAATTTATTTTAAACAGGCCTTTAATTCTCAGTCATGCTGCTTTTTCAAGCAGACTAAGCTTTTTGGGGACTTGAAAGACATGTCTGGGTCACAACAATAATGGCACCTATTATTACATATTTTAAAGAACTCTTTATTACATATACAATTGTCTGGGCAAAAAAATCTCTGATTAGAAAATGATTGATGGTCAGCACAGTATGGTGGTAATTATGAAGTTAAGAGCATTCTGTGATAGATTGGAGACCTGCCTAGGGTTGGGTCCTGCCTTGTACCTTATGCTGCCAGGATAGGGTCTGACTACTTATGGCCATGAGTTGGGTTAAAAAGGAAGAATGAAGGGATGGAAGAATTTGGAAAATTGATGTATTAATAATGCCTACCTTTTTTAGTGCCACGTCATTTCTCATGTCCTGCAACTATACATGAAATTTAAATTAAAACCTCTCAAATAATTAAAAGTTATATTAAATGAATGAATAAAGCTTAAGAACATATTTATTGTATATATGTTGATTTATGACAGTTATTTTTGATATTTTTTAATAGTCCTAAAAATTAACTGAAAATGGCCTCTATGCTGTATGTTTGGAACATAATCAGATTTGAACAGAACTCTTTCAGTGATTTCTTATGCATGAAAACAATGAAATGGTCTTTATTTTCTTAAAGGATTTAATATTGTTTTTTTAACTTGGAAAAGATATTAAACCTTGGTATTCACTTTATGGAAACTGAAATTATTGCAAAATTTTGTTTGAATCAACAGATGGCACATCATCCTTGGATTCTGACACAGTTAACAGAGAAAGGGCCAACAGTTATAAAAGCCCCCGAACACAAGATCTCACTGCTAAACTGAGAAAGGCAGTGGAGAAAGGAGATGAAGCCACCTTTAAAGAATTGATCTGGAGTAATCCACGCTATTTGATTGGCTCAGGAGATAATCCAACAGTTGTTCAGGTAGCTAGATTAACAAGAACTAATCACCACACTTAACTGGAAATATGTCAAAAGAATGTCCATAGTTATCAAAGTTAACATTTACAATATTCATGCTTTGTAGCAACTCGTAGTACATTTTGTGGTACTTGCATGGCATCATTTCAGGATAGGCGAGGATCATGAACTCAACACTGTAAAGTGAGATTAAAACTGCTGGATGTTGAGTGTAGAGCGAATTGTGAATTTATTGCAGAATATTTTGTGTATTTTTATATTACATACTTCCTACAAAGATCCTTTAAAATGTGTTATTTGCTTGAAGCACAAGGTTTAAGAAGTACAATTCAAAAATATTTTATCAGCCTCTTTATTTTTTGGTACTGGCTTTTGGATTTTTTTATTGTTATAGTACTAAAATATACATATATTGTGTGTGTGTGTGTGTGTGTGTGCATATGGCTCCCTGAATGGAGTGAGGTGGCTCATTTTATAGAGCACCCAGGTGTCCTGTGATCTCCTTGCAGACACACGTCCGGGTATGGCAGCAGTCATGCTAAGAAGGGCTCAGCCGTTCACCCTCTGCAACCTGGTGGTGCCCATGGGCCCCAATGGTGTTGAGCTTCCATGCTTCAAACCTGTGGCACAGTAGTAAGCTATGGGGGTCCGCTGTGTTGTACTGGGGTAGGTACTGCCCCATGTAAGCTCCTTCCCTTAAGAAGGTGTCCCAGCTGTCCATCACAAAACATATATGGGGCCTCAAATCAGCAAAAAAATAGTTTTGATTGTTCAAATTAAAAATAATATTCAAATGTATTCAAACTTAGGTGTTACAATTTTGGCAGCATGAGCAACAGCAAGAACAAAAGAGCTCATTTAAACAGGAAACAATCCTAGGAGTACTTAAGCTACCATTAAGTTAATGTTAAAGAATTCATAATCCACAGCAGGAGAACACTGTTAAATGGAAGCATCTGCACTGCCATCTTTTTTTTCAGTCTAGAACTGACATCTATGTGCTCTGTCCTTGATGGGAGACATAAAATAAACTATGAGAAGGAGCTTAAATCCTTAGAAGTCATGCAAGCAAGTGCTGCACTTAGCTACATTATCATTATTTTTATTTATTTTTCCTGATGGCGAGTCTGCAAAACTTGTGCACTGGTGAGTGAATACTGTACCTGTCAAACAAAAATCACCCTTGAAAAAACTCCCTTTCACAAAAAATGAGTACAAAGTGACGTGATCATAAACAAGTAGAACTGGACATACAAAGCATTGCCTATAATGCACTTGTGAAACCCAGGTACAATTGCCCATGATGTCTAAACCTACTAAACACAGTCATTATTTTATTCTTCCCTAGCTAAATAACGTTTTGGTCTTTGGAAGATATGAAGTCATTGTCTACCTAAACTGAGATACTATGAATCTATTAATGTCCCACAAGTTAAAAAAAAAATGAACTAAATAATTATCTTTATGTATTAAGTCTTTTTATTCACAGCAACTTAACAATTCTGTAAAATTAGTTTGAATATTTACCAGGAAGCTTCTAAGTTAATGAACGACAAAGAGCCAAGTTTTAAAGCGAATCACAAGAGACATAGGATGTAGTTAAAAAATAAATTAATTCTATTGATGCAAAATAGACAAAGTGTGTGTATCTGTCTTAAAAAATCTGTAGCACCAGACACCATTTGAGTGCTGCAGGTGGGAGGTAGCTGTCCAGGAATAAGATGGGGTTAAACTAAATGGGGCCTTTTTTCCTCCATTCCAGATGCAGCAAAATTGTATTAAAGGTGACCTAAATATTTTGAATTATGCTTCATTGTTTTAAGTATTATACATCAACCCAGCAGCCACATAAGATGCAGGCTAATTGTGTAATGCCATGTCTTAGGAGAGGTAACTAGATGGGATGTTGAAAAGGCTTTTATAAAGTGGGGATATAAAATGTTTTAGTAATAAAAGATAAACAGAAATGAAGACTTTTATGTTGTAGTATAAAGTAACAGTCAAGAATATTAGGTTTAAGTTTGATCCGATTTAGAACAATACTTTTATTATAATGAAGAAATGTTTAAAAATCTTCCCTCAGTTCACCTGTAGGTGAAGAAGCTAGAACAATAAGGTAGAAGTTATGAAGAGGTATGGATTTGCTAATGAAGATAGCACGCTAACCATCCAAAATTGAGAAATGGATAATAACGGAAGTGACTTGCAAAGACAAACCCGCAAAATACCACAGTATTGCATAGCATGTCTTGAGTTATCAAGAGGACAAAATTAGTGCAAGGTGCAATAAGCAATTCATATTTTTTACAATCGAATGTCAACATTTTGCCCTGAATAAGACATTTTTGAAATAAATTTAAATTATATTTCATGAATTTCAATCAGACACCCCTAAAATATATACCGTGATTTAGTCAAAGAGTGCCAGGTACCAAGAGATCTTTATATTTACAATCGTAAATCATATATGTTTTATATAGTGCATTTGCCAAGATGTGTTTAAATGTTGTGTGAATTTGTGGATTAATCATTGGTAAAATATCAATTGGATTTGCCACAGGAAGGATGTCGTTACAATGTCATGCATGTAGCAGCCAAGGAGAACCAACCAGTTATCTGCCAGCTTCTCCTGGACACCCTGGAAAACCCAGATTTTATGCGCCTTATGTACCCAGATGACAGTGAACCTATGCTGCAAAAACGCATTTGTTACATACTGGATTTGTATCTGAACACTCCTGACAAAGTGGTAAGTACAACTGGTGCTTCTACTACCATTTTCAGTCATCCGCAAATTTAAAAGTAAATAACTCGCTGGAAAAAATGCAGCCAGATGGTGGTTGTAACCTAGTGGGGGTGAAATTTTTCAATAGAACTTTCTTTCTTTCTATTTCATCGTAGATGTAGTTCTAGTATTGCTGTGTTTACTGTAAACTTCTATTTCAGTCTTAACCTTGAACTGAGTGAGTAAGATGATTTGTCTTGCTGGTGTTTAGTAATTGTTAAGCACTGTTGTTTTTAAACTAAAGAAAGTAGAACCCGTAGCAATTACCATGCTGTACCAGTCTGGTTCAAACTGAATCATACTATATAGTTCACGAAAGATTTTTGTCAAATTTAGCCGTTTTTCACTTTGAATACTTTAATGAGCACTTTGTCTTGTATTTGCAATTTCTGCACAAGTAATAATGTTGTAAAGTTGTTATGCATCTGCATTAAACTTTTAAAATGATTTTACCTCTTCAGTGTTTCATGCAGCTTTATTTCCTTACAGGGATTTGAAACGCCTCTTCACTTCGCTTGCAAGTTTGGCCGTCCAGATGTGGTGAATGTATTGTGTTCACATCCGTACATTGAAAAGCACTGCAAAAATAAGTACGGTCAGGAGCCAGCAGATGTACGTCTTGTGTTTTTTTTTTTTTTTTTTTTTTTTGTTAATCTATGAGCATTTATTATTAGGCCTCCCATGGATGTTAGCTCAAATTCAGAATAAATCCATTATTTTATGTTAGCTCTTTGTTTACTAACTTCTGGTGACTTTAACCACACCAGGTGATTATTATTTTAAAATTAGCATGGTTTTAGGTTTATAAATATATCTTTAAAAAAAAAAAGTTTTGTCGTCTTTTAATTGCACTATTTTAAGTATTACAAAAGTATAACATTGTAAGAGAACAGGCTATTCATTCTAGTCAACCTTGTCATTTCCTGTATTTCTTATTCTAGCAGAATGAGATCAAGTTGATGTACACTCCTTGAGTAAATTCTTTGGCATACTATACTAGGGCCTCCTTTTCCTCTCAGAGCAGACTTTGGTTCTTTGTGGCATGGAGTCCACAAGAAGTTGGAAACGTTCCTTTGAGATTCTGGCCCACGTTGATATGATTGCACAGCATAAATGTAAATGTGCAGTTGTATTTCCCATTCTACCATATCCCAATGGTGTTTTGTTTGATTCAGACCTGATGACTGCAAAGGCCACTGAAGACCACTGAACTCATTTTCATTTTCATAAAACCAGTCTGAGATGGTTCACTATCACGCTTGAAGTAGCCATTATAAGATAAGTGAATTGAGGCCATGAACGGATGCGCATGGTCAGCAGCAATACTCAAATAAGCCCTGGCATTCAAGTAATGATTGATTGGTATTAAGGGGCCCAAAGTGTGCCAAAATGGTACCATTACACAAGGCAAGTTGGGTGCATGGATTAATGTTGTTGGTGCCAAATGCTGACCTTGCCATCTGTGTGCCTCAGCAGAAATCGAGGCTATGTGTTTGTAGTCTTTCTGTTTTGGATGCCTGTGCCCACTATAGCCTCAAAAATCTATGCCACCTTTTCTCCAAACATAATTTTTCACACATTTACAGCTTTAGAGGAAACGTAGAGCCAACTCTGCTTTCATCAGAGGTTTAACTTTATTTTTATTTTTTCCTAGTAACAGTGGCTGTTTCAAAGTGTTTTGTTTATTATTCTTTTTATTATTCCTTAACTATGAACAGTGTATTGTTATATTCATAAACAATGATTATTTGTTAATTATATAGCAATAAAGTATTAAGAATCTTTATTGCTAAGGTTTTAGACCCATGAGTTATTCTTAACTTGCTAAATATCAAATAGAGGTGTCATCCAAGTTTAAACATTTGTGGTTCCTTTAAACAAAGGTAATCCATTTAAAATTTGTAAGTTGTTTACATGCCTATGGAAATTCTCTTACTTGGAGGAATATTTTCTTCTGTACCTTTTATACATGGAGCTCAAAATGTTTACAATAAAATTATGTTATCGTTAATTAGCAAACTCTCTTCATAGCACCTTTAAAGCCCACTGTTCAACAGTGTAAGTCCACAGTAAATCACACATACCCAAAACATTGACATACTCTTAACAAGCAGTTGACCCCAAGTCATGTAGTCTGATTTCCCTAGCGACTCCGATTTAATTTTGTCAAAAGTCATATGGGTGGGCTCTGTGTGTGCAAGAGCGGATGCAACCAATGAGCACTCATCCAGAAGTACAAAGTGAAGAATGCAGCTGCAAGGAGCAGGAACTGTGGGTGTTTAGGACCTCATAAACAGAAAAGGGGGAACCTGCAATTATTGGAAATGTGACACTGTGTTGGAAAGTCTTTTAGTTATATATTCATTTCTTGCACTGACCCAAAATTGATATTGCAGACATATTAACATCATTTTTACATTAATCTGAAAGAAAGACATTAGAATAAAGAGGTCTATGTGGGGAGGTGACAGCAGCTTCTTGTTTTAACAATTCAATAACTATTTTTATTCTGTTTTACAGGTCATCTGTGAAAGAAGTAAAAATAAATCTGAAGAGCTAAAAAGGAGGATCAGAGATTATTTAGAAGGTAACTGAATATTACATAGAATTTTCTTAGAACAACACTTGATTTCATTTAAATAATAAATGGTTAGATAAAATTTAATTATGGATCATGTACAAGTACAAAGGAAACCAAATATAACTGAACATGTACATTTATTGATTACTTTTTTCTAATTTATGCAAATGAAACTGATTTATTTTGTATGTCAAAGTCCTGAAAATGGGTATGTATGTATGTGTGTGTGTGTGTGTGTGTATATATATATATATATATATATATATATATACACACACACGTTATGGATTCAAATAAAAAAAAATTTATTATTCTTTTTACAAACTATCCCATATAGATCGCTGCTATGTACCTTTGCTGCGAGCTACTGACAACTCTTCACCAGCTGTTATTGGGACTCCTTGGTCGCCTGACCCTCAGGAGACTGCATTCAGTCCGTTCTCCCCTAGAAATATGGGCAGTCCAAAGGACCCTGTTATGGCAGTGAGAGCATTTGCAGGTCCCCTCAGCCCATCAAAGGTGACATAGTTTAATCTACATTGCCTGTCAAATTTATTTAACAGAATCTTCAACAATTGCAATCTTTTTGTCTACTGTTTGCTGTTGGTTTTATGTTATTTGTCAAAATCAGAAGTACCTTTTTTATGATAATACTGTTTAAGATTTTTCTTGTTTTGTTGCATTTAAAAAGCTCTTTGATTTTATGATACCTTTTTAATTAAAGGGAGATGTAACAGTATTTTGGACAAGTAGTCCATCTTATTTGTGTTTTTTTTTTTTTTTTTTTCTTCTTCTTTGTTTCCCTCCCAGGCAGATGAGTTTAGAAAAATATGGAAAACTCCTCCTCGTGACCGTGCAGGTCACTTTCATCATGTGATGAAGTCTGATCATGAGAGAGGTGTGGAAAGAGTCGGAAGGCAAGTTATTGAGAAGAAAAGAGGGTTGAAGTGAAATACATTTTGTAGGCAGGACACTTATTCTCCTATATTTATATTATTATTTCATAATAATAGCTGGACTGTTAAATATTTCCTTAAAAGTGAAGTCATTTTAGACTTTTCAATACCATCAAAAATCGCTGACATTCTTGTATTTAAATTAACGACGACTTGGCTTTAAGAAAAACGCACAATTCATCTGTCTGTTTTATACTGTGTTAAGCACTATATCTTTTGTTGACATGTGAACTCTCACTCCTCCTGTTGAAGGCTGAGATGTTTGACTTGCTTAATACTTGCAAGAGCCCTAACCTAAAAAAAATTGCAAAATATAATCAGACGTTGGTGCTAACAATGCAGTTTTTTTTTTTTTTTTTTTTTCTTTTCATTAGTACATACATGTAAAATTTTTTTTTTCTTTTTTATTTACAGAGACTTGGCCCATGAAAGAGGACTACCTTGGGCTGAATTCTGGGAATTTCTTGACTGCTTTATTGACCTGGCTTCTTCTGAAGGCCTTCAAAAGATGGAGGAATATTTAAGCAAAAAAGATACAAGTGAACCCATTAAGCAAGAAATGGGAGAAAATGAAACCAGCAATAGGTTCAAGAGCCTGCTGGGTAAGAATCCTTTTTGTACACATACACATTCTTATTTTCCAAAGACCGGTTAGTGGTGCCACGTGTGCTTTAGTACAGTTTTACATATTTTAAGTGTACTACAGGTGATCTTAATTTAGTATCTCCATTACTCTCTTTCAGTGGCACAAGGCAATCACAAAAGTAGTTTTCTCTTTTAAAAATGGGCTATGAAATATTTGTATCCATCATTAAGACAGGAGTTTAGAGCTTTTGGAAAAAAATAAGTAGGTGTCTGATTACATTTAATAGGCAACTTTATATTTTTTTTCTGTAGTGTGCTTGTTAATCATCAAGGAGGAAAATCCTAGACCCCAGAAAATGTAAAGCAAACTGGAGATAAAAAAATTATGTATTGGACTGTAGGGAGGTAGTGACAGTTGCATCAAATTGGAGACAAAACCCCACTTGGTTTATAAATAAGTTGTGCATCCATTTAAAATAGAAAGTCACTTATAACACTGTGATGTTCATTTAACCAACGCAGCCCTACTTGGTGTAAAGTCTCTTTAGTGCCCAAAATGAGCAATCTGCTACGTAAATGTGATGTGTATAAATACGTTCCTAGTGTAATTATTGACCCTCCACACAGTAAGGCAATTGTTGTATAAGACATTATAAACTCTTATATGTATCACAGAAATGTACTTGCACAGTGGTATATGTTTCCATAGTAAATCACTAAAGCTAAAAGAATACAAATTCTTATCTTGTTTACATTACATGTTACATTTATATACATTTGCCTACATTTTAAATTGTTTCAGCAAACTGAAATTATGTGTACTTTCAGCTGTTCCAGTGTATGTGATTCTGGCATCTGACAAAACAATTTCATTTCTTAACTGGTCCTTTTATGTCTCCAAACTTCAAGACTATTGGATTGTAGTGGGCTACTCCAAGCTTTTCATTTTTGATGTTCTGTTGTTGCTACCATAGGTCTTTGACGGAATTCTTAGACAAAATGATCACTTGGGTATGGAAAAATTTGCAGAACAAAAGTGAACAATGACAAAGATTTTTAGGAAAAAGCCTGAAACTTTCAATCTGTCTCAGCTCATGCTCTAAGCTGTGTGATGTTGCTGCCTTTGTTTTAATATGACATTGTGGCTCTGAATATTATTCTTTGACAAGCAGACCTTAACACCTAAACTGTTGTAACCAAAGGCTTTCTCTTTTCTTGTTGCCTGCACGTTCACCTGTCATCCCATAACAGTTTGTCTCCTCTGGATACTTACATTTTTTTTTTATCTAGGTGCTTATAGATTTTTGTCCTTAAAGAAGTTTATGCTGTGTTGGCAACACTGTAATCTAGCTTTTGAGTCCTGGCAAGAAAAGTTACAAGCAGTTAAGCATCAACTAGATGCAGGATGTTTACATACAGTATATTGTTATGTTTCACTTTAAATTATGACTGCTAATGCCACAGCTCTCTTTTAGTGATTGCATGTATAACTGTAAACTAAAGTCATGTCTGATGCTTGAACTTTTAACCATTGATGCCTTTTCTTTAGAATAGATAGGACGCTTCAGCTTCCTTCAAGCCATTGAAACACTGAATACTTTTCTTTCACTAGTCATATTTATATTTTGATGTGTCTAAATTTACATTTTAGATACTTAGATATAATTACAAATTTTTTAACTGAAAGGACATTAGAAGTCCAATCGGTTACTAGCAGTCAACATGGAATTACAGGTGTCATTTTGAGTAGGTAAACTATGCTTCTGAATATATAATATAGAAGTTCGTATGAGACTTGAGTGGATTTATATTATGCTGTTATATTGTTGTCTTATTCATTCCACAGGCAGGCCAAAAAAATCCAGCAACTCTATATCAGTTGGTGCATTTCTGGAAGAGACTGACGACATGAGTCTCGAAGAAATCAAAAACAGACAGAATGCTGCCTTAACAAACATTTCATCAGTATGTGCAAAAGATTGCTTTGGGGCAACAGGAGGTTTGGAATGCCATATTCTTCCTGTTAACCACAGTGCCGATCTTATAGAAGCTGCAGCTGAACATGAAAAACACCAGCTAGAAAAAGAGATGATTTCCTCAAACAAAAATGGTTTCTGTTCCCCTGTGGACAATGAGCGGATACAAAATGGTGAACGGCCTTCTAGAAATCCATCTGACAGCAGTTTGTCACCAATATCTAACTTAATGGTGGAATTTGAGAGAATGACCTTAACGGAATGTACTGAACATGAACAGAATCTGTCAGAAAATGTAAACGGTGGTATAAAAAGTCATGAGATTAAAGGTATTGGCTCATCTGAGGTTATTAGTGAGATGAGTCACTTAGGATTTTCCGAAAAAGAGGAGAGTGTGTTTGCAAAAGTCAATCTGAAGAGTAGTAGCTTCTGGAAAAATTGTGAACCCATGGAGAATGAAATGGAAGCAGAAGATAAGTCCAGCACAAGCTCCGAGGAATGGCTTACTGCAGAAGAGGACCTTGAGGTGCCCAATGGGAGGACACGGAGTTCTTTGACCTCAGAGCTAGATGGACCCAGACCTTTGTCTTGGGATCAAGGGGGAAAAGATTTAAACAGTTCAGGGTCTAGCAACTCCTCTTATAAATCACTTGAAAACTCTCAAGAGGAGTTTCTGTTGAGAACTCCTCCAACAATTAAAAAGAAAGGCCTTTTCATTCATGGGTAAGTTTTCCTATTGTGTCTTATTCAGTAAGAAATTCACATATCACTGTCAGATTTTCTGTGGTGGGTTGGCGCCCTGCCCGAGGATTTGTTCCTGCCTTGCGCCCTGTGTTGGCTGGGACTGGCTCCAGCAGACCCCCATGACCCTATGTTAGGATATAGCGGGTTGGAAAATGACTGGCTGGCTGACAGTCAGATTTCTGTTCAGAACAGAAAACACAGATGCTAGGTTAAATTTTTAAATCCAATGATGCTAAAGACTTTCAAACTCAATTGTTCACTATAGTACACGTCATGTGACTACTCATCTCCTATGTTGAGTCAATTAGGTTATGAACGTTATTTCCATGAGTGGTAATGTCAAAGAAATAGCTAACTGACAGATTTATTTCAGCCTTTATTTACCATATCAGATTTTCAGCGGGTCAGAAGTTCACAAACACTTAGTATGTGTTGCACTTTTCATTGCTTAACTTGTATCAAATGCCTCTCTCAGTATTTGGTGGGAATTTTTGCCTATTCCTCCTGACAAAAGTAAATCCGTTAGGTTTGTGGGCATCATTGCTTGGACATAGATTTTCAGTGTGGCCACAACTTTTTTTTTTTTTTTATAATGGGATTCAGGTCAGGGTTTTCTGGTGGCAACTCCAAAACTTTTATCTTCTTGTAACTGAATGGCTTAAAGGCAACTTTGGAGATATGCTTTGCATCACTGTCCTACTGGAAGACAAATTATGACCCAAGTTTAAAATTTCTGGCTGATGTCTTAATCTGCTGCTTCAGAATTTCTAGATAATCCATCTTCATCATTATTCCATTTATTTTCGAATAAGCCCCACTCCCTTTCCCAGCAAAGCACCCCTGCAAAAATGATGCTGCCACCCCCAAGCTTCACAGCTGGGATAGCGTTCTTTGGCTTAAATGCCTCACCCTTCCTCCTCTGGACTTAGTGGTGATCATTATGGCCAAACAGTTCAATTTTGTTTCACCTAACAACACAACAATCTTCCAAAAGGCCAGTTTTTTGTCCTGGTGATTACCTGCAAACATTAGGCCATATTTGGTTTTATAGCAGTCTGAGTTGTGGGCATGGTGTTGAATGACTCTCTTAATGGTAGATGTAGATACTTTGATACCTGATGCCTCCAACTCATTCACCCATTCCTTTGCTGTTTTGGGGTTTAGTTGAACCTTTGACAACAAAATTTGTTCCCTCCCGGGAATTAATTTGTGACTTCTTCCTGAGCAATGCAGTGTCTGTGTGGCCCCTATATATTTGTATTTGCATAAAAGTTTTTACTGAAGCGTGTGATATATTTGTTGTTTGGAAATTACTTCTGGAGGTGTAGTATTTATCTATGTATTTATTTGTCTATCTGAGGTCTTAGCTGCATTTCTTGGATTTTTCCCATGTTATTAAAGGCTATGAGGCCCTGTTTCTAATAGTAGGCCATCAAATACAGTCATATCCAAGTAACTCAAGACAATCTGCCAATTGGAGGATTCTAAACATCATGTTATTACTTTTTGGAATCTTCCTTACTGTTTAAACAGCCATTCAACTTGGTGAATGTAAACCTTTGACCCACTGAAAATCTGATATAGTAAATGAAGGCTGAAAGAAATATGTCATTTAGCTGTTTTGACAATAACATCTATAGAATACCTTAACAGAATTAACACAAGGAACGTATGGTAACCTGAGATGTGTGGAGTTGTGAAGCATTGAATTTGAAAGTGCTTAGCTGAATTGTATGAAACTTTTGGCCTCAGCTGTTTTTTGCACTATAGAGAAAAGATATAAATCTCAGTGGGTGTTGTAAAGTGGATGAAAGAACAACCTTAGCTGAGCTGCTTTATAAAAGCTGTACATTCATTATATTTGGCTTTCTTGAGTGAAGTGTTCATTTTCAAGAACCTTACCTGCAACAATTAAACCCCAACCTGAGCTGTGGCCTGCAAAAAAAGTGTTAATTCTGCAACTTCATTAGACTTTGATTTAAAGACCATGACCCATGCATGCATATGCATATCATTAATGAACAAGTATGAGTATGGGATAAATATCAAAGTAGCTATTTGTATTCGAATTTAACTAAAACCATAAAATTCCCTGAAGCGATTTGTTTAAAAATATATAGATGCAGAAACTGAAAAGTTAGGAAGGCTGCGAAAAAGCCACAATTTTTAGTGCATTCGGGACGCTGTGCTGAGGCTCCCTTCTTTGGTGAAAAAATAGTTAAGACAAACTTGCAGAGATATTAAATATAGTTATAAAAAAGGGGGAGATGCATGTACTGGGGACTGAATCTGAATGGATCCTGTTCAACACACCAGTAGAGGAAGCAACTACAAGTAACTTGAACTGAAAAAGGTCCAGTGCCTGTCTTGGTGGCAACCCAAAAGCAATTTCATGGACTCTAATGTAGAAGGATGATGTTGAGTTAAGCAGTCATATTTTTACATGATGTCACACCATTTTTCCCACAAATACTGGGAAGTAGAATGAGACTAAGACTGCCTCCAAGTGCTGTTCCATTGCAAGAAAGACCTCCCTTGGATTTGAAACATTGATTACATCAAATATAAAAGAGAGAGAGAGATATGTGTACTACCCATTATACTGCTTTATTTTCTTTTGCCACTGTTTTATGCTATGGAGTGTAGAGTTTTATGCTACGACTTTTTATGTTTGCCTATATGCAGTACTTCTTTATATACTAAACTTTCAAGACACATTAAACATTGTCAGTAAGCCCCTGCACACACTATGGCCCAGTACAATTTTCAATTGAAAGGTTTTCACAATTAGCTGAGAGCCAGCAAGTCAAGTCAAGTCATGTGGCTGTATTGTTATATTGTCCATACACAGTAGGATCCCAAGGTCCGTGGTGCAACATATAAACATGGGACAAGTGAGAGACAAGTAAAAAACATACTATACTATATTATAAATAGATCCATAAATAAAAATATATAGTAATACATTAAATTAGGTAGTAATAAGTAAAAAAGATCTAAAAATAAAAACATCAGTAGTAACAAATATACAGTAAATAAACTACTAAGAGCAGATCTGAGGGTGGTGGGTACAGCTCATAGATCAGAGATCGGACAGCCAAGGTGTAGATGCTGTTGCAGAGCCTGGCAGAACTGGTTCAGATGCTACAGCACCTTCTGCCAGACGGAAGTGGCACAAAGAGATCGTAAGAGGGGTGGGAGTGCCATAGGCTGTGTGGATACAATGCTTGGTAAAGATGTCTTTAATAGAGGGCAGAGAAAGGAAACCTAGACCTTTGTATGTGAAACATTCGGTGTGGCCGTGGAGAATGACTTTTGGGGATATTGGCAAAGGATAAAATAACATAGTTATGAACAGCTACACCTGGTGGATTCCCCATTCTCAAAGGGGACACCATCTGAGTGATCTGGAGCCATGCCAATGGCTGCATTAGCCCAGAAGGTTTGTAGTGGCTGGTGTGCAAGAGATTTGAACATAAATTTGGAAGGTACAGTAGATATGGCTGGAATGTCCCTGATGGACTAAAAGATCTGTTTCAACTATTGAGAAATTACTGTCCGATTTGCAAGAAATTCTGACCTAAGTTGACAAAAGGCAGAGTGTCGTTGATATTTGAATATTGAGTTTAAATTGCTTAATGCTGATTCAATCTTGGTTTTAGGACAATAAAGCAGCTCTTTGCACATTCACAGATATTGGAGGTATTGTACGGTATTTCTAACCTGGTCTTTCATAGACAAGTGTAATACAGCCATGATAAAAATAAATCCCCCTAAAGCTGATGTCACAGTTTTTTGCTGCTAGAGTGGCTTGCTGTCTGTCTTTGACGTTGATGTATTGAAGTGTGTGCTGTTGTCTAGACAGTAGTGCTCAAAAGAATTCATCAAGTCCTTGAATAAACTCTTTTGATTTACTGGTCAGTATAAATGCTTAGTCTCAACTATGGTCATCGGCATTAATAAGCAAAAGAGATCCTGGGTATACTGTAATTCCACAGAGTGGTGCTACTTTGTAGGTGACTTAGATACCCTCTCTGTGATTGAGTGAGGAGCTTTACAGTCCAGGATTACCGTTTAGAAAAGTTACTGCATAATGAGTTGTTTTGAGGGTCTTGCTACCATGCGTCCAATGAAAGAAAATACTGGGGAACACTCAGGAAGCAATGGAGATTAAACATTTTACATTCCCTGTGGCAGGCCAACAATTAAATATGATCAATGATTTAAATTGAAATATATAAAAGTGGTTTTTGAAACAAATCTTCATGTGCAAGGGTGGGGTTGGGGGGAAAAAGTACCTACAATTGTTTAATATATATATATATATATTATTAATTATTATATTATATATATATAATACAAGTCCTTTTTAATCACTGCCAAAATACAGGTTCTCCCCTTAAGATGCATTGCACTTGTCCCAGTGCTTCTCCCATTTCTGGAAACATTTTCTGTACTTATCTTTTCTTGCTGGGTCTAGAATCTCCTGTGATTTTTTTTTTTTTTTTTCCTGGATTTTTAACATGATACCAAATCATCTTGTTTTCAGTCTCTATTAATTTGGGAACAAATAAAAGTCACAGGGTTTGAGATTTGGTCAATATGGGAGGTAGAAAGCAACAAACACATTGTTTTGGTCTCAAACTCTGACAATGACATCATAGTGTGCTGTCATGTCGCAAAAGGCAGTTTTCCAGGTGTCCCCACCAACCCCAATGCTTTCTCTCAGATGCCTCAGCAGTTCAGTGTAATGTTGCTGATTCACATACCACTCTTCAAAGAGAAATTTCTATTAATGTTTCTCTTAATTTCAAAAACACAATCCTCGTTGCCTTGATGCTTTATAGAAAAAACATTGCCAAAGTCAACATTGCAATGGTAGAGATAAATGTCAGAAAAACATGTCGATCAACTGTTAACAATACGTTAGGCATGTGATACCTAGCAGAAAAGTTGATACTTCATCTTAGGCCAGTGCTACTGATTAATTTGGTTACCCCTTGTATATCAAAATTAAGAAATGGATGTATTTTGGGCGGCACGGTGGCGCAGGGGTTTGCTTCCCGGGTCCTCCCTGCGTGGAGTTTGCATGTTCTCGCTGTGTCTGCGTGGGTTTCCTCCTACAGTCCAAAGACATGCAGGTTAAGTGCATTGGCGATTCTACATCGTCCCTAGTGTGTGGTTTATGGGTGTGTGTGTGTGTGTGTGTGTGTGTGCCCTATGGTAGGCTGGGGCCCTGCCCGGGGTTCGTTTCCTGCCTTCCGCCCTGTGTTGGCTGGGATTGGCTCCAGCAGACCCCCGTGATCCAGTAGTTAGGATATAGCGGGTTGGATGATGGATGGATGTATTTAGTTTTCTTTTTTAAGATAATATACATTTTCATTCATCATGGGTACAGAGAGCAATTGTTGGTGTCCAGTATTTTTATTCAACACAGGCAGATTTTCATAATGTGGTCTTAAGATTATATATTTGTCGTTGTGTTACTTGCCTCTCTCACAGGAGAAATGCATGGGGTTCTTTCTCTTTTGGTTTCTTATGCCATGTTGTGTTAATGCAAAATAAATTATAACACACAAGGTATGTGCAAGTGGCTGCATAGTTTTTTTTTGCCTCCAGTGTCTGCGTAGAGAAATTAAGTATCTTTTTATTTTTTTACCAGCATTGCAGAATATGGTAACTGTAATTGATCATTATGTTAAGAATTCATATTTAGTTTTTTTTGTACACATGTATTTACAGTGTTGCTTTGTTTACATATTGTTTTCATAAATACTGTAAGAGGTGCAAGCTGATCAGCAAATACAACTAGTTGTACTGATCAAGGTGCTGGCTGGAAAGTGAAAGCCATGATTTTGGGGCGGCTGACTAACAGCAAGCAGTAGAAATATATGTGATGATGTCACAATGAATTTGTGTGTTTGTGCTGCTTCTGGAAAGCAATATCGTCCATCACCGGGCACAAAAGCCTAGTGAATCAATGTCTTTGATGCCAGTCATATGAATTGATTTGAGTATAGGCGTGGATTTTTCTATTTCTTTGTCCGTCTGGCTTGCTTTTGACCTGTTCACAAAACAGGAAATTGGTGCAAAACAAGAAATGGCTAGAGAGATGTGAGCACAGATAAAGAAAATGAAGATATTCAGGAGCTATTCTGACAGTGTCTTAAAAGTTAAGTGGGGACTATTTATTGTCTTTTTGTTGAAGCAAATGCTTTAAAATACTAAACATACCATGCCTTAATAGGTATCAAATGTTTTCTCCAATATGTTAAGTAGTTTACATGTAGAGTGTTTTGACTCGGTTTTGTTTAGAATATATTAATAGTAGAAAAGAACATTTTGTATAAACCTAAATGTCCTATTCAGCCCTTCCCACCCAGGGCTGATGCTATTATCAAACCTCCCTTTTTTATTTTTTTAAGGGGAGCAGATTTAGGAGTGGGTGGTAGAATGCTGTCTAAGTGTTCCATGGGGAATTCAAAACTGATATATTTTTTATTTACCCCATGTAGTTTGTAGTGATGGCCGTAAAAATGTTTTTCATGTAGAATGGTGAGAAGAAAGTTGGATATAACAGATCTGTGCAAACGATGTGAAAAATATCCATTAAAAAAGGAGAGATTCCTGCATTACTTGTGTTGCATAATCCACGTGTCTGTTATCTAGTATATTGTATGTTCAAAATGTGCACAAAACATGGATTTTTTTGTTAAAATACTATTAACAGTTACTTCTGGGTAAGACAGCATTCATCATAAGTAGAATGCCATATTCTCATAATTCTGTATTTCTGAATTGAAGACAGGAGTATTGACCAGTGAATGAGAGGGAGAAGCGGGTCTTACCATTTTTGGGTGGAGTATTCCTTTAACACTTTATAAAATACCTAAGATATGACTGCACTGTTTTCAGCCTGAAGGACTGCACCCTTGAGTTTTTTCTTTATTCATTCAGTTTTGTGTAAAATAACATAGTGAAAGATTATAACCAAAAATGTATATATTTTATTCTTTTCCTTTTTATAGTGACAGTCCAACCAAACTGGACAATGATGTTCTTTTAGCCTTAGCAGAAGTAGAGATTGATATGCAGAAATACCCATCATTGCACAAATGGAAAAACACAGTTCTGTCGTATACTACTTCTGACATGCAAAGGTAAGATCAAAGCTAAATGTTTGACAAACTGGGAACAATCCTAAAACCATTGTCTCCAGAATTTAAAAATGTCCTTTTCTAGAGTTTGACTTGAATGCTAAAAAATAATTCCATACTTACTACAAAATAAACATACATTAGGGTGATAATTAATGGTTAACATATTTTATTCCTCAGAGGTTGAAATCTTAACTTTGTCCTTATAATAACCACCTTTGAACATCCCGGCTCATCTACCCGGTGATTTTGTGAGTAAAGGTACCTGTGAATTTTCATCGGTTGTGGAATTTGCATCTCAGAATATCTATTCTGCTGATTTTGTGCTTGAATCTCTTTTTTTGGTTCCTTAGTTGATTACTGTCTTTAAAAACAAAACAATTTATGATATAAATAAATGCATCATTTCATTATCAATACCAATTAGATAATTCAATTATCTGTTAAAAGATTTTGGATTTCTAAGAAGACAATTAATATTAAGAACATATTGACTTTCACAAATATGTGAGATCAAGTAACAAAAACATTCTCAAAGGCGCTTAATCTATTTCAGGGTAGCAAATTGCCAAGTGATCTTTAAAAATTAGCATGTGCATCTGTTTCTACAATCTGTCTAGTTGACTCACATTTGATGTCAGCTGGAATTTAATCAGTTACTCCAGACTTTTACATGGAGTAGGCTTGTACGTTTTTTAAATAGCTGACATAATCAAGCCTTAACAAAATGTTGAGGAACTTTGAACACAAATCGAAGATTCCTTATTTTTAAATTTTAGCACATGGGGCATACACAACTTATTGGAGCTTATTATTTGTTAATGTAGTGTGCTCAGTGAACCTCAGGGCCAAATGAAAGTTAAAGACAGGTTAAGATTTAAGGAAGGATGGATGGGGCAGATGTTTCACTTTTGCTTTAAGAATTCGACATGTAGGCAGCAAAGACGACCAAGAACTGCTGTATATTTTAACGATTATTGCTGGTGTGTTTAAGTATAGAAGAAAATGTCAATGAAAAGAGAAAGATTAAATGTATGATGTTTTGATATGAACATGTTTAAATTTAACATTTAAACAAGTGAAATTACCCTTTTTGTGCTACTACCTGTAAATGTGCAGTGCAAGCTGCGTTACCATAAGTGTGTAATTGTTAAATTGATGTTTTTTAAAGATAATGATATACCCCATGTTCACTTAAATACAAAGTATAAACTTCACTGACAACAAAGTTGTTATCCACTCTCATCTAATGATGATATGGTAGGAGATATTTTTAAGAGATTAATGAATGAATAAATTAATCATTGGCGTTATTGAACTGAAATATGTATTTGCATATAATTGGTATTATTTCATTAACATTATTATTGTTATACAAACAGGAGTATGTTTGCCATAGATGAGTCAGTCAGCCTGTCTGTTAATCAATCTTTTTTTTTTTTTTTAAAGCCCTTACGGAATTTTCCATTTTGATTTGCACATATTACAACTGCTTAAAGAGTGTACAGTACCTGTTTATTAGACTAGATAGCCTACTGGCATATTTAAATTTGCATTTGTCCCAGACTCCCATTTGTCACGAGACTGACACTAATTGCTCACATTAGCAGCTACCGAAAATGAACACAAAAGAGCAGGGAGAAGAATAAAGAGATAGTAGGCTAGAAAATGAGATGAGTAACTGCAAAAAAATTAACATTTGAATGCATTGTAATAACATGAGCAGCATCAGAACACCAATCATAAGTCATGATTGTAAAATTTTATTAAAGCTTAAAACCAGTACGTGTACTGGATGAAAATCTGTTTGGGGGCCAGCAGATCAGTTTTTGGCTCATGAGCTGAGCCAAATGATTTGATTTACCATAAAGAGTTAGAACACCCATAGATAGCCCAAGTTTTCTTTTTCAGTTTTGTAATTGTCTACCTATATAAGCATTTCTGTAATTACAATTCTGTCTATGAGTAAAGCATTTTGTCTTTATAAGGGTGTATAATACAATATATGAAGGTTTATTTGATGTACATGAAAAAACTCAGCTATTAAAATTCACAGTTGGCAAGGCAGCTTGGGAAAGCTTCTTATCTGCACAAAAAGTGACCAAAGCCTTCCACAGTAATATGGGGTTTTTTTGAGAGCAGATGATTTCAATTACCTTATTAAAAAAAGAGCTGTCAGCCATGGTAGTATGAAAGCTTGCTGGTGAGCTGCGAATAACCATACATTGACAATTAAATTGTCCTATTAAGCAACCCCAGCGGTTACAGAGGCAAGTCTATATGCATTAGGAAAGACAAACCTTGGCTCTTCGGAAAGCAGAGGAACTGGGCATTTAAAAAATAAGGCCAAATAACGACCTGCACGTCAGTTTAATAAGCATTCACCCCATTCAAGTGTCTGTTTTCTTTTCTGTAACTCTCAAGCAATAAAGGCAGCATACTGACACACCATTACCATTTGAAAGCAAAACCTCTGCAGTTTGGTTTTTTTTTTTTCTTTTTTTCAAACTGAAATTTTAGTTACAGATCCATACTTGGAGTAGACTATGCAATGGCATTTTTTTCAGGCTGAGAAGACAAAGAAGAAATATAGATAAATATAGAATGCAGTATTTTAAGAGGCAAATTGTGAACTTCATGTATAACAGTAATTAAATTACTTTATGTATCTTTCGTAAAAACTGACCTTGTTGACATTCCTGGGGACAATGAATGCAGGCAAAGTTTTGTGTTTTGAACTCATGGAATTGTTTAGCCATGTTCTTTGTATGTAATGGTCAATTTGTTATGATCATTGAGGGTATTGATCAAGGGTTGTAGCTTTTCAAACTGAGGCTATTTACGCTTGAATAACCTAATTAAATGTGTTTGCTTTGAAGAGTTTCAGCAACAGTATTATCAGTAGAGGTTCTATGGATACTGATACATATTGTAGGGAGAAGAGTGTAGTGTGGGGTGTATGATCACTCGGTTAAATAATCAGCTTTACCTTCTGCAGTTCTGGTAATAAAACAATCAACAGGACACCCCTCAAGGTATAGCAAGTTAAATGTGAGTTGAGTGAGGGATCTCTGTGTCGCTTTCTGGCTTGAACGCCAGAAACGTGAAGAGATCTGTACTGTTTATGAATGCTGTGAATACATCAGCGAAAGTCAACATTAATACTTTAACCTTTTATGTTGGGGGACAACGTTGATGAAGTCTTACTTTCACAAAGAACCTTGACGTGCTTTTTGAAATAAGCAAAATAATACAATTTATAACATATGTATGCTTGTAAAATGAATAGCAAATTTTTCTGAGATGATGAAAGCAATTCTGACATCAACAAACAATCACAAATATGCACACATTAAACAGATCATGTCTTCTTAAGGATGTGTTCAATTGTTTGTTCCATCTTTTAATGAAGAGACTTGTATTTAGGAAAAATCAAACCATGTAATTCCCCCCCCCCCCCAACTAAAAAGCAGATGATGAATTTGTTGGCAGCATAGCAGTTAGCATTAATCCTTCATGGGTTCAGCATCCTACATGTGGTCTTGGTCCTTCTGGGGTGGGGGAATAACGGCACTCTGTCCAGGGTAGGCTTTTGCTGGGAAGTCAATGGTCCTGGGCTTAATGTTGGTTGTAGCAAATTTTAATTTTCCTAAACACATATGTAGAACGTCTGCTAAACAGTGCAGATGAGCTTGAGCTTCAGTAGCAGATAATAACTATTTAGTTTTGCCAACATTTCACATTAGGTGAACTTGCACCCATGCTTTAGTTTTAAGCCTTTTTTTTTTTTTTTTGGAACTGCTTTTCTATTTTTTACCTGTCTTGTTAGAAAATAAGTTTTCTCTTGTGGGGTTTCATTCTAAAATAATTTGTAACCTTAAAGTTAATTCTTCCAAGTGAAATTACAAATTTACATGTCACTATTGTGATTTATTAAATATTTTTTTACAAGGAGACAACTAACATTTCTACCCACCATGCTTTGTTATGATTTTGAATGTTGGTGGCAGCTGTACCTTCCAGTGATACTTCTTATCACTTTCCGACTTCTGAATTGTGCTGACTTATGTAACATTTTTCACTTTGTTTTAAAGCTTTGATGACAAATTATGAAGCATAATGTGAATCAAAACGGTTGTGGAGAGAATTAGTTCTGTAATGTATCACTTCAAGATAGTGATGAGGAATCTATGGCTTAGTATTAAAAAATAACATGTATTTTAATTCCAGGTTGTATAATTTCTGTAATAAGTTCTGTTGGTTGAAAGGCATTCCTAACATTTGGTATCAGAATTCCCAGCATGTTCCTTTAAGGTGACTAATGATAGAATTTCAAAACTGAGGAGAACTACATTTTCTTTACCCTTTCATAGCTCTTCCTTGTTCTTTTCCAGTTGGCCAAGCCCAGCCGTGCTCAAAAGAAGGTGTACACCTCAGCCAACTAATACTGGCTCACCATGCAGGAGCAGCCTTTTTTCTCCAAGCAGGTACAGCCCCGGAATGTACATGTCCTCTCCCGTTACAGGGGCTGACCTGGGGGCAAGTCCAGGACTGTACAGCCCAGCACATGCAAGCCACATTCAGCTGCTGAGATTGAAACATTTCAGTGAGCCAGTGCCAAGTTACCAGATGATATGAGCAAGTTGGAAAAGGAAAACTGAGGTTTAATGCACACTTGGACATTACTGTTTAAGTAACAGTTCAACCATTTAGAAAATATGCACAGCAGTGTTTTTGGGATTTTTTTTTCATTTAAATATTTTAACAGTGAACTTTGGTTTTTGTCTTTCCCTGTTCATGTCATTTTACACACAGTGGGATTGTACTGTAAGTCAAATGCCAACAAAAAAATGTATTTCATAAATTGTTGACATATTTCAATAAAATATTGCTGTTGTGTATTTGATTTCTCTATGAATAAAATGTTTCATATTCATTATTTTAGAAACAAACTGTCCTCATGTACAGGTATAGTCACCATAAGGGCTCTACATTAAGGTTCAAATCCACCCACAGGTTTCAGACATGTCCTGTTTCAACATCAGGGTATGACCCAGACTTTTGAGGATGTGAGCAAGCATTAACAATGCGCTGAAGATTGGAAGGTGTAGTGTTGGTTACCCACTATTGTGGCACCTTCTTGACTCTGCCACTTTTTCTCTTGTATGTTATGGTACAGCCTTCCAGGTCTGAAATCTTCTTGGCCAATTCCAGAAGAGTCTTTCCAACATTCCTCCATTAAATATAAAGCTAGTAATTCTACTTTAAAGACTTTAAGTTTGTGTAATTAAGAATTAAATTACTAAGCCAGAGCCACATTTCAGTGATGATTTATAAAATTTCCAGTAACCCGAAGACATTCAAAAGGAAAGAGAATGCAGGCTTGAACCTTTGTTCCTGTAAGTGCATGTTTTGAATTAGTACCGCTTTAGCATTTTAAACCTTTATCTTTATTAGTGCTTGAGCCTTCTGGTGGATCAGCACTTCATCCAGGCTGGTTTTAACCCTTGCACCCATCACAGTGGAGAGTAGAGAATGGAAGGGTAAGTAGGTACATTTGTCAGTTCTAACACACCCTCTTGTTCAAAAACATTGCTCGCAGTAAAGAGCAACATATCGGGTAAGAGAGGAGGACTTACTACATGAATAGACCCCCCAGGAGGAAAACTGTTTTTGATGCTGTGCTTACATTGATATTTTTATTTTCTTACATTTCTAAATCTTTCATGAACACTGTAGCAGAATGCAGTGCATTCTCTATTTGATCTGGAAAATAAAGAGTACAGCGATGTAGGGCTGAAGATACAACAAAACAGAGCAAAGACCTAGCAAATTGGGGTGGAGGTTTTTAGATATTTATACCATTTAGTGTTTTAACTAATGTTTACCTATTCAAAGGGCTGTTGTCTTTTGCTTCCTGTACTTCCTTTTCAGTCGATTTGCTTTTACAACAAAACTGGCTTGTTCAACCCAAGATTCCTGTCCCACCTTCCCTTATCAATCTGTCTTCATAAGATGTAACCTCCTGTTTAATGCTGCACATTTTCTGGGCATTGGTATTGTTACTATTTTTTTTTTCATTTTTGTATGCTAAAAGTAAACATTATATAATTCCTTTTATAGTTTTATTTGAACAGATAATTTTAAATGAAATGAAGTACTTCATTTGTTTATGTTATATGCACTTTTTTTTTTTTTTTTTTAAACTGTGACCGAGTCTACATGGCTATCAAATCAACTAAATGAATGAAGAAAACCTTGCATCTTACTTAAGCTTACAGTCTCCCACCCAATCACTGGCCAAGCTCAGCCCTCCTTAACCTCATATGACAGGCAAGGTCAGGCATATTCAGGGTGTTTCAGCTGGAAGTGAGACAGGCTGCGTTTTTGTTTTTCTCTCTCTCTCTAATATTCACTTTTGTTTTTCTTTTTACTCTGTTTTTACATTCACTCATTTAGCCCGAGGCAATAGTAATTTTATAATCCCCCTAACATGAGTTACAATTAACATCCACATCCTTTGGATGCCATTTGCTAGGTGTTAGACTTGGTTAAGACTCTGCAGCACCAAATGTGTTTCTGCTTTATATATGTTTCAGTCTTTAGTACTCTTGTATACTGTTTTATTAATAATGCTTTGACCATACCAATGTTAGCATGCAAGTTATCGTCAAAGCAAGTGAGTTGTCAGAGCTTAATTAACACCTGAAGTTCAATTATAAACATAAACTAGAAAAGCAAATCTAGAAAGGAATGTTCCCAGAAGAGTTCTGGTTGAAATGATGCTGCAATAGCAGTAGAAAAAATAGATTTATCACACACATCCTTATATAACAGTTGTTTAGATACAACAAACTGCATGCTCATAAAGCTGATAATGGCTACAACAGCACATCTAAATGCCTGGGTCTCCAATATATCCACAAACCAATAAAATCCAGTACTATTGAAGTAGACACCTTGTAAAAGTCACTGCAAGAGTATCCCAGGGCGAGCTTGGAGGATCTACAGATGTAACCTATACTTAAATGTTACAATAATCTTAGGATAAGAAAAACACTGAAATGTTCTTTATGGTAGGATATCACATGGAAAACTGCTGCTCTCCAAAAAATAAACATTCCTGCTCACTGGAGTCTGCAATAGGTCCACCTGGATATTTAAAAAGCACTAGGCAGCAAAGTAGGAACCAGTCCATCACAGGCCACAATTCTATATGCAGAGTAGCAGTGGTTGGTTTGTATTTTTTGTGAAACCCCCAGATGTTTCTCCACAATACACATAAGTCAGTTAAAACATTAAAGAGTCTTACACATGACCAAAGTCATAAAATGGAGGGATGTGAAACTATAGAACAGCACCTGCCTTCTCCACCAACTGGGTTTCATAATTTGGTTCTTTTACTGTAACCAAAAATATAATTTCAAATTTTCATGAATACAATTGTACTTGCCAAAACAGTTGGTGTAAAACAGACTCCTCCACTATGTGGTTGCACACCTGGCAGTCTTAGTTTTGAGCATTACCAGCCCATCACCACCACCCCTTTATAAAATTATGGTAATGAAGACACTTACCTTTTCACAATTAAATGGCAGATGTCAGCAGTTATTTCAGTTTCACAGCCAAGGCAATCATCAACTAGGTTATTTACTTTTGAAGTATTTCTGAATAATTTACAACCTGGGTCAGTTTTAGGAGTTTCACTTTTCACATTTAAAGATCCCATACTTCTAGGAGAGAAGACTTCAAAAATATGCCAAATGCAAACAATCAAAATTTTTGTATACAAATATAACATTTATTACTTAAAACGAATCAATTATACAGTTGCTCTTTCATTCAGAAATTGCACCTACATTAATATGGAAGTTAGGACACCATGAAGAACTTGCAGCCACAACATGTGTTTTAAATAAGAAATTGTAATACTACTACATAATTCACCAGGCCAAAACAAATAACCCAATATGCAGTCTTAAGAGAGATTTCAAAGTTCAGGGTCGTCTCACTTTAAAATCAAAGATGGAGCTCCAAGAATTCAAAGCAACATGATTTAAGAATAGTCAGGACAAACAAGAGCTTTAATTAAAGCTGCAATGTTTCTTACAGATCAAGTCTCACTTTCTCATACAGGTTAACGAGGCCCTAAATTTGACAAAATTTTGGATTATGTTTGCATGGCAATACAGGTAAAAGATACAATCCACGTTAACAAAAATACAAAAACTCCTTGGACACACAAAATCAATACAAATTATCAAAACCATTAAAAACCAGTAAATTCAAGACACTTGAGGCCATTTCCTGAAAAGATTCCACCTTTCCAGATGCCTGAAACACCCGAGACTGGTGGGTATTAAAGAGCAAATCCCATTAGGAGCGTGTCACTTTCTCTGGGGGCATGAATCCTGAGTCACCAAGTGTTCGGAGTGTCACCCTTCCACTGGGGCGGATGGTAAGCCATGTGATGCTGCCGTGATTCAGACCCATTCGCAGCCATCCCTCGGAAGGGAACTGCAGAGCCCTGCCACATCAGGGGAAAAAAGAAATGCAAATGGCACAATTCCCAGACACAGTTCTATATAATGCTGACTTACTACAGTGAGAGGAAGTCATATTTATACGGTTTCATAATGTCATCTAGCAATGCTGCAAGCAAGACAAATAATGCTGTCACAGGCAAGGAATCATTCAGGATCTCACTACTCTCAATTTTCTGTCTTCAGATGGAAAATCTGCAGCAGTGGCAGGATCAGCAGTGAATGGTTATCAAGCTTTGTTAAAAAGAATTCTCCACAAGCTTTACAGCCAAAACGAGTTTCTAAAAGTGTAAGAGTTTTTACATAGAATCACAACACACAACACTCACCCCTTCCCCTTTCAGGTACCTTACTCCCTTAGTGGGATGTGAATGCAGGACCCTTGGACTTCAAAACAACCTGCTTTAACCACTGCAACATGGGGAGATCCCTCTCTAGCAAAGCTGAAATAAGCATTCATTTCTGACTTGGGACGCCTTTAGCACCGCCCATGAATGGATGTGAGAGATGAGCAAAACACTAAGCAATTCCTCTCCAGTGACAAATGTATATAATACTGATAGATTTTCAGATACCTCTCTGGAAATTCCTAAACGTAGTCACTATAATTCTAGCTAGTCAAAGTACTGTTGACATATAGTCCTGGGCTGTACTTACCTGCACACAAAGTACCGAATAACATTGGCATGACAAATAATGATCTCGTAGGTATCCTCCAACTGATTGGTCTCAGCTCGATGAATGTAGCGTCGGAAGGCAGCTTCAATGCGTGCACCATCCTCATAATACTGCTGAAATCACAAGATTTTGTAGTAAATACATGCATCACTCCAGC
This sequence comes from Polypterus bichir lapradei, assembly GCA_026402145.1. Classification (NCBI taxonomy): domain Eukaryota; kingdom Metazoa; phylum Chordata; class Cladistia; order Polypteriformes; family Polypteridae; genus Polypterus; species Polypterus bichir. The sequence goes on along the minus strand of JANRMT010062839.1, from coordinate 1,711,451 downwards.
TAAACAAAAACAAGCTCTCTGTTTCAACAACTACAAAGTAAAAAGTATGTGAACAATTTGGAATTATCTGGTTTACTGCATGAATTGGTCATAAAAAGTGATCGGATCTTCATCTAAGTCACAGGTACTGATGTACTCAATGAGCTTAAGCCAAAAAAATTCTACTCTTTCATGTCTTTATTTTACAAACGCATTCAACATTCATAATGACCATAGGTGAGGGTAGGAATGTAGATCGACTGGTAAACTGAGAGCTTTGCCTTACAGCTCAGCTCTTTTTTCACCACGACAGACCGATGCAGAGCCCGCATCACTGCGGATGCCGCACCGATCCACCTGTCAATCTCACGCTCCATTCTTCCCTCACTCGTGAACAAGACCCCGAGATACTTGAACTCCTCCACTTGGGGCAGGATCTCTCCCCCAACCCTGAGAGGGCACACCACCCTTTTCCGGCTTAGGACCATCATGATCAGGATGCCTTCTGGACGCCTCTCTGGTGAGGTGTTCCGGGCACGTCCAACCGGGAGGAGGCTCCTGGGAAGACCCAGGACACGCTGGAGGGACTATGTCTCCCGGCTGGCCTGGGAACACCTTGGGATTCTCCTGGAAGAGCTGGAAGAAGTGGCTGGGGAGAAGGAAGTCTGGGCCTCTCTGCTCAAGCTGCTGCCCCCGCGACCCGACCCCGGATAAGCGGAAGAGGATGGATAGATGGATAGATTCAGCGTTCACAGTGGTAGTGGAAAAGGTAAGTGAACCTTGGGATTTAATAACTTTGGCAGCAATGACCTCAACCAGGCACTTCCTGTAACTGCAGATCAGACCTGCACATCATGCGGGGGGGATTTTAGTCCATTCTTCCCTGCAGAACTGCCTTAACTCTTCCATATTCTTTGGTTGTCTTCTGCGTATGGCTCACTTCAAGTCATTCCACAGCATCTCAATAGGATTGAGATCTGGGCTCTATCTGGGCTACTCCAAAAGGTGCAGTTTGTTTTTCTGAAGCCATTGTGCTGTGGATTTGCTGTGATGTTTGTGGTCATTGTCTTGTTGCATCACCCAGCCTCTTCTAAGCTTAAGTTGATGAACAGACACCCTCACATTATCCTGGAGAATTTGTTGATAAACTTGTGAATTCATTTTCCCCTCAATGATGTCAAGCTGTCCAGGCCCTGATGCAGCAAAGCAGGCCCAAATCAGGATGTTCCCTCCACCATACTTTATTGTAGGGATGATGTTTCGATGTTGATATGCAGTGCCCTTTTTACACCAAATGAAGTTCTGCTTGTTCCTCCCAATTAGTCCAATTTTGGTTTAATCACTCCGCAAAACATTTTCCCCATACCGTTGTGGAGTGTCCAAGTGCTCTTTCGCAAACTTCAAGTGTTCAGCAGTGTTCTTTTTTTTTTTTAATAGCACTGGCTTCCTTCTTGGTGTCCTGCCATGGACTCCTTTCTTGTTCAATGTTTTTTTGTATAGTTGACTCATGAACAGAGATGTTAGCCAGTTCTAATGACTTCTTCAAGTCCTTTGCTGTCACTCTAGGGTTCTTCTTTACCTCATTGTTGACTTTGCGTTGTGCTCTTGGAGTCATCTTGGCAGGGCGCCCACTTCTAGGCAGAGTAGCCACAATACCAGATATTCTCCATTTATAGACAACTTGCCTAACAGTAGACTGATGAATATCTAAAATCTTTGAGATGACTTGGATGACAATTCTCAAATCGTAGCTCTTCAGACAGCTATTTTGTGCAAGGCATGATTCCCATTTGGATATGCTTCTTGTCAAAAGGTTAAACTCAAACTTTATAGAGTGTTTTTTTATCAATCAAAGTAATTCTAGGCAACACCTCTCAACTCGTTTCATTAAATGGACTCCAGGTGTGCTAAATTTTGACTGCAATGAGCTTTTTAAAAAGTCATTAGCTTACGCTTCAGTTACTTTTTCCAACCTTCAGTTTCACAGTTTGAATGATTTATTCAAATTGGTCAAAGATTCTCTGAAAATCTGTGTATCTTTAATTATAGAAGACTGTGTTTGCTCACTGTTGTGACTGACATGAAGATACAACCATGTTTTTTATGGGAATCAGATATACATATAGATAATTCCTAGGGGTTCACATACTTTTTACTTTGATTGTAGTTGCCTACAGATGCTTAGGGTAGTAAAGAAATAGAGTGTAAATGTACAGTATCGTAAACTAAAAGCTGCATTTTAGGCAGAATTCCTACAAAAAAAATCTAATTAAAAAAAAAAGGAATTCATACCACAGAGTCTGGCTTCCAGTGATTAATTGGTGGATCTGGTTCAATGGGAGCACCTTCCCTAAGCAAATCACAGCTCACTTTTTGAACACCTAAGTGCATAACAGGACAAATATTCATGTAACAAGATTTACTCATGATCAGAAGATTATACTGAAAGATAATCACCAAAACAGACCACCTGGCTCTGTCAATGAAGCACATTGTGGAGGTACAAAGTAAATGGATAAAGAGAACACATGAAATCAGCATAGTATTGTTCACATCAGAGTATTTTATGAGTAGGTACACTTCTTTAAAGTTGCATTTTTCATTACCAATACTCTTTATGGGACTATTCAGGGGCAGTTTTAAATCAGACATCATGATCACAGCCATTATTTTACATAGGACTTCATAAATCAATTACACCCCAAAGCAGACCATTTAGTCTTTTAAATTTGTTTGGTTAGCTTTTGAAGAAAAAAAAAATCTTCCATGAAAGAAAATGTATTGTTTATTTACCTGGTATATATTTACTAATAATGTTTGCTGTCTCCACAGCTCTTGTCATAGAAGAATGAATGAGAACATCATACTTCAGCCCCAAAGTAGCCAATCGCTGTCCAGTCAGCTCTGCTTGTTCTTGACCTAATTACAAAAGGAAGAGAAGAGAAAAAAATCAATTATGTATTTAATATAAAAAAATCATTTTAATAAAACATAATAGGTATTAAAGACCCTTGGTGACATCATCCTTGAAAGTAAGAGCCTCCAAACATTTCTTATAGTCATCTAAGAATGTTCTGCCCCCTTCTGCCTCTTGTTTCTTCCACTCTTCACTTACAACATCTTGTTTCTCCTGAATGTTTGAAGTATTCTTTTTACCAGTAGCAAACTGAAGCTCCTTCTAAAAAATGTCAATGAGATTGAGATCAGGACTCAGTTTTTTACCTTTTTAATCATTCTGATTTTGAAACCATCACTCCGGATCGCTCCAAGTCAGCCTCAAGTTCTTTGAATGTTTCAAATTCAACTTCTTTCATCAGTTTTCCTTTTCACACAGCATCCTGGGAGGGTCTTGGCAGTTTCATAGAGCAAACTGTGGAAATCTGAATACCAGTGTCTCAGGAAATGACTTTGTACCATTTTGCATTTTTATGTTTGGTGAAATTATTTATTCTGATGGCCTCCCATACCCATTTTGGCTTTAATATTGTCAATAATGAGCAGGGAATAAAACTGACATTTCTTAAGGCAATAAAGCAATCCGTCATTGGTTAATTTGGGTCATCAGTGTATTGGCGATTAATTACAAGGGAGTCTAATGCTGCTGCAGTGAAAATCCAGTTTTTCTAATCATACTGATTTGAATCCTTATAAAAAGGTGATAATGATTCTGAGGAAAGGGTGTAAACAAGTGAAAATGTTCCAAGACATCTTTTCTTTTAGAATTATTATTGCTTGATCTTGTGCTGCTTTATATTAAACAAATGGGTGTATTCAGACCAAAGTTGTTTTGCTGCTAACCTTTTTTCAGGAGAGGACGATATTGTACATGATCTATCAAAAATTCAATAATGCTAACAACAACTGTAAATCTATTGTTGAAGCCTGTGCAAGGTGGTAAAAAGCAGCACTTCCATACTGGCTAGCAACAAAAGTTGTATGGAATGAAAATGATCCAAGCTGAAAGGATTTTGTTTGAGCAAAGATTATTACCAGACAGCCATCAGATAATACATAACCCTCCTCCTTTACTTAGCTGGTTTAGGATTTTTATCTTTAGTAACAAAACAGGAAAAGAGCAGCACAAATTGTTCACATATGGCCTAAACAGAACTTGGTCTAATAAAACTATGTCAGTAAAAAAACTATCCTATACAGATAAGAAAACAAGTTTAGTTATTAAAAAAATAAAGCAAAGGCAGTGAAAATAAAAAACACTACACAAAAGAGTGTGGGCAAGGCTAGTGTGCAACAGGCTGACACTGTATGAACTCACTCAGGGCAAAAAGTAAATAAATAATAAAAAACAGGGCTGTGGCGTTAGTACACAAAACTTTAAATTCAAACTCTGACTTTGCAATTTATGTGGAATTGGATTGCTATATTTACTACATTGATTAAAATGACACAGCATACAAGATAAAAGGCGTTCATCACTGCAGGCATTTACATTTTGTTGGAATCATAGTAAGTATATTTTTACTGACCCAATAATTGCTTCCGACTATGATTCTGACTCCATGGCTCAGACGCTGAAATAATTATGCAGAGCGACTTGGGCCAAAAGTAATCTACACATTCTACAGGTAGCTTTTCACTCCGAACGTGAAAGCACTATAAAAAGTCATTATTTAATATAATTATAAATACTACTGTTTATAAAAGCATCTTTTTAGTGTATCAATATATTCCAGTACTCAATAACTACAAAATATTGAATGAGACTTTTTGTACTTCCACTAAACACATGAGAGCTTAACCTGTGATTTAAGAAGCCTGGTTAAATTTAAATGGACGAAATCAAAAGCAATGCATTTAATGCAATTGGAAGAACATAAAATTAACTCAAAAACAAATTAACATTGTACATTCCGGAGTAGTTGAACATTAAGCAGTAAGAAGCTCCTGACCAGACAACTACACATTGGCTTAATTTAGAGCCTACTGTCAACTGGCATGCACATATGAGTTTCAGATTTCCAGCCTGCCCAATTTATAGAACTCCACTTGTCAATCATCATATATAATTATGCAAAGTAATTTGAATCCACAGGCTTGGCTACTTAAACATAGTGATATAGTAAAAACACCTGAATTGCCAGTCACAATAATATTTTCATCTTCATATTTACAAAATTTTAGAATTTAACTTTTTAATTATAAACAGTTAAAAAAATCCTCTTCAGTTAAAAGAGTTCCCTGTTTAATTATGTATTTGGAAGGTAAATACAAGACAGGCATTAATCATGGGTACCCATTTAATTATAAGTGTGAACATTCAGCCATCTCAAAATAAATGCAGCTGTTTATGACTTCAATAATCAAACAAATGATCAATCATATAGTCACCCAAAACCATGACTGCATCCTCATCTTCCACAAAAAAAGTGTACTGATGAGACAAGCATGTTAGTTTTCACATTAAGAAAATACTCTTAGGATTTTTTTGGCTGAAAACTGGCCTCTAATGTACACAGAAAATCAACAAAGAAATTCAGGGTGATAGGACCAGGACTCCATTACAGTATTGGATAGTGAAATAACTGTTAAAAAAATCTATATGAAAATAGCGCCTGGAGCAGCAGTGTGGTGATGTGCATGCATGGCGTTTATGTACAATGTTTAACTTAGAAACACATTCAACTTATTTAAACTCGCTCCAAACAAATTCAATTGTGCAGCACAATTGCTGGTTGTAGATCGCATGGATTCTGAACATTGTCCCCACGTCCTTGTGGGTCTTCCTTGCACATTCTCAAAGATGTGTGTGTTGTGTACTCTAAATTAACCTGGAGGTTGGGTCCTGCAATGAACAAGTGTCTTGTCCAGGGTTGCTATCCTTCATATGCCCAGTGCTACTGGGGTAGAATGTATTGCAATATAATGTCCATACTTTTCTATCACCTCTGGTCTCTCTTCTTCCCACCATTGAGTTCTTGCCAAAAACCAATCCTCATGACTACAAGTTTAACTACCTTAAGTCAAAAGGGCCCTTGTAGTTTTTATAGTACATTTCAGTGCGAGGACCAGCCTCTCTGTGGTTTGATTGCATCCCAGAGCCATAGAAACGGGTTTTCAGCTTTTTACAGACTAATATTTTTTTGTGTTTCTTTCTTTCCTGGTCTCTTTAAACATTTTCCTTGACTGTGGCATTGTGTGTTTGTTAAATTTTCTATGCTTAGCAAACTGACTTTGATGGTAAGGTTCAAAATACATAAGATGTATACTGAGCAGTGTTAGATATAATCAAACCTGGATGTGTTCAATCATCTGATTCTAACTATGCACTTGATTAGGTTAATTTAAATACAGATCATTTAATTATTCTGCAGAATATCAGATGGTGTTGGGTAACTTTGTCAAACAGATAAATGTGATAATAAGAGTGTTATCTATTCATGTACCCTTTACCTAACATTAGATTTTGGTTGAATACCAATAACAGAGGAAAGCAGGAAGGGGCAAATACTTTTTCATGGTACAACCTATTAGTGTTCAGGGCTTATTAAGTGCACAGTTTACAAAAACAATTCAAACTATTTAAAAAAACAAGGCTATTTGTTTAGTCATGAGAAAAAAAACAATGAAATGTACAATCTGAAATTAGTACTAAGCAAACAACGTTCATAAATTGGGATGGAATGGTGGCATACTGATGAATGCAATTGTCTAGCCTTTCTACATAGACTGCGTTTAAATTTGAATGCTGTTATAGCTCATGGAGTGCCGACATATCCTTTTACACATTTGCATAGGTTTTTCTCCTAATATTCCAGTTTCCTCCTACAAACATACAGGTTAGGCTGAATGCAGATTCTAAATTGGCTTTGTATGAGTAATTATACTAGGCTAAAAACTACGGCCCAATTCCTGCCTTGTGCTTTGTGAGTATTTAATACCCCTAAATTGAGTGAAGATGACCTGGATGAAGAACATAAACATATAATACACAACTCTAGAACAAACATTTCCAGCAGAGACAATTGTGTACCTGGATAAAACTCTCACTGATGAACACAAGTGTTCAATTGTACAACCTGAAATAGACTATAAACAACAAGGTGGCTGCAGATCTTACTTACCTAACCCAGTAAGAGTCCTGTCCTTATCAGAATGACCATTCAGGTTGTACTGTGAATGTCGGATTAATAAGATATGTCTTGTTGCTTTGGGTTTTTTATTCTCTACAAAGAGCTCTGTGTCATTTGCATCTGTTCCCCTTTTCTTTCCATTTGTCTGAAATGCTGGTTCCCGCCTATGACAAGTTAAAAAGGTTGTTACACAAAACTGAGTGAAAAAGAAGTATCTTTGAATTGTTCAAGCCATAAATGAATTCCATGTAAACAACACAGCACAAATATTCAAAAAAAATTCACCTACCAACTTTTTTTTTTTTTTGGCTCCATGTGGACTTTCCATACTTTACCCAAACATATCAAAACTATCGTTCTACATGGACTAGATGCCCCTTTGATATTCTTCAATGCACACTCTAGCCTTTCTGCTCATCGCTATAATGGTATACACATTTTTAAAATATGTTCCACTATATACGTTCCCACTTTCAACCATATGGTCAATTTCACTTTGTTCAGACTACCCTGCATGATCCTTTTGTGCAGAATACAAATGATACCCTAAACGCCTTATAACTCTGAGCAATTTGCTTTGTGTAAGTGTAGCAATGGGCATAACCTTTTCTATGGTTTGCGTATAACTGACTGCATTTTTCATCAGTGTATTGCAAGGGTTATACTGTGGTTGAAATCAGGAGGTTTGCTGGTCATCCTCTACCCTCTGCTTGTAATGAGCGGAGTTGTGATATATTCTGCACAACGCCTCTCTAAGCATCTATATGCTCTTATTGTACATTACATTTTTAATATTCAAAATCCATACAAATATGCTAGCACACGATATTGTAACTGACTTAACACAATGTTATCCACGCTTTCTTAGCTCCTAACAGTCACCAGAACTTGACCGGTCGTCTCTCCTCTATGATGTAGTACAGCAGTAGTATTTTCGCGCGTACGGATGTGTAACCCCGCGCTGGCTTTTTTCCTTGCCGATTACCAATAAATATCTACCTGTCCCAGTTGGAGTCCCATCTTCCCTTTTTGGGTTCCGTCTCATCGGTCCCAGCTCCCCACTTCTGGGCGGCATAGAGAGACCCAATCGCTCCCCAACGTCTCGTGCGTTGTTCTCCGCTTTCCTCCCCTGATGAATCTCGGGATTCAGCATAGACAGCAGCTGCAGCGACTAGCACCGCAGAGCCGCCAGCCAGTCCGCAAAGACGTCGGACCACCTTAAAGTACGACATTTTAAGTGTAAAAACTAAAAATAGTGTGGCAACAAACAATACTAGTCACCGGTGCTTCGGATCTCTACTTTCACTTCATCATTTCGAAAGCAGATCAATCATCCAACTAATACAGGAGACCTGAAACAGAATTACAAAACTACGGAAGCCGAGAGAGATCAAACGGAGCGAAGCACAGCATTGGAGGAAAAAAAAACAAAACAAAAAAAAAAAATAAAAAAAAAACACGCGATTGCAAAACTTTACCACACTGATGACAATTCTGCTGAAATTACCATATTGTTTTTAATCTCCTAAATCTGAAATAGGCAGCGGGGTATACATAGATTAATAAAGTGTACCAAATACAAAACAAACCTTAAATTAGATAAATATACTGAACAGCTGACTAACTGGCGCCAGTCACACTTTCAGATTAGGAAGATTTAAAGCTGTTGATTCTACTTTAGTAAGCAGGCTGACCTATGTTGTCATATCTAGAAAAGGTCAGAAGTCCACTTGTATAAGCAGTAAAACACTGATAACAATGGTCGTTATATATCGTACTGGTTCATTTGGTTACTTTTCAACACACCACATTCAGTATACAACTTATCCACCAGACAGCTTTTTGTTTTATCATAACTCTCAGCACACCTGAACCAGCTGTTCAGTATTACTGATTGCTTGACTCTGATGAAGATAAGAGTTAGAATAGAGCAAAAAATTGGACTGTCTGGGGGGCACGAGGACTGAGATGAAAATCCCTATTCAAAGAGATACAGTACTTTGAGTACAGTACAGTAATAAGTTGTATACTGAATGTGGTGTGTTGAAAAGCAACCAAATGAACCAGTAGCCCATGCATTTGCTGTAAACATGTTTAAACACTTTGATTGCTTTTTGTTAAAAAATTTCAACATGTAAAAGTACAGAACAACTATCAATTTCAAATGAAATGAAATAAAATAACGCATTTTAAAAGTACAAAAAATGCAACCCAAAGCAAATAAATTAAATAAATAATAATAACATAATGACATAAAATAAAAAGATGAGTCTGTAACATTACAATAACTGTTCAAGAAAAAAATATATAGCTGAATAATTATAAAAACTATGTACAGACGTTCAAAGAAATTCCAAAGTAAAATGTAAGGCATTTACTTCGTTTTTCAGATATTCTTATTTCTTCCTCTTACAATCTATCTTAATATTACACTTTCACCTTAGAATCTCTCTTTCCCGGCTTTTTTGGAGGCAAAGTACTTTATGACCTCATTATAAGAGATCTGACAGCCAACTTTGTTGTTGTTGTTGGGCTGCCACAGGTAGCTGACATATTTGATGCCGTTCTAAACCGACGCATCTTTTGTTAAATAATATATATTAACTTACCTTTTGTTGTTAGAAAGTGGGTCTATGGCATACATTGATTTTGTGTTTCCATCCTTGTCATGAATCCCCACCCCCCCACCACCAACTAGCTGACGTTAGCCGAACATACCCTGACTGAACTGAATAACGCTATTTAGCAAGTGATTATGTTGAAATGTTGAAATTCGTCGTGCAACATACCTTTATCTTGACGTTTTTTCTTCTATTTTCTTTTTTATTCTCTTCTTGGCTCCAGAAGGATATGTCCTCTTCTGTGATACATTTTTTGCAGCTTTTCGACGTACAGAAGACTGTAACCTAATGTTAGTCTGACTGATCGCATTCAATATAATGTCCTTTAAAATGCACACGATTCGTGACACCAGCTCACACAAGCTTAATATAATATTGTGTTTTTGTGTGATTACTGTAGACATAATATGCCACAAAATATTAATATGTTCCCTTAAGATTATAAAGTTCGGTTTGCCTTTTTCCCCATTTCTTTGTCATGTGGCCACACTGCTTCACTGCGGGGCCGTAACACGTAGTAATTAATGAGATTTTGAATAAATCTCGTACGTTAAATCTGAGCGACACGAGTCTACTCCAGAATACATGTCACGATTTATACATCACATTTTATGTCCGACACCATGCAGAATTACATATATTTTAAGTTTAAAATGCAGCGATTTTCCAGTATGTTCAGAGTAAATTGCATCATACAGAAATAGGGGAATAGCGTTCATTTGTGTCCTCCAAATTATTTCCCCGTTTTAATAACATGATGGGTGCCCTGTAATCCTGGCAAAATGGGAGACGCGAGAAGTGGCCTACCTGTGTTGTAGTGCTGATTGAAGCTGCTTTTTGGCAAGACTGACAATTTGTCGAAAAAGACTTGTTGCCATGAAAAATGACATGGTGAATTGGAATATTTGTTTCCAGCTCAAATAAGAAAACGAAAGACGTTGTTCTATTTGGACTTGGAAAGATGCTGTCATGAGAATGGTAAAATTAAGTATTCATTCTCTTCAGGCTGTTGACAACGTATAGATAACAGAAAGGTCCGTCGTATCAGACAACCAGACCAGTTAAACTGTAGAAAGCATCTAATACAGTACATGCAAAAAATGCTACAACACCAGTTTGTGTTTTGTAACAATTTATGAATAATCTTTTTGTGTTCCTTGAAATGTACTTCTTCTTCTTTTCATGTTTTGCAAGTTACAACCTTGGAATTCCAATAATAACAACTTAAAAAAAGTTCTCGGATGGGATATTTCAAGCGTTCTTGGGGGCCCTCTGGCGGCCTCGGGAGATTAAGCCGTCGCTTAGTTCAGTTATGCTTCGGGCCGGCATAATGATAAATTGATTACGGTAACATTTAGTTAAAACTTCACAATTTCTCCAGTTTAGCAATGCGTTTGGTAATATAGAACAAAGATCAAAACAGCTCCGTCAGTGTTTCCATATAAACACGTCCATAATTTAACATTAAAGAGGGATTAATTGGGCAATTGGCTTTTGTGTGCTTTACTTTTGGTTGCAGAGTCTTGTCCTTTCTTGTTCTCCATGATTAACCATTACGGGAAACCGATTTAAGTGGTCGATAAATGTTAATAGCACGGCCAGGGCATAACAAGCCGTTTTTAAAGTATGATTAACTTGTTGCTAGTTCTCTAAACATTTACACTACTCCTTATCTTCTGGTCTCTTTCTTGATTTTTCAATTTAATAGCTGCTCCTAATTAATAAGTATATTAATACTAATAATAAATACACAGGTGTTGATGATTAATATACCTGATCATTACTATCAAGCAGATGATTGCGACTTCTCAGTTTAACTTCAGAAGGCTTTTTGTTTATTTCATTGTTGGCTTCTAGGAGAGTTTAGAACACATTCAGGATACATTTTTCAAAACTGAGTTTTGTCACTCTGAGTTATCTAACTAATGTTGCTATTATAGTTTTCTTATACTATTCTTTGGTCCTGTGATGTATATTAAATTAAAACAAGGTGAAGTGGGTCAATTGGTGGAATGTTAACCAATTAATCAAGATAACCATTGAAACTGAAGATTTGAAAAATCAGGTTGGAGGATGTGGAAAAAAAGTCTAGAATTATATATTGGACTATGGAAATATTATCAGAACTGAGGAAAAAATAGTAGAAACTTGTCAAACTGGGTTATAAAACCATTTCGAAATCCTACTTGTAGTGAAATAGCATAATTTTGGACTTCTCTGTCCAGATAACAGTTCTTGTACTCCACACACAACAATATCTGGTCATCTTTGAAATGTCATAGTCTAATAATAAATGAGTTAAAAATGTTTTGTGTAATATCCCTATAATACAGGGGTGGCGAACTCCAGGCCTGGAGGGCCGATGTGGCTACAGGTTTTCATTCTAACCGTTTTCCTAATCAGTGACCTTTTTCCTCTGCTAATTAACTTTTTCACCATCACTTTAATAGCCCTGTTAGAAGAGTTCAACTGTCGGAATGGATTCCTTTCTTCATTAAATGACAGCCAAGCAGAAATGAGATGTGAAATGAGCTAACAGATGACCAGCTAAACTGGGGCTTGAAACTCCAATCAATTTCACTCCAATCACTTTCTTAATGAGAAGCCAATTCTTGCTGTTAATTAAACCCATTATTTAATTCCATGGCTTGTTGATGCTCTCATTCTGCCACAGCACACATTTCGAAAACTGTTGATTATTCTGTTTACTTCTAAGAGCACCGTCAAAATGTTCTGGTGACCTGAGAGATCAACCTTACCAAGACCATCACCTCTCTTTAATTTCAGATATTGTGTAATGGGCACAGGGGAACTGGTCATGTGGTGGCTTGTTTTGTGTCTCATTATTGTTTGGCTGCTAATTAAAGAAAGGCCTGAGTCAAGTTAATTAAAAGAAGTAATCAGTAGCAAAAACTGGTCACTAATTAAGAAGATGGTGAGAATGAAAACCTGCAGCCACTGCGGCACACTAGGCCTGGAGTTCGCCAACCCTGCTATAATATCTAAAATAACGAGGACCACCTTGAGGGGTTCAAAAACCTTCAAGCATGTTTGTGAGAGACAAATAAATCTACATGCTCTCTGATGGACTCACTGACAAATTCTTGGCTATTTGCAGACAATCAATGAAAAAATGGCACTGAGGCCAACCTTGCATAAAAATGTATTTAGTTCTGGAAAAAAGAAAAGAGAGAGACAACCACAATGATGATTCAAATTTTGTAGTCAGAAAGGGAGATGTTAGTGTCAGTTTACAGTAGTTGCACAATAGGGCAGTTGGTAGCATGTCTGACTACAACTCAGCATCATCATGGTTGGGTCTCACATGTATCTTTTTTTTTTAAACTAGATGTTATTTATGTTTGACATACACAAATATATGCAGAACAATTATTATCGATACTATGTATCATCAAAAATGATTTGTTACTATTATTATCTATTAATATAGAAAATATAATGTTCCACATTATTCTACAAATTTTAAGATTTTCACAACATTCAGTCCTTACTTCAATACCTGTCTTATATACAAAGATGTGCATTTTTGTTGTATTATTTTAATGTCTATAGGCATAATAACATCTTTTGATTTAACTTGCATTATCCACTACTATCTTCTTTATTCGGCAATTTAAACTGATTACATTACCAGTGTCCCTAAAGAAATCAGACCTGTTGCCATCTGTCTATCCTGCATTGTTTTTTATCAGTTTACACGTCTGACCTGCTCCTGCACAATTATTTTGTTGGCTGTTTAAAATTATTACTGCAGCTCTAAGTACATCACTTGTATTACATCATGATAAATGCGAAATGAAAATCAAAATGGCTTGCAGAATTGTTTACTTAATGCTTTTAGAATTACATCTTTTGAAAAATCGTTATTAATACTAGGCCATTTTAGACTTTTATCTAAACGTTAGTCTTAAATATATATGACGGTTTTAATGTTTTTCTCAGATTTGCATCGGCTGTAAGAAGTTGCCAGGTCCTCTGTTTTACATTTACACTTAAGTTCTAGGGGCATTAAAGCTTAGTTATTTGTATTGTTCTGTTCACAAAAATATTGCGCTCATTCCTGATTTGACAATAGTGATATTTATGTAGGATTAGTAAAGATGGATGGCCTAAATAGTGTGAGTGTCTCTTTAAGAGATTAAGTCACCCACCAGTATAAATTGGCCCAGAAGCAGCCTCAAGGAAGATGTGTGAGGAGTGTATCGTTGAACTGTGTGTTTGCGGTAAGGAAGTGAAATCCGTGTCTTAATTGTTTGGTTTTAAGGTATGTTTTTTTAAATTTATTTTTAAAGGGATTTGTAGGGGGAATTTTAAGTACAATGGTACAACAGTATATGTCCGCTTTGGAATAAGTACAACTTGGTATACGTCCTCTTTGGACGCGAAAAATTTTGCTTTGTATACGACCTTTGTTTGGAATATGACTCGTGTGCTAAAACGCTGCGCTCTACCCTTGTTTGTTTCTCTTGAAACAAGGCCACGACTACTCTCGCGTTTTAGTACGTCAGTTGCTAGCTTTAGTGAGCAACCCGCGCTATAATTGTGATTTTTGACGTGATTGTGATCTCGTAAATTTGATTGGATTCTTATTTTTATCGGATTAATCACTTTCCCTTTAATTCTTATGGGGGAAATGTGTTTGGAGGCTCTGGAACGGATTAAGGATGTATACCGAGGTACCACTTTTTTGTATGGGTGTATAATTAAAGATGTTGTAATTTTTTTAATACAAAGGGGCTTGTCACTTTACACTTTTTTACAATATATAGTTTGACTTTGTGTTACTGTTGCACTGTTTATAGGATTTTTTTGGTACTAGGGTGTTTGAACTTTGTTAGCCGTTATGAATCTAGAGAAGCCAAGCAAAATGGCCCATTTTATTGGCTAACTAAAAGCTTTCGAGGCAACTCGGGCCCTTCAATAAAAGGTGTCCTTTTTGCTTGGCTTATCTAGATATTTTACTAGTGTTTTGGTTTGTGGAGGCTTCATGGATGTTTTCATTTGTATTCTTACAATCTTTGACGAGTTGTATCTAGGTACTTGTTTGTAAAGTTATGACTCTTACAGCATGAGATTTGTTAAAATGCTGTACTTGTGCAACCGAAACTTGGCGTAGTCGGTAGCCTTGTTGAATACAGGTGAATTTAATTTTTGTGCAAGTCTAGCTTGGTAATTAGAGTAAAAACGTGACAAGCACTAAAGAGTCGTCTAGGGAAAGCTTGAAGATTTGGGTAGCGCCTTGAACAACAGACGCGGTGTTAGTTTTGGAAAGCCTGGCAAAGGAAAAAATTGAAAGGGATGCTTTGCTGCAAGAGACTGTCGGGTTTGACTCGGTGGTTCCATGGAACCTGGTAAAGAAAGTGGCTTTTCTTCATAAAAGGAAGAAATGTGGGAAACTTCCGGGGACAATCTGGTCCCAGTGCGCTATCGCTGAATGGACGGATGAAATTGAAAATAACGCTCGTCGGATGACCCCTGTTAGAACAAGTAGCTTTTGTTTACGAACATTTAGGACTGGTACGGGAAAGTAACATAGATCTAATGCTGAGCGTAATAACCCACGGAAAATTTTTGAAATATTGCAAAATGTTTTGGGATTACGTTCCTTTGAAAAGTGGCATGTTTGTACAAATGGAGGGGAAATCATTTAAATCTGTTCATGTAATTGGAGGCGGTAATCCGATGTAAATTAGGTGTGTGGTTGATTAAAGATGTGCTAAGGATCAGTTTGCGAAAAATATGCCCTACGCCGAGAGCTTAAGTGATTGGTACTTCAGAAACCAGATTTCTCCCACTTTTTTTAAACCTTGTGGTGGGGGAATAACGCAATAGCAACTATATGCAAAAATTAATAAATGGGTTTAACCCTTAAGTACATTTTTAAAAAACTTTAATTTTAAGTAAAACTACTGTGAACTAAACACTTGTTAAATTTAATGATGCTACACTTCCTCATCGATTTCTTGGTCTTTACAACAACGCATTAAGCTGTAGCTTATATTTTTTTACTACGAATGTTTAAGTATAAAGGATATCAATTCCGTTATGAATAACTAGTAGTTAATTTCGTTAGTTACAGACGTGAGCAGTTATGAAATTTTTCCCTTCATGTGGGAAACCTGGCGAGAAAAGTAGCGTCATTTTAATTAACTTTGGTTTGTTTTTAAAAAGCAAGCGCATTTGTCGCATTGTTATGCAAGTTCATGTTATAGCTAAAATACTATTTTACACAGTTTGAGCGCCATACGGCGTTTGGCCTAATCTACGACCTGTAAACAATATATAAACGTTTGCTTAACCGTCTGACAGTATTTGACCTCATTTAGCGTTCTGCATAGGTATTGTATTCTGGTTAATTTAACACTGATTTAGCAATGACAAATTCCTACGTTTTATTTCAGGATTTTCACTATTCCACACTGAGTAGTGGAAAAGGCGGCCATTCCTTTAAGCGGATATACTGGCGTAAATGCAGGACGTGTTTGAAGAGCGCCATCTGCCTCAGGATTTCACTCTTTCCCGTTTACCTCATTCTTGGGACATTACGTGATTGAGAGACTTCGTAAGTTTAAAATTGTATCAACATTTGAATGTCTAATTCAAATTATCAGACTATTTGATATTAATGTTTACCTTTGAAAATATAACCATTGTGACTATCTGGGTATGTTCAAGTAAATATGGGATTTTAGCGTTCATTTGTTATAGTCGCTGTCCAGTGTAGCGTTTTGAGTAATTCAAATGAGAATCGGAGTAAAATAAAAATTGCGACTACTTGTATGTAAACATTTTAGGTAAGCTTTTTACAGTGTGGGCAGAAGGGGAGAGGGGCTTTCGGGGATAACTCGTCTTGTACTGGAATGGAGTATTTAGATTGACTTTCTGAAAGTACTGTAATCAAGTTTTTATATGAAGTAGTTAAAATGGTGAAAGCTCAGCAATAGCAGTTGAATAATAGATGACAGAATTCCAGAGTAGGACAGCCTTAAATTTAGGAGGTGGCATCAAACTGCATATAATAATGGGTTACCTATTTTAAATGTGAGTGAAGTGGGCATCTTGCATGTACCTGCAGGTAGAACATTCCAGCTATAGTACAAGAGGTGAACAATCTGGATATGGTGACAGGTACAGGGTATCAGAAAACTAGCTCCTCCTGTTCAGAGCCTTTCAATAGGTCAGCCAGGCTCTGGCCAAGTGAATAAAGGGGGTGGACTAAATTGTGGAGCCAGTTATTTGGGCAGTCCTATAGTGATGGCAGTAATGGGAGTGGTACCTGTACAGTGTCTCCTGGATATGGGATCTATGGTAACAATTATGGAAAGTTTCTTTAGAGAAATTTGAATTTTGGGGTGTGGAATTGATCAATTGTAGGTGGCTTTGACTTAAAGCAGCCAATGGGCTGGATGTTCCATATGTGGTCTATTTAGAACTGGATATAGTGGCCATGGGTCAGAAGTTACTAAATTTTGGTGGTGAAAGATGCTGGTGATCAATTTCTGGGTAAAGACAGGTCAGTTCTGGTTTAGTTGGAATGACTATCTGTAATGTCTGTTTTTGTAAATAAGGTGCTGAGAATTTGCTTTTGGCATGTATACAGCAATATGGCACTGCATGGGTAAAGGCATTGGAAGTATACAGGTGTTTTTACTGGCATCCTGATGGTCTGATTGTAAAAAAAAGGGGGGGAGGGGTGTTCTGAGCCACAACAAATCCAAGTGGGTATGGTTCAGATATCTGACTTACAAAGGGCAAAGGGGCCAGAATATTCAGTCCTTGTGGAGCTGTTAAGTGTAGAAGGGTGCTTCCCACCAGATGTGTTCAGTTGCACATATACCAGTGTTAACGAGGGTATGTTCCAGTTTTAAATTTGGTCAGGGATGTGTGGTTGTCTCAAATGCAGTTAGTAAGGTTGGATGGAGCAGAAATGGTACCTTGTGAAACAGGGCTCCCCTTTTGGAGGAAGGGGGGGGGGGGGTAGGGGGAAATTGGTTAAGGCAAAGTACAGGTGGAAAGTGAAGCACCAAGGATATGGTGATAAATGTCTCCAGGGCTTGATAAGGGTCAGGTGGTAAAGGTTAAAGGGATGTTGGAAAAACATGCATCTGTTTTCCACTAGTGACCATAATTTGGGATATACTGAGGTAGTTCAGCAGGAGATTCCTATTGAAGTTACTGTTTGTCAATGATATCTCAGACTTCCTAGTCAATATGAAGAGGTTAAGGCCCATATTAATGTTAGAATGGAAGGTGGTTGGAGAGTTGTAGCCCCTATTAAACCAATTGTGGTGGCTTAAAGGATTGTTCCCTCAGTTTGCATTTTGCACACCTTTTGGCTTGTTTGAGTGCCATTTTGACTTTGCAATGTCCAAAGTATGCTCCAACCATATATTTGGGCACCTGAGAGAATTTGGCTTAAAAGTAAACCTTAATACATTATTTAGAATGAAATAGTGTTTGGGCCAAGATGGGGTAAGAACTGACCCTGAGAAAATACAAGCTGTTGCTTGCTGGAGACACCAAACTAATACTACAGAATAGAGTTCTGAAGATAGGTTTGCATAGATTGCAGCCCCTCTGCATCACCTTGCTGCACATTGGCTGGTAAAACTTTACTAGATAAGTTTTACTCTGCTGGCCACTCAGGGGTGTAGATTTGTTTTCACTATTTTTGTAAATGTATCTGTATGGAATGTTTTACAATAAAAGGGAAAGGTTGGATCCTCTCCACAGGTCCCTTTGTTGCAATTGTGGGATGAGGACTGCAAAGCTGCCTTTGAGTAACTAAAAGCAAAGTTAATCTCTTGCCCAGGGTTGGTATATATATTTAAATCATTTTTGGAGAGATGCCAGTCACCATGGGTTGGGAGCAGTGCTGTCACAGAACCAAGAAGCTCAGAGCAACTGCATATGCAAGTAAAGGATTGTGGCCAACAGATGGCAGACACGGTGTTAGTTTTGGAAAGACTTCCAAAGAAAATTGGAAGGGATGCTTTGCTGCAAGAAAATGAGACTGTTGGGTTTGATTCAGGGTGGTTCCATGGAACCTGGTAAAGACAAAGTATCTTTAACAAGAAAAAGTGGGAAATTTCCAGGGACAATCTGGTCCCAGTGCTATATTGCTGTATGAATGGAGGGATGAAATTGAGAATTTTTTTTGGATGCTTGTTGGATGACCCCATTGGAACAAGCAGGTTTTATTTATGAACATTTAGGACTGGCACAGGAATGGACTGTTGCTCTATAGCAGAGTGTAATAACCCACAGAATTTTTGAAATATATTGCAAAATGTTTTGGGATCACATTGCTTTGTAAAGTTACAGGTTTAGACAAATGGAGGGGGGAAATTAAAAATTTCTAATGTAATTAGAGGCAGTAATGTAAATCGGGGGAGGGGGTATGGTTGGTTAAATGTGCTAAGGGATCAGTTTGTAAATGTGTGAATACCCTGCACTGTGGGCATAAACAATTGGTACTTCAGAAACCAGATTTTTGCTTGCTTGGTTTTAATGTATTTTCTGGTTAATTTAACACTTATTTAGTTATGCAAAAAATCTTATTTCCTACATCCTTTTTATTTCAGGATTTTCACTACTTCATGCAGGAAGTATTTGAAGAGCAGCATCTGCCTCAGGATTTCACCTTCACTCTGTTTACCTCATTCTTGGGACATTATGTGATCTTTTTTCAAGTTGAAGGATTTGTATTGACATTTGTCAGTAATTCAATAAATTATCCTTGGACTTGATTTTCAGATGTTTTACCTTTGAAAATATAACTCCATTGTTGTGACTATCTGGCTATCTTCAAATATAGAATTTTAGCATTTGTTACTGTCCAGTGTTGCATTATTTTAGTAATTGAGAATTGGAGTAAAACTTGCCACTAGTGTGAACATTTTATTTTGGGTAAATTTGAGTCAATTTTTAGTGGGCAGAAACAGAGGGGCTCAATTTCCATTGTACTGGAATGGAGTAGTTTCTGATTCTAAGTAATCAGAAGTTATGTGAAGTAGTTAATGGTGAAAGCTCAGAAAAAGCAGCTTCTGACAGATGACAATGTCAGAAGGACCTCAATCTAGGCAGTGGCAGCAAACTGCATGATGTGAATGGGTTACCTACTGTAAATGTTTTAAATGAGTAAAGTTGGTTCCTTTAACTACAGGAAGAACATGCAAGCTATAGTACAAGAGGTGAACAATCTGGATATGGTAACAGGTGCTGGGGTATCAGAAAACTAGCTCCTGTTCAGAGCCTTTCAATAGGTGGTCAGCCAGGCTCTGCCCAAGTGAATAAGGGGGGTGGACAATTGTGGAACCAGTTATTTGGGCAGTCCTATAGTAATGGGAGGGGTACCTGTAATGTCTCCTGGAAACATTTAATCTATGGTAACAGTTCTAGCAACTTAGTGGTCTCAAAGTAAATGTTCACACCAAAGTTATGGTGGAGGGAATAAACAAAAATACCTAATTTAGGTTGTGTGCTTTATGGGAGGGGTGGTGTGTATTTCAGGTGAACTTTCTAGCATGCTGGCTTTCAACTATCCACTTTCCTGAGTGGACATGGTTATACTGGTCTGGTCCTTTTCAGCAGCAGACTTTTTTTATAATTGAGGATTTCTAGTAAGTAACCCTCTTCTCTTTATATAAAAAAAGTATAAACTCATAATAAACATACATTCAAGAAAGCTGTAAATGTTCATTTTGTTACACTGCAAAATGTATTTGCACTAGAATTTTAAATGTAAAGCAGTTTTGGAATGTGGTGTGTCTAATTCTAATGCATAGACGGGTGATGACCAATAACTTAAGTTTTAACAACTTAAATTTTACTTCAGTATAAAACAAGTGAATTATACCCAATCAATCCAAATGATTTTCCTCAACAGTTTTGGGAACAATATACAAATTAGAAAACTAAGTGAAAGTATTTTACAGATTTATCTTGATTGTCCTTTTCTAGGTTTTCTAATTGTTCCATTTGCTACTTTGTGGGGCTGACACTAAAGTAGTTGCAGTCTTTCATGATTGTTTGCTTGTGTTTCTACTCTGATTGGTTTTAATTGTCATTATGATACAATGAAGGGAGAAATGCACAGAGGGTGAAATGAGTTAAATATCTGTTTGCTGGGGATTTAAATGCTTAAGTTAAATGTAAAAATAATGCAGCTGTGCTTTTCTGAAGCTAGAATAAAATGCCAGCTAATTGAGATCAGTGCTATCAAGTATTGTAACTGATTAGGAATCTGGTTGGAACAAAAACCTGCACCCACAGGGGTCCCCCAGGACAGTTTGAGAACCCGTGGGCTATTTAGAACTGGATATAGTGGCAATGGGTCAGAAGTTACTGAATTTTGGTGGTGAAATTTCTGGGTAGTTCCTGGTTTAGTTAGAATGACCATCTGTAATGTCCTTGTTATCAAAGGGGCTGAGAATTTGCACTTGGTATGTATACAGCAATATGGCACTGCATTGGTAAAGGCATTAGAAGTATGCCAGTGGCTTTACTGGCATCCTGATCTGATAGTAAAAGGTTGGGGGTTCTGAGCCACAAATCCAAGTAGGTATGGGGCACATGGTGCATATCTGACTTACAAAGTGTGAAGGAGCTGGAATATTGGGTACTTGTGGAGCTGTTAAGTGTAGAATGGGGCCTCCCACATGTTTGGTTGCACATACCAGTGTTTAAAGAGGGCATATTCCAGTTTTAAATTTGGACAAAGGGTGTGTAGTTGTCTCAAATGTGGTAAAGCAAGGTTGAGTGGAGCAGAAGTGGATGTAAAGACCAGAGGATGCCTTTCCACTTCCCCCAGATTGAGAGATCTTTGGATGCCTTAAATGGTGCTCATAGGTTTTCTACCATAGACCTTGCAAATGGATATAACCAGGTAGCAGTTGCCAAAGGACAGACAAAATTGCTTTTTTTGTATACCTTTTGGCTTGAGTTTAATCAAATGCCATTTGGACTTAACAATGCCCAAAGTATCATCCAACTGTTGATGGAGAGTACCTTGGGATCAACAATTGCAATCATTATTGCTGTACTTTAATGTAGTCATTTCTGCTATGGTTGAACATGTACAGAGACTGGACCATGTATTTGGGCACCTTTTAAATTTGGCTGAAAAGTAAACCCTAGGAAATTTGGGGCATCTTTTTCTAAAGATGGGGGTAAAAACTGACCCTGAGAATATAGGAGCTGTTGCAAGTTATTCTAGGAGAGTTAAAGATGGGCTTGCACAGATTACAGCCCCTCTGCATCACCTTGCTGTTGGCATATGCAAATTACAATAACATTTGTTTCAGAGATGCCAGTCTCCCTGGGTTGCAAGCAGTGCTGTCACAGGGCAAGGAAGATCAGAAGACCACTTGCATATGCAAGTAAGGATTGCAGCCAACAGAACATGCTAAAATGGAATTACCCTGAAATGGGCAGTAACTGAAGTGAGTAATTTGCAGATATCTAAGTGGGCAGCTGTGGAACAAAGATGGGCTTCACTGTTGACCCTGTTAAATTTTGATATTTACAGACCAGGAAAGAACAAAATGCAGATGCATTGTCTTGAGCATACAGTTCAAGAGGTAGGAGGGCTCAACATCTGAGGTACAAGTCTCTTCTGTCCAAACAATTAGTGTTGTAAAGAATGCATTACACAGGAATCTAAAGATGTGGACTGTCTTTTGTGCAGAGTATAGTTTCTGGAATATTCACAGGAGCAGTTTCCAACAAGAGTTGGATGAAATTATTGGGAGATTTCTAATTTGTTTGGAAAGCAGTAAGCCACCCAGTCTAGTAATGGGGTAAAGAGGCATGATATGCACTTAATTGCAAAAGGCAATGGGGAACTATAGAAGAACAAGCTGGGGTTCTGTACAGAGTGGTGAATTGGGGGGAGGAGGTTGAAAAAGCAGGTTGTTTTGCAAGAGTTTGCTGGAAGATGTGGTTATCCAGTTGCATAACAACCTCAGTCATTAAGAAATAAGAGAATCTTATTTGGTACAAGACCAATGTTGGCCTAAGATGAAGTATAGTGTAAAACCTTAACTTATTCATAGCAAAGAATGTGCACCAAAGTTTAAAACTGCAGTGAGTAGTCAGAGCATGTAAGGTCTTGGAGTTGTCCACCATGGGTTTTACTTTGCTTGAACCATCACAAAATGGAATTGAAAATGTCTTATTACAGATGTGCTTTCAAAGTTCACTATTGCAGTGTCAACAAGAGACCAATAAATGTGGCCAGTACTTTAAAGGAAAGCAGTTTAATTTTAAAGTTCTGCACCATCCAGATTTTAATTTCACTGAGGCAAGTTGAGCTGAGAAAGCTCTGAAGTTTTGCTTTTAAAATTGAAAGTTTAGTATCCACTGATTTAAAAATAGCAGACACAAGAGCAGAGGGCCAAGGACAGATCCCTGAGGAACTCCTTGTGTGACTAGGGCTAAGCCACACCTGCAGTTTCCAAAACTAACCAACTCTGTCCTATTTATCAGATGGGACAAAACACTGGAGGCCAGTACCAGAGCAACCCAGCATGTTCTCCATTCTGGACAGTAGAATGTCCTGTCTGACCTGAGTGTCAAATGCTGCACTGCGGTCTAACCGAATTAATATGCTGGTTTGTCCAGAGTCTGCTGCCTTAAGCAAATCATTGGTTATCTGTAGCAGAGCAGATTCACAGCTGTGCTGTGCCCTGAAACCAGACAAAGGGTTCCATCAAATTATTAGAGGTAAGTAACTGGAGTTGGGAAGCTACAACATGGTCAAGAACTTTTGACAGAAAAGGTAGGTGAGAAATAGGCCGTAAATTGTTAAGATTGTCAGCATCAAGACCAGACTTTTTAACATTGGGGTTACAGAAGCTATTTTAAGTGAGTGGCACAGCCAGTGTTAAGGGATGAGTTTATTGTAATAGTTGGGATTATGGCATGAAGGCAGGATTTAAGTAGTGGGGATGGCGTCCAGTCCTCTAGTCCATTCAGGACAGTAGAATGTCATGTCTGATGGTGTCAAATGCTTTGCTTAGGTCTAATATAATATGCTGGTTTGGCCAGAGTCTGCTGCCATAAGCAAATCATTGGTTACCCACAGCATAGCAGATTCACAGCTGTGCTGCGCCCTGAAACCAGACTGAAAGGGTTCCATCAAAATTAAGTAACTGAGTTGAAAGACTACACCACTCTTGAACTTTTGACAAAAAAGGTAAGCGATAAATTGGCCACAAACATGAGATTTGTCAGCTAACCGGGGACCAGTATTTTGACACTGCTCAACGCTGTAAGCAGTGGGTTGGGGTAAAGATTAGATCACACTTCTAGTCCAACAAGTATTATACTATAGTTACAAATGACTTTTCTTAACTGAATCATTAAGGGAATTGAGAATGCAAACTAAATAAATGAAACATGTTAAATTAAGTCAATTACAAAGAAAGAAGAAAACATGTAATCCTGCCTCTTAATGACATTTTCTTAACTTGCAGTGTGACTTTTATATAGTTAAGTTACCTGCTAGGAAAGAGGATGGATATCTAATCTTTAGAAGTGATTGATTTGCCTTAACTTCCAAATCCTGGACAAAGATGTTTGTTTACATGTTTCATCCAAGAACCCATGCCAATTAAGCACAGTGATGGCTGTACATGTGTTTTATTAATACAGTGTGTGGGGAAAAATAGTGGTCAGTGCTACTGCTTACCATAGCAGGGTGTTCTAGGTTCTGTTCCAGTCACTCTGTGTTGGTCTTGCATTTTCTCCCTGTGCATGTATGTGTTTCTTTTTAGATAATCCCACTTTCTTCCCACAACCCTAAAATGGCATTTTGAGCATATCTTGGAGTGGGCTATTGTAAAGTCCTGGTTACATCCTGCCTCATGTCTGATTCTTTTCAACCCTGAAACAAAAAAATGTGGGTTAGCAAACTGAATAACACTTTGCTCAAATAATTCTTACAAAAATGCAAGCAGGCACAAATGCTAAAGGGTCACTAAATACTAAAGATGACACTACTATTTCTATGCATTGTGAGTTAAACCAGGTCTAATGAAATACTTCTTTTTTTTTTTTTTTTTTTTTTTTTTTAAAAGAACAGGGTGTGGATTTTTGCTATCAGCTTAATGCCTGGGTAAATTTAGATATAGCTTTTCAGTTTGCAAAGTCTGCTATGTGTTTCATGTCTGTGATAAATAAGGTGGAGATGCAAAAATACTATAAATTCATTATGTAATTTCTATACCATGTAGTAAAGTTTTTTAAAAAAAAAAAAAAAAAAAAGCCCAGGTTTCTTCAGGACAGTCTCTTCTCATAAACATTATGAATCCCATAGATGTATATATTTATATACCAATTAGTAAGGCAAAATTCTCTTAATTCAAAAGCCTTGGAGTCCATTAAAAATCATTTTCTAAACTTTGTGAAACCTTTTTTCTCCAGATAAAAATACTGGCTGAAATACAGTTTGTTTCAAGCAGAAATGACTACAGTTATACTTTAGGTTCAGCCTGTAAAAAATAATTCACCTACTACTCTGCAGTTAGTGCTAGGTGTCCATGCTAATTCAGAAAATAAATTCTGAGAACTCATTTATATTGTCTTGCTTTCAGTGACCTATACTGATGGTTACCCTACTATTAGTCCTTCTTTCTTTTCTTTAATTCATTGCTGGCTGTATTTCATTTTATTGTACTTTTATTTCTGTATTTTTTTATGTTACACACTTTAGATACAGCATTACTGATATTATTTTAAATGTGCTCTATAAACTAAATGATATTGACAAAACTAGTGAAGGAGACTGAGCCTTTACCTAGTCGTACGTTGCAATGATTTGCCAATCGATTCTACAGACATCCCAGCATTTAAAGCAGTTATTTTTTTTTTAAAGTTAATTTACACCACTAAATTGGATTGCTTTATTTTAATATATAGACCGTTTTTTGATTTTACCTTTATAAAGTCTTTACCCTTTAATTTTTCTCAGTGTCTGTGTTTGCACTTTTTTCTGTCTAGTGCGGACGGTTTGTCACATGTGATGCCGGTTTTGTTTACAGATCGCCCATAAAACAATTGTCCATCTCGTTTGGTATGATCTTTTTCAGAAAGTGGTTGGCCTAGGACAATTTTGTTTTAGGATTATTTTCTGTGCTAATACTGAACTTCCTTTTTCATACCATATTTATAATAAAATACCGATCTAGTCTCAACTTGACTTAGTTCAGTTGATACTTACTTTGACCTCCAGGGGGTGGCACCGAGCTTTCTTCCTCCGTTTCCTTAAAAGCATACCGCGAGCGTAGCATGAACAAGGTACGGACTGACGACGTAATTGCTAGTGTAAGCATAACAGACCAGTAGCCGAACACGCATTTCATTCATACAACGAAGGCATACCTACGACATAGCTGTTTCATGAAATATTTCTGTGAAAAGACGGCATGATGGTATGGTAATAAATCATATCGGAATTATTCGTAGCTGTTTCAGTGGGACTTTAGTATAGAAGAGTGAATGGTGCCAAGTGCTTAGATCGTACCGGCTTGACTCCCTCAGAAGTCGTAACGAAGAAGGTAGTGGTAGAATCCGGCTGGCCCCCGTTATGATCCTATAGTAATTGAATTTAAAAGAGACACGGTGTAGTTAAGTCGTTCGTTCACCTTGTATCAGCTGCCGACAAAGGAAAAAACACCAATCTTACGCAGCGTTACCTATAATTTCGAGGCTGCATTCACCCTGCCCAAAGGAAAATTTATCGACAAACACATCAGTTACATGAATTTCCCTAACGCAGAGGAGCAAAATAACCACGCGCTTGCACACTAGTTATACGTATGACTCATGAAGGGTGATGTGGCGTCACAACGCATAGCTCTGCTCGAGACATCAGCTTCAGGTGTGATTCACATTGAGTGGTCTATTTTAAGAACTGCAAGTGCAAGGAGTTTTACATGTTGCCAGCCATTACCCGTTTTTGTTTGCATACCTAAATATAAATAAGCTCCACTATACGGTCTTATTAGCTAGTTGTGTTTTTATAGATTCTCAAATAACACCACTCCACGAGTATTTATTTTCTATAGCGCCTACCAGAGAGAGGACAACACAGGCAAGGAACAATGGTTTGCGTTACTGCATCACGGTGACGATGTTATCGGTCCGAATATCGTTATCTTGTCGCAGTCTTCAGGTTCTCCCCATGTTCTGTAGGGGTTTTCGGCGGATTCTCCAGCTTACTCCCAACATGTCCAAAACGTTTCTGTTAAATTAAGTCATGTCTCTAAATATGGCCCCTTTTGCTACTTATACTAATGACAGTTTTAGTTCTCGCCTTTTGTCTCATTCTACCACAACGCTTTGCTTTCATTTTTCCAATTCAGCTCGAATTGTATATTCTGCTCCCAGCATTGACCTTTATATGCTCCTTAAAAAGTGATTAAGGGAATTTCTATCCATCAAGAACGGGAAGAGGCAGTTGAAGATAATGAATGAGTTTAAGTTGATTACATTGTCTGATCTTTAGAAAGAGTAAAATGATGGGAATGATAGCAAAAAAAAATAACCAAGTGAATATTCAACTGATTAATTTTTTTATTAGAAATGGATGTCAGGACACTGACACTGCAGGCTTTTGCTAGCATTTAACTGTTTTATTTTCATTTTATTTTGACTTTATTTTACTATCATTCTTGCTGTTTGTTGCTTTGTACTGTACACTTGTGTAACATGTAAAATATACGTTGTGATGACACCACAAAAGGTGATAGACTAATTAATATAAACAGGAGCGTTAAAGTTATATTTTAATGGAGGACAGCAGAGGATACTGAACATACTAGTATATCAAGCACCAAGTTAAGCTACTTCCTGCTGAGACCATTGAAGATGCATCACTGTTTTCTTTCTTTTATGTGCACACCTCTGTAGTTTGACCCCACCACAACAGCAAACAAATACCTCAATAAATCAATTTAGATTTTGAAAAAAGGTTACTATGTTAATTGGTCAGCAGGCAAGTGCATAACACATGAAAAACATTTGAAAATGTCACTGATAAGTGCCATTGTCTATTTTGATACAGATTCATTAGATAAGAGAGGCTTAACAGAATGTCTGATTAAAAATGCAAAGGTTTACATGATCAGTATACAAAACCAAAGTAATTTATCTGTGATTGAAGTCTTAAAAAATCAAAAAGTGCAAGATACAAATTAAATGCACAGTAGGAAAGGCAATAAGGAAAATATAAGTGGCACTGAAGTCGATGAGCAGAAGGCATATTAACTAAAAGGAATAAAACTTAAGTGGTTTTGTGGAAAAATGTTTAATGCTGCTGTCTTACAGCTTCAGAAGATGAGTTTGGAATCTTACTCCTATTTTCCTCTGAGCATTCCAGTTTTCCTGCTGTATCCCAGCACTGTGAAACTTACACTGATTAAAATTTCAAAATTGACCTAGTTTAAGTGTGGCTTTTTGGTTCCAGTTTTTGCCAGTAAGATTGGGGTCTGCATGCAACCGAGTAGGGTAAAGGAACTTATGAATCAAACTTGGTAAGCAAATGCTACATAGCTTACCTAGCCAAAAAATAAAATCTCCATTCATACTCTTGTTTGTTTGGTTTGCTCCAAGAAAGAAGAATAGTTACTGATTAAAAATGGAGCAGCTGATATTTAGCACAAACAAGGCAACTCTATAACTTCTTTCTTTATAATTATGTAAATTGGCAACACATTTTTAAATCTAAACTGCCTAATCTTTTTTTAACTTTAGGTGTGAGAGTGTGTACTACAATGGACTGACCACAATACCTCACCCCCGCAACTCTGAACAGGATAACAATATTAGAGAAAAAAAAAAAAAAATGTGTGGAATCCTGATATGTTGTTGAGCACAATGTTTCAGTTTCTAAAGCATTACCAAAATATTTGTATTTTATGCACACAAGACAACTAATTATTTTACACCTTATTTCTCTCTAAATATAGTGAATTACTCAATTATTAACAACACTTGGGTACATACCACACTGAATTGTTCTGTGATCATTTTAGGGCACACTGCATAAGTAAAACATTTTCCAGTAAGAAGAATGAAGCGGGGGCAGATCTTTTGCTTGGGAATGAGACAAGTGCTTCTTTATTTGTTCTTGCTTCATTGAACACCCATCAACCTCAGTAAATCGGCCTTCTTTGTATTCCATCCATAAGCTAAACCATACTTCAGTGTAGTGGATGGAAACAGATAGTAACCTCTACTTGTAACTTCCTCATCACTGATAACAATTTTCACTCACATACACACCTGATAACAATGTGAATGGGTATCCAAATAGTAAATTTACAGTAAAATTAGAATACAACAGTCTCAGTAAATCACCCCACCCCTTCTATCTGCAACACTTGGTTGGAGGAGGTTTCACAGATAACATTCTTAAGGTCCATAGAATACTTCATTATACAGTGGTGGTCAAATTGTGGATATGTGAAACAGTTTATTCTTGTATAATTATTTAGTTATTGTGTTTATTTGTATTTATGCTATTATTACAGTGTGCATGAGTGTAGCAATCATAAACCATCTATCCTTTTGTATACAAACAACTGTAAACCTACTTTTGCCCATCCCTGTAATTGTTTACACCAAACCTGCTCACTGATGATTTTAGTTTGAATCAGAAATTATTTTTACAAAAAAACACAACTTTTTTAGCTGTTCATCAGCTGAGAATAGTAACAGACTCAAAAGCAAAAAAAAAAAAAAAATCTGGCCACTAATTTGGAAAAGGGAACTGGTTGGAATGAAACTGGCAGCCAAAAAGGCCTCCTGGGGACTGATTCTGAACAGCAGATACGGTATTGTCCATGGGACCAAACCGAGACCTTGTTTTAATCATAAACAATGCTAATACCACTATTCAGAAATTTGAAGCATCCAAGAGGAACTCTGAATACAAATTAACGTACCTTTAGTTTTCAGAAACTACAAAAATGTATGCATGTGTGTTAAATACACAGGGGTAGAATATTTAGTTAAGAGTTAAAGAGAATTTTTTCAAGACAGTACATGTTTGCAGTGATGCTTATATAATATCAGTTGACACTCTGTGAACTGTTTTCCTATTGAATACTATGTCATCACCATCCTTCTTAATTAATATATGTAAACAACACAATACCAACTCAAAAAATAAATATTAAAATTACAGTAAGTGGAAAGTCATAATAATCATGAAAAAGAAGATACCAGAAATGTATTATGAACAGGGTGTAATTCTCAGTGGGGCATCTTCTGTGTAGAGGTTGCAGGGAGGTTTTCCAAGACCTGCTGGATATGTTGAATGTCACCTGATAATTGTCCTAGCGTGAGTAAGTACACCCAAGGGTGCTTCCTCTGTGCGTGTCCAATGCTGGAAGGAGTTACTGTAAGTCATGATGATCCCACAATTGAAATACAAAAAAGAACGAAGCAGAATAAATGTAATAGCCTCACCTAAAACTAAAAGGAACAGAAACATCACATATGTGCTATATGACTCCAAACCCCTCTGGTAACCTCCAAACTAAGTAGCAGGTGCACATGGAATTATACAAAAGGGAGGTTAACACAAAGACAACAACATCAATATAAAAAACAAAAAATAGTGTATGTAGGCATGCCCTGCTGCATTTTGTATCAGTTCCCATCTGAAAAAAGGCTGGAAAATGTATTGATAAATGATTCAATCAATCTTTAGTTTTTATGGAATCCTTCAAATCACACCAAAGGAACCAATGGTATATTTCCAAACATGTTCATTAAAGGCATACATTACAAGTAAACTGTGAAAAGTCAACTGATGTAAGTATGGCTTTATACATAAGGGATTGGTTGACCATTGGCTCCACTTGCCTACCCAGCTATTATTTACTTATTGTCGTCATTAGAATTGCTCTGAAACTGGTATGGGAAAACACCAACATATGATACACTATTTGACTCATGTTGATGTCTAATTATGCAAGACATTTTGGGCCATTTTTGGATTGTATTTAGTGCTGGAAATTACACCCAGAGTAAGCCAATAGGTATGTTCAGCAAATAATCAGAAGGATTTGAATTTGTGCATACTATATCAACCAGCCTCAGGGGTTCACCCCAATAGGATATGATGGGTTAAAGATAGGTAATACAGGCATGTGAAGTTGTGTTTTATGCTATTTGGTAGTTGCTGATCATGAATATAACTAGCTGTGTGTGGTCTCTGGTACAAAAAAAAAAAACAATCTGAAGACTCCCTAGCAGTTTTATTATATTGGTGAACTTGCAGAGGTGTCAGCCGAGTGGGTCTGGACAGGTCCCATCTTGCCCGAGACAGACGTGTAGTCGAGTGCAGCTGTGGCACAAATTGAGCGGGAAGGTCTGGAACCTGTCTTGGGAAAATGCATGGTAGCTCGTTGTGTGTAGAACATACAATGTGCATGTACCACAACATGGAGTTAGTCTGCTTGGGTTGAATGAGAAGTGAGGTGCATGCAAGCACTGAAAAAGAGCATGCATGCGCCATCTCACTAAATGCAAGTCACACATCTTCCATAGAATTCACACGACTTCTGTGGCTGTGGTTGAGTGTGAGCAGAGTGGACTGCTCCACACACACACATCTTTCATAGTGAGAACTGAGGTGTATGCAAGGCCTGAAAAAATTTGAATGTGCATACGTGCCCCATCTAGTGGCTGTGGTTGAGCATGAGCAGACTGTCACACACACACACAAGGTGTTTCATTTATATATGTCTAATAATATTTTTGATATTTGATTTTTAAAACATGGTCCAGACCCTTTTAAGGTTCACTTCCAGAAGGTTAAAAATGACAAATCGTCAAATATAAGCATGTGGAGTATTGTTTTAGACTATTTCAAGCTCAGTGATTGTGTTATTTTTGATTGTTTACTAGGGATCTAGCCCTCTTTGCACGTTTGTTATAGAGGGTGAAAAATGACAGCTGTCTATTGAAATTGAGAACATGCAGCATCCATTTTAACATTGAGATTATTTAATGCAGCTATTTTTGTGTATTATTTGTATTTTATGTACTTCACCACGCAAAGTAAAAATTACATTTTTTTTAAGAACACTCTGAATTAGTGGGGGCTTACGCCAATTCAGACTTGCAATTATATAAGGATCTAGCGCTCTATTTACCTCTCTATCAGAAGGGGGGAATTTACAAATTTCTTTTGAAACTGAGAACATTTAGATCTTAAACATTTAAACTAAAGCACATATTTAAATATATGACGCAACTTTTTTTGTCTGTTATGTACTTCTAAATCAATCTTTATGAACGCTGAATCATGGCAGCTTAAGGTAATTCAGATTTTGGATCCTTTTCTAGGGACCTAGCCCTCTATGGATCTCTGTAGGATGGTGAAAAATGGCAAAATTCTGTTGAAATCAATAATATTTAGACTTCAAACATTTAAACTGACGCACACAGAGTGCGGCTCACAACAGTTGGAACAGTAACCCATCATAAAATTACTGACAGACAATTAAGTGCAAAAAGCAAAAGTTAACTTTTTTTAAGCTTGGCTCGAATGTCATTAAGGAAGAACTTTGCCAAGCTTGACGTCTGAACGTTCATTCATTCCTTTTTTATTCTTTCACTCATTCATTTTCCGACTCTAGTTCTTCATTAAGTTTCGGGCTGTAAAAGATGCGCACGTTCACCACAAATGAGGTCAGAAGGGAAAAGTTAAAAGTCCCGTTTTAAAGCCCCGAGCCCACTCATCATTACCTTTGTATACTCGGGGAGGCCACCTGCTGATACACCAGGGTTGCATTGAAATAATACATAAAAAGCCGTAACTAGCGGTCCAAACACTGTGTTCCCGATGAGCTTCCATCCCACTGAAATGCTGTACTAGAATTATTCGGTTGGGGGGGAGCAGTAGGAGTCAACTCAAGTATTACTACCCAGCACAGTAAAAAAGATGAACAAAACGAAATCCTCGCAACAAACCAAAGCCGCTCACTGATAAAAGGCGGGCAAACGCCGAGAAGCGGGGGGCGTGGCGTGGCGTGCTGACCGTGCCGCGCGCTCCCCAGTTCTTGTGCGCGTCCCGCCCACTCGACGAAGCTCCGCCCCGGCTGCGCCGTGACCCCTCCGCTGGGCCAGATTGCTCAGGGTGGGATTTGCTAGGCTACGAGGCGAGCCCGGCGTCTTTTCTCCGCCCGCACGCTCGCTCTCAGTTGCCGATTCGTCCGTCGCCCGGCCACGGCCGTGAAGGGATGCTCTCGTAGTTGCGCCCGTGTGTCGCGAGGCTGGATGCGCTTATGTCTCTGTCATCGCCAGTCATAGGAGGGAATGTGGAAATCCCAGGATGCCCGACAACAGCACCGGGAAGAGCTTCAAACCCACGAAATACATCCCCGTTTCGACCGCGGCCATTCTGCTCGTGGGCTCCAGCACTTTGTTCTTCGTCTTCACGTAAGTTAATGGGGGCATCGAGGTGGGCAGTATGGGAGATACCCGGGCCTCCATGAAGCTCCCAGTTCCAGCGTTTCGTTTCATCTCGTGGCTTCATTGCTGGTAAGCCGGGTGTCAGCGGAGGTGTTGATCAGACACATCCACCCTTGTCAGTGCCTGGCCTTTGTGATCCCCTCTTGTGTGTCTGTGTATATGTGTATTGGTTTATATAAATACATGTCCTCAAAAGCCTGGATGCATTAAGCGACAGCGCGTCAGTGACCTCAGCACAAACCAGTCTGAACGAGCAGCCCACCGGCGTCTCCTCCCAGTCAGCTCCTTGACGTGCCCACCAGGGATAGTTCATTTGTATGCCCCACCCAGCGGTGGATGCCAGTTTTTCTGCTTACCTATGGTTGCTGCTACGTGTGGTCCACAATTTTTCCGAAGAGCAAGTAGTCAGTCCCCCACCACCATTTTGTACATCAAGGTGGTGACTACCTAACCACTCTTTTGTTAGTGTTGATGCCAGCCCCTCGGAGAGTCTCTGTGCCCTTAACTAGTGTGTGAGACCCACATTTTAGACAAAATCCTTACAAGCTAGTGATGGTGCCCCCCTCCAGCTCTCGACTTATGTCATGTGTTCCCATCACTCCCACATCAGGCAGTGTTGTTTCCCTTTCCCATCCAATTAAAGGTCAACTGCTGTATTTATGTGACCCCCCCAGGCATTCTTTCAGAGCCCAATCATTTTATTTTTGGTCATTATAAATGCCCTAACTACTCTCTTCTGAGCAGATGCCTGGTCCTCCTACTGCTCTTTTGAGTCCAAAATGGGATGAGTACCAGTATATGTATGTGTCCTACCATGATATTATTAAAAGTTTTCTCCCTGTCTTTGATGAGGATTCAGCCTACAGGTTTAGCTGGTATGTGAGAATCAGGGTTGACCTACAATTTTGATATATATCTGTTAATGGTCATATGCTTTTAAATGGTTTTACAGCATCCTTTGCTTGCTTTTTGAGATTTTTGAGATAGTTTTAGCTGTCAAGTTTCAGCAAATTGATTTCTGAGAAAGACGTTCTTGATGGCAGAAATATCTGATGCACATCTAGGTGTGATGAACTCCTCACATTATAATTTCATTAGGTAATGTTTTCTGTTACGTAGATATGTGTGAATTTATAACAATTTCAG
The DNA here is from genome assembly GCA_026402145.1 of Polypterus bichir lapradei. Taxonomy (NCBI): domain Eukaryota; kingdom Metazoa; phylum Chordata; class Cladistia; order Polypteriformes; family Polypteridae; genus Polypterus; species Polypterus bichir. Next base: position 1,677,106 of record JANRMT010062839.1, on the reverse strand, counting down.
TTGTGATTGGAGGTCAGACTTTCATCTATAATCCATTCACTGTAATATTTGATGCTGTTTTTATGCATACAGACCCAGAGGCCCACAAAATTCCAACAACACAGAGTATATGATAACATTGTAGATGGCTTTGGTAAAGAGTACAATATCAATCGATGATTGGTTTGTAAATGATTTCTTGTGGTGCTCATACTGTTTTTGTTAATTGGCTTCTGACAACTTGCTCATAGGCACTTTTCAAGTTGAGTATTTGGAGGAAAGAGCTCTGAGGCTCACCTTACTTCACCATGAAAAATATTCTGTTATTTTTTATTATATTTCCACATTGATGCTTGGATCACTTTTAAAGACTGTATAAAATAACTGTATACAATGCTCTGCAAAAGGTACTATGCCTAAAATTGTCAAGAGATTTATGAAACTTAAATTTCTTGGGATCAATAAAGTATCTATCCATCTATCTATCTGTTAAACTACACTATGGGATTTAATAAATATTTGGTAAAATCCTTATTGTTGAAATGATGCACACTATATTAAATAGCCTGGAATAGCATTTTTCTAACAATGAAGGGCATTATATATAATAAAATGATTTTCAAAAGCACTTGGGGATGGTTCTTTGTAAAATATATGAACTCTAGAGCATAAAGAGGTATTGTAATTTGATTTATGATTGAAGACAGCACCGGGGTCAAATTCTGGCCTAATCGACAATGTGGAGTTTACACATTCTCACAATGTTCATGCCTGTTTTCCCAAGGTATCTCCAAGTCCCAGTGATGTGCACATTAGATTAATTAGAGACTTTAATTGGCCCAGAACAAATGAGAATGTGCTTTATGATAGCCTGGTTGCCTATCCAGGATTGGCTCCTGCCATGAGCCCAGCAATCCCAGGATATACTCAAAGTCCTCCTCTATTTTGATTTGTATTGGCTCAGAAAATTAATTGACTACTGATTTTGTGATGGCATTTAGTCTTTTATGAAAAGCACTGGAAAATAAAGTAGCATTGATAAAACAAAATATAATAAGTTGTATCTGAAACAATGTAAATAAAGGCATCAGCCAAAAATAAGTGAATAATAATAATATAACAATCTTTTTTGTTTATAGAAAATACTGTAAATAGCTCATAGCACTATACACAATAAAGATGTTTTAGTACCTAGTACAGTATTTACCTTCATATTTGGAATACATATTTCATAGAATATTTTGCAGTTGTTCACATCCCTGGTAGGCACTACAAATAATGGAGGATTCTAAAATACTTAGTACACAGTGCTTTCTATTTTTCTATTTAACTCAAGCTTTCTATTTTTTCCTTTTAAAAATGACTCAAAATTAGAACAGTAAGAGTTAGTGTGGTTTGTCCCATCCAGGATCAGATCCTTTTTTTCACCTAGTAATGTTGAAATAGGCTACCAAATTACTGGTTTACAAAATGAATGGATGCTTAGTCGCAAAGAGTGCTGCTATATAAAATTCATAGGCACACAGATGTATAGGCAAACAATCATATTAGAATACATTGTACTTTGTATACGTGATCCAACTACTACTGCCACACTGGTATTAAGATTAAGGGACATTCAAATGCTAAGGGACGCACAGATTCCCAAGTTTGCAGTCATAGATATAACAATATATTTAAATAAAGCAAAATAGCTTCTCACACGACTCTTATTTGACGTACTGGAAAATTCACCCTGTGTACACAAGAATACACTAAAGTTGCAACAGTGAAGTCAGCTACTTTGGGAAAGTCTTTTACCTTTCAGTTTCTGGAAGAACAACCTCTTCTTTTCTTGAGGATTGGTAGTGGGGAAGGGGTTAAGGAGAATAGCCTGACTGACTTCTGCTCAGTGACTAGCTTAAGCACACATACTGTATGGTAGCAGAAGTAAATTTGTCTGAATCATTATAAGAAATATGACAAGCAAGAAGAGACCATTCAGTCCATCAAGCCCATTTGTTTAGCTCATAGCTAAGCTGTTCCACTATCTCAACCAGATTTTTTTGAAGGTTGCCAAACCTTCTGCTTTAACTACATGTCTTGGTAATGTGTTCCAGAATCCCACAACTCTTTGCGTAAAGAAGTGCTTCCTGGCTTCACTTCCCCTTAATTTCCACCAATGTCCTTGAGTAGGTGATTTACCCTTAAGCTGAATGAATGTTGCTGGATCCATTTTATCAATGCCTTTTAGAATTTTGAAGACCTGGATTAGGTGTCCATACAGTCTCCGCTTCTTGAGATCAAAAAAATGTAATTCTCTGAGTCTGTTAGAGTAGGATATCACCTTAAACCATGGGATGCACTTGGTTGATCTCCTCTGCTCATCTGTAAGTGTTACTATGTCTTTCTTGTAGCATGGTAGCATACTGATGACCAGTACTACACACAATGCTCCAGATGCGGTCTTACATTAATATAATGCGGTGCATTATATAATTTGAACACAATGTCTCTTGGCTAAAATTCAACAATTTTTATTATATAACGTAACATTTTATTTACCTTTTTAATTGCCTCTGTGCATTGTTTAGTAGATGAAAACGTGTTAACATATACAGTACTCCTAAATCCTTTTTGGAAGTCGCTTCCTGTATGACAGTGTCTCCCATCTTGTATTTATAATTGATGTACCTTTTTCTCACATGGAGTACTTTGCACTATTCCACATTAAACTGCATTTTCAGTTAGACAGTATTTATTAAATTATGTAAAAAGGAAGAATGTCCATTCTGCATAACCTCACCCTAATCTTTGAGTTATTTTATTGCATATGGTTTAAGATGCTTGAGCTGGGAGAGAGGAAGAGATGAGAAGCTGTTGGCCCAGCAAACTTCAAGTCCCATGGGACTTTATTGTAGTTATTGGAAAGGGTGACCAGTTATCTGGTGCTGTGCCCTATCTGCCAGATGTACCTACTTGGATTATTGGCCCCAGATGCCCCATTAATCTTGACTCTGAAAGCTCTAACAATGGCAGATTAAGAAAGGATGTCTTCCAAGTGTCAAGACACAGAAAATCTGTGCTTTCCAACAGGAGACCAGAGCTGATTTGACAGCAATTGTTCCAAATGAAAAATGACCTTGTTTTATATAAATGAGAGAGAGGGGTAAAGCTCAACAATTGAAGGACTTGAGGTAATAAAAGGATGTCTATAGGAAATACACAAATCATAAAAGTTGCAACATCAAAGCTTAAGGCAGCAACAGTGAGGCATTCCCAAAAGATATGAAGGATGTTAAACATTGCACTAATGTGATAAAGAAAATTGAAAGGGTCTGAGGTTGGCTGTATAGTAAATGATCACATCATGGTATAGCCGATATACTAATTTAAATTGGATATTTTGAAGGTTGGTGTGGCCAGCCACAATGATAATATTTTTAAAAATGGAGGTCCATGTAATGTTCAGACGATGATGGGAAACTTCATACAATCTTGCATAAAGGTCTGTTGCTGTTGTTGGGTGTAAGGACACAGGGCTATAAGCAAAGCAAAAGGATATAAAAGATGTGGTGATGATAACTGGATATTTCATGTTTTAATGACCAATCTAAGTTTAGGGTAGAAAAAGAAAGAAAGGGGCGGAATAACATTTCTTCCCTTTATAGTGTACTGAGACCAAAATTCAAAAATATGTACAGTATACATGTATTTTGAGTTGCATTTTCCAGGCCTTTACTTAGTTTTGAAAAATGCTGAAATCTTTTAAACTGATTTTGCTATCACCTTACCATTTTTATCTCAATTTTGTTTTTTATCCACAATTTTGGGCCGTTATTAAAAATTAGCAAAAGTTATGGTCCCAGTGAAGATTCCAAAGTCTGTCTAATGTGCACATTGTCATCCAATTTGTGTTTTTTATTTCCTCCAAATTAACCAGTGGACAGGACAGTTTTGCCATTTACCACTGAAACCAGTGAATACTAATGTCAACACTCACCTGTGTAGAACCATAACAAAAATATTTTGAGTATATAAAGAATTACGTGTAATTTACTTTTTGTTTCGTATACTAGTAGTTTGATCACCAAGGTTTAACAACTTATAATTCTGTTTTAACACAAAAATTTTTATTTTTAGTTCTGATTTTGATATTTCACACATTACAAAAGCTGCCTTTATTACAATAACTCATTTGTCTCCCTTCTTGTCTGTCATAATTACATTTTCAACTTTTCAGTTGCCATGCATTTTTCATATTTGCAGTGATTCCTGGAATGTGTGTATTTATGGTTTATAAAAAATCATTTCTTTCACCAGATATAATGAAATATGTTTAGGTTTAGGTGTTACTTTTTGTCATCAATGTACCCAGAGCCTGTGGAGATTCTTTTTTCTTTTTTAAACATCAAATATTTCAATTTTGGATTTCTTCTTTAATTCTCCCATCATCATCATCATCTTAGCATATACTAACAACGTGATTCTGTCTGCTTAGGACACTCCTGTTGTGAAACTGTGAAATAAGAGTGCTTTTGTTTAAAACCCTGCATTTGTCCGCACTTACAGCCTTCCTTTCATTTGCTTACAAATTTTTGAAAAAAAATAAAACTAAGTTTTCTGTTCTTTCCACTTGCTCACATTATGCAAAATCTGTGACATTTTGTCATGTAGGTGCAGTCTAAATCAAACAAGCAAGTCCAGGGACCTTGTTACCTGGAACAGGACATAGGCCAAATGAGCATTATTAAAGTGTTTCCACTGTGTTATACTGTGGAAAGGCTTTTAGTTCTGCAACCTCTCTTGAACTATGTTATTACCAAAAAGCTCTGCGATGATTAAAACAAAAAAACAATATTGTGTCATGCTTTTTTATGGTTTTACCCATCCTATCTTGGCCTATCCATCCATTCAGCTATTTTCCACACTAGAAACAACTACATGCTATCCTGGAACCATTGGGTACAAAGCAGGAAATAACTCTGGTTGGTATGCCAGAGAACTTACTGTCAAACTTCCTGCCATTATGTGTGGCATAGTGGAAGAGAGGTAGTGCTGCTCGCTTGCATAAAGGAGACCAGAATTGACGTTCCGGGTGCCCCCCTGCGTGGAATTTGCATGTTCTCCCCATGTCTGTGTGTTTCCTCCCACAGTCCAGACTCATGCAGGTTATGTGAAATGGCATTGTTAATTTGGCCCCCAGTTTGTGTGTGTGTGTGTGTTTTCCTTGTGATTGACTGGCGCACTGTCCAGGGATTGTTCCTGCCTTGCACTCTATGAATTGTGGGATAGGCTCCAGTTGCCCTTCAGCCCTGCTCTGGATAAGTGGGTTAAGAAAATGGAAGGATGTACTTCCTGCCATTATTAATTTTCGTAAGATACTTCTCAGTTTGAAACATCTAATAAACTTATTCATGTTATCCAACGAGAATTGTATCACTGTTAACCCTTGCTGTTGTGCTGATCATCCATTAATGTTAATGATTATGGTGAAGGGTATATGATTGTATTTTCTTTTTTATCCTAGACATATTACCAAAATATATTAGTTTATAGCTCAGTCAATTTGAAAATTATCCCCATGGCATCTCTGACAGACTCCTGGTGCCTCCTGTCTGCTTCTCCACTGAGGAAATAAGCTTGCTCACCAGAAAGATCTTGCTTGAATGATCCTTGCAATCAGGCTTCCTTGTATAATTAAATTTGTTGGTATATCTACCATTTCATCACCTGTCACTTCTTAGGTAGCAAGGAATGTGTATTTGGTATCTGCTGTAGAACAAGATAATGATGGTGATACTGCTTATTGAAAATGAAGCAAAAATAGACATCTGTACCCCTTATAAATTCTGTTTTCCCAAAAGTGCACTGTAAAGCCTGTATCAACATTTCTGTCTCCACTGAAACCTTCGCATTATTTTAGAAAAAAACAGCGTAGTTTTCCATCTCTCTGTGTCTGTCTGTTAAACTAGAAGGCCTTATAAAATTTATCTGGACCAGTAGAGTCCAAACCCTTGTGTCTTAGTCCCTGGATATCTTCATAAATAACTCTTGGTCATCATTCTTAAAGCATGCATGTTTTTTGTATTGTTTTTTTTTTTTCTCCATTTAAACTCGGTTATTAAACTATGTGCTTCTGCAAGCTAAAGTCCTTTCCTTATCTGTTTACAAAGAAATGAAAAGCTGTTCAGATTTTGCAGCTATCTAAAATGAAATTCTTTATCTCCTTGAGCTGCTAGTGTTGCTCAAACTCTGACACCATACTGCGAGAAGGATTTTTTTAATGGGACTAAAGAGGCAATAATTGTAGGAGAGAGAAACTGGGACAGCAGCACACGTATGGAGTGCTTTGAGATTTTTCTGTGTCCTTTATTTTTGATTATATCCCAGGTGGCAGTGATCTGCGAATTCCCAGTAGCTTTCCTCTCCATTTCTATATTGACCTAATGTCGAATGAAGTCCTCTTCCAATACATTCCCAACCCAATAAAATACAGGAGTAGTAGAGCTCATGTGACAGTAGTAATAATAATAGTAATATTTAATCTATGTCATGCTGTTTAGTGCGGGGTTTGCAGTACTTTTTCTATAGAACAAGAGTGTGACTACACTACTCTTATCAGCACACAGATTTTCAATTGTAGTCATGGGCTGTGGTTAGTAATTGAACGAATGATTACAAGTTGCCAAAATAAGTTTTTTTTCTATATGTTTGTGAGGATCTCAATAATAATCAAGGACCACCGAGTTAGGCTGTTACTGATATAGACTATAAAAATGTGGTTCACAAGGATAAGGCATATACTGAAGATGTTTCATGGGACATTCCCACAGTTGATAATTAGACACAGTTCACTGCACGGTGACACCTGAGACATACACAAGAAACATTTGAAGGGCTAATCATTTCAGATGTCATGAAGGCTCTTGGGAATAGGGAAGTCTGGTGAAACCTACTCGGCTTGTTACCACCATAAAACCTACCAGGAAAAGAGCACTTCCCTGCCTGTTCTGATTTAATCCCTGAATTAACATGCATGTTATACCTTTCAAATTTTACATTGTAAAACAATGGTGCCATTTTTCTTATGGTATGTTGTGAAATACACAATGTACTACAGGTTGTGTATAATGGGTACATTGCGTCATACCAGAGTGATGTCCCTTACAGTGATTTGATTATAGTCTGAATCCTGGCTGTTTCACCCTCGTTTGAAGCTTGTATTTTCTCCTAATATTTGCATCCTATTAGGTGTTTTGACAAGTCTAAATTAGGCAATCATGGGTACAGTATGAACACGAGTGTGACCTTCCACTTTACTGCATATTTTTTTCTTCTCTGATATTTGTGGCTGGCTTGAATGACTCCTATGAGTTGAGGAAGTGGGTGCAAGGCTGCATGCTGAGTGCTGGAATGGCTGTTTTTAAATAAATTTTAAGGAGATTATTAGTGCTGCCTACTAGGCTTAAGTGTACCCTTAAATAATGATGGTCAGTAAACGGTGGGCAGAGGTAGCCAGTAGCCAAAAAGTTGCACTTAAGCTTTAAACTTAATGAGCTTTTAGCATTCTATCTTACTTTGTGCATTGCCTACACAGGATTTCTGATTTACTCCATACTGCTTATATTACTGTATGGCTCAAAGTTTTTTTTGTGTGCTTTTTTTAACTTGTTTTTTTATTTTACTTTATTCTGTGCAGTGGTTCACAAGTAATAGAATGCTAGTCTTTTCAAGCATCTTTGATACTCATTTGTATGTTCTGTTTCATTACAGACAGAAGTTTTCAATTTGTGTTGAACACTGTCAATAAATGCTTGCACTTGTTATCTTTTATTCCAGTACACATGTTGCTGAATTTTGCTGTAAAAATAAATATTGCACAAAAGAAAACAATTCTGAAAAACCTAATGGGAGTATTTAAAAATGGCACTCAGAAAAATAAAGCTTCAAGTAGAGGCTTGCTATCTGGTAGATAAGAAAAGCTGAAAAAAATCAATGACTGTAAGTTCATAGTGGCATCGCTAAGAACCCCTAGATTGATGTTGGTTCCAAATGTAGAGCTGTGTGAAAGTGGAGACGCTCTTGCATTGCCAGTTTGCTTTTTCAAGACTGTATTTAACTTAATTTTTTGGAGTTGGTTTTACAGAGAGAATTTTTTAATTAACTGTGGACTATTGGGTTCTATTTCTAAACAAATGATACTACAACATAAAATAAGTCAAGTCAGTAATAAAAAATGCAGGATAATATAGATGAGTAATAAGGAAGACAATAAAATATTAGGTCTAAGTAACTCCCATAAGGTTATGAATCTTCTGTGTCATGCTATTTATTTTACATCATTGGGGTGTATGATGGTTGTCAGTAGAAGGGTATATTGCAACAATTAATTGGGCTGTATATTATATTTTAGTCATATTAAAAGTTTTATATTGAAGTTTTCTCTTCTATATAATTTATTTATCTTCAACTTAAGTTGTTGATGTGCCAGGTAGTTGATTCACATTTTTGCACAAATTCTTATTAGATCTGCCAGTAGCTCAGACTACAGGTAATACAACATTATTTCTAAGACTTGAGCTGGCAAACATTGACTGAAATAACCATAATGTTGTTCAGACAACAGATTCATCATTCAACAGGTTTCCTGAGATCGTCTAAAGTTTTTTTTATGGCATTACAGGAAGTGGGACTGCTGTCTTGGAGAAGTTACAAGAGACATGCTATTTTATGCTTCGTAGTGTCAAGTTATCGTCTGCTGGCTTTTGATGGCTTCCTGATTTGAACCTAGACCACTGTGCCATTGAGACATTCTCTTGTTAGCCCTGCGTGGGCTGAGGCAGGCCCTGTGCCCTCAGTGCATGACTGCCAGGAGGCCGTATGCTGTGCTTTGCAGAGTCCTGACATAGAGAGGTTGTTATGGTGATAAATTATGAAGGAAGCAGCTGTATGTGGTGGTGGAAGGCAGTGGGAGATGATGATGATGTAACACTTCACAAGATATTTAGAAAGAAAAAAAGCAAATTAGCACCAATTCATTCTTGAAAATGTAGGTTTCCACTGTTTGCATTGAGATAGAGGTGCTGATCAAGAGCAGTATGGTTTATAACTTATTTTAGAAACCAACAGTCTGACTGATGTCTGGGGAGATTCTGGAGATTCTGTTTTGCTTCTGATATATATGATATTAAAATATGGTTATCTCACTGAAGTTTTTCTTAATGTAAATAAATTCAGCTTATTTCAATATTGAATATTGCTGGCTACTTCCTCCTTTTTTTTTTTTTTAGCAAATCTCTATTTAGTGGAGACTGGTTTCAGAAGATAAGGTCTTTCTTGTGTTTTCAAGGTGTTGGATAGTGAGACCCAGTCAACATCAGATGACACATCCCTGCTGAATAGCTAGAGCTAACATAATCCAATCCACAGAAGTGAAATGCAGGAAAATGATGTGATCAGCTTCCACTGAAGATAAAGGTGTAATATGCAGCAATTTTTACAAGATCAAAATGTACAAAAAGTAAAACAGCAGGATCAGAATTCTGATATCACACATTTATGGGGTAAAGATACAGAAAAGAAATGGCTAACAGAATCACACTCTCAGGAGGATGAGCTTTGTGATAAAGAAATTGACAAGCTCACCTGTCCAGCAGTACAGCTGCAGAACAGTCTTTTTATACAGGATCAGACTCTAAGATGGGTAGCTAAATATGAAAATAGTTGATTCCCTGGAGATAAAGCATATGTATGTGAAACCTGAAAGAACTGAAGTATCCAATGGCAAAACTGGTCATCTGTAAGGCTTGTCAAGATCAGACTTACTGGACATAAAACTTGAGAATGCAGAAATCCTGCAAAATCAAGCTACCAGGAGGTGAAGTTGCAGGAAAGCAATTTCAGGACCAGAATTCAAAGAGACAAAGCTGTAGGATAGTAAGATCTAACCTGATGAGAAATGTAGAAAGTAACGTTAATATATATTCTTTTGATTTTCAAGATCTGACAGAATCATACTTCTAGATAGCAAAGTTTCAGAATTTACAAGATTATTAAGAAAGGCACTTCTGTTATATTGACTGATTGACCCTGTGTTAGGATATAGTGGGTTGGATAATGGATGGATGAATGATACACTCAGACTCCCTAGTTAAACTACAGATTGCTAAAGTCTGCCTCAGTCAAACTCCCATGGAAATAAAATTGCAGAATTTTGACACTTGGCTATCTATCTGATGCTTAGAAAATGTTTGATTTTTGTCCATGTGTTGGAACTGAAGCCAGTTGTTACTATTTGTAGGTCTCCCTTATTTACATGTATACATATTGGATGGAATAATATTTTTTGTTAAAGAGGAGGTTTTGAGATCAAGCTGTATATCAGTCATGAAGGAGTAGCTATAATGTGAGTATTCAGGACAATTGACTTTCTTTACCTGGTAAAGCAGATCTGGTAAATTGCTGCCGATTAGGATTTGCTTCCTCTCTCTATAAAGCAAAGTCTGACCCCGGTTAATCTGTTCTGCACATTGTTGTATACTTTCTGTTATCTAGGCTGGGTATTTATTGCACTGGTAAAAGATTCAACATTTAGGATTCATAGGCTATAAAGTTAATGTAATTACTGTCAAGTCTGGTGGGTTTTATGGGGTCTTTATTATGTTAAATGCTTTATATACTCCTGAGGCTGAAAGGAATAGTAGTGATGTTCATGAGGAATACAGACAAGTTTAAAGACTGGACACAATGAACAGGGGGTTTCTTACAACTGGGAGTAGTGGGAGTGTGGGCTTTGAATACTGGAATTAGAAGAGTCCCGCCCAAGAGTTGGAAGGTGGCTATGACTCCTGGAGACCCCCGAATGCCTCATTGTGAGAATTGTAAATCCTTTTCTTGGCTGCTTCTGTTTGATATTTTGCTCTCTTCCTGTTCTTGTCTTGTGATTCTGATACTTCTGGATGCATGTGCTGGTGAAATCAGCGATAATTACAGGCTTCTTAAAATAATTATGCCATGGAATGAAAGGTGGAATGAGTGTACAGAGATGTACATTCTTACACTCTCTCTCTCTCTCTCTCTCTCCCCTTCTCCCATAATCCTTCTGTTACAGTGTCCTTGAATACTTTTTGTTGGTAGTTTCAGGCCCCGTTTGTCTCTGGGGGCCTATAGTGGCTGGCACCACTGTGGAAAGCAATTGCCTCTTTCTGTTGCAAGCAAACAGGTATTGGTCAGCATGAAATTTTTGTGTCATTTGTTTTAATTGATATTTGGTTTAGCTGTTAATTTAAAACTTAGGATTCAAAACCTGTTTCTCTCTGCTATTGTCTAGATTTTCAAGTCTCCCGAAATTATGATGGTGCCTGTTTTAGCCCTTTCAGAAATGTTATCAGTATTTAGAACCAGATTAGTGACCTAGTACTTTTTGGCTGTTGCACATCCACAGCCTAATTAAATGATGAAAGTAAAAGGCAAGCCAGAGCCCACCCTAGGCTGGTGTCGGCAGATCTGTGCAAGACTGCACCTACTGATAAATCTTAATGCCTTCAATGTCACTTGGACCACACACAACTGAGCTTGTTTGCTGGCATCATTTTCTACCAGTCATTATAATGCCAGCTTGTCTGATATTTAGTGGGAACCCTCCACCAGTGTGCACCTGGTTCCCTTTGCTCCCCAGTCACTCTTGTTTCTCAGCAGTCTTGTTGAATGAAATGTGTCATCTGGCTAACTATCCTTTGCATATTATTTCTTTTTTGCCCTACAAATTTTAAACAGATACTTCTGCATATATGTGTCATCGAATCAGACCTTCGATAACTGGCACCGTCTCCTTTCTTCTTTATTTTTAAATTGTCTGCTGATTCAAATACAGTAATCATGTGTGGGTCTTTTGAGGTCATATTTATCTAATGTCTTCGGCTGCTATGCTCAGTATGTCCATTAAGTATGTTTAGCTCCCTGAGGCTGGCTTGCTGAGTGTCTCTAGTCGTTTGACTATCTGAAAATCACTATATACAATCAAGTGATACCTGCGTTTCCTGTTGGTAGAGGTATGTGTACATGAGAACTTGTCCCTGTTAGACAAAATGTATATTTTAGTGAAAGGCACGCAGGGTAAAATAGAGACACCTTAGTCTAAACGTATTTAACAGTTGGAAGACACACTTGGCCCTTGAAGGACAAATAAGTGCACCATATTTCTTGTTGTTGCCAAGTGGGCAGCATACCCAGCTATAGATTTTAATATGATGTAGAAGGAATTCAGTTTGTGTTAACCTTTCCATAGTATGCTGTTTAGCATTGGAGGATGTGTCTTTAATGCATGAAGGGTACCACATGAAAGAAGGTAGCACATGAAAAAGTAACACAGCAGTTTATTTTGTAATGTATTCTTCTTCCTCTGTTGGTGGCATTTTAGCTTTGAACACTTGGAGTTAAAACTTTGTATGACTGTGGTAGTGGGTACTAAGTTAATGGCTGTTGCCTCCTTTTGAGGTCTCCTCAGTGTGGCTGCACCATCTTTAAAAAGTTCTGAGAGCATCTGTTCATTGGCTATGAGCCTCAGCCTAAAGTAAAACAGAACTTTTGACTTTTTTTTAACTGTCCGAATACTGGCCCTATCATATCCTTCTGAGTATACCTTTGGGATCTTGAACATTTTTGAGAAGTTCATAATCAGTTGGCTAGATAAATGTGGTTGCAATGCATGGCATGCTGTGTGGCTGGAATGAAATAAGACATGTTTTTATAAAGGCAAAGGGAGGCTTCCAACACTGCAGTAGTAAAAATAAATTCTGGTAATGTAGTGCAGGTGCTAAGACATTGGACTTTACCCCAGAGAGGTTTAGTTCATTTCCCTCCTCTGCATCACTTTGTGGCCTTAAACAGATCATCAACTTGCCACCTGTAATAAGTATCCGTTAATAATGGTAAGGTACCCTGATTTTGTACATTACCCTGGAAAAGGCATTAAAACACTGTATCATAATAACAATGTATCTGACAGTATTTTATATAGTGTCTATTCTATAGGTAACCATTACAAAGATGCTGACGTTCTTAAACATTTGTAATTTTCAGTGTTAGCAGGCTGCACGTTTTTCTTTGTACGTTTTGGTTTAAAAAACAGATGTAATACCTAATGTTTGTGTGATGGTGTGCTCTGCTATGTAATATTGTGGCACACCCTGCATTTGCCAGAAGAATCCCAGCCATGGGATTTTAAGTCTACAATCTGCCAAAAGACGTGGAGATATTCAGAATGCTTGATGCGCATAAGTGAGTGGAAGTGAGACTCTTTTTGTAATCATTGTTTCTCTTCAGGCTTAGACTTTCTGCCTCTATTAGTTAATGCTTGTTTTGTCCTGTTCTGTTTCATAGCAGGCAGTGCAACATGGTGGCTAATGTACTGTGTTATAAAATACATTTCTCCCAGTTCAAACCCCATCTAATGAGGTGGATTTTGTAGATTTCAGTTGATTTTCAACTTGGTTTTTAAAAGGAAGACTTGGGTAATCTTGTTTATCTTGCTGTGTACACATACCAGATGTATTCACTGACATTTTGTGCATGAAATATGAAAAGTAAAGTCCTTGTAAAGTTAATATTAATGAAATCAGATTGAAATCATATTGTCATACATGTGCCACATAAATTAGTAAACACCTAGATTATTTTGGATTGCTTTATTTACAATATGTCATTTACAAAAACTTTTTAAATCTTCTTTGGTAGAAACGCCTGGTTTAAATAGTGTTTTTAAGTTGTCCCTGTGGCAGTTTTGTAACATTTGCTGTTGTGAGAGTTTATTTTTTTTTTCATCAGTGCAATCTGGAAACATTACCTGTTCAATAATATTAAATGAAAGATAACCCTTCATAGACAAGTCAGATAAGCTAAGTATCAAAGCATCAGATTCTATCCACCAACTGGTGCTTTCATTTTTCATATCTGTCCCTCCTTTTTCATTGGCTACATTTATCTCCACTTTAAAATTCTTTGTAAGATCATTTTTTTTAAGATGTACAGTATCTATTATTACCAAAATCCGTTAAGCACATTTTCTGATGTATTGTTTTCAAAGTGTCTTGCAGACTGTCAGAATTTGCTTTTGCTTATCTTGGTGGAATATGTGTGTGTGTTTATCTTAAACTGGAGTGGTGTCCTTCATTGGAGTAATGATGTCATCCATTAAACAAAATATATCATAGCCATTCATTGCATTCAAAACATTGATCTTCTTTGGCCTGAAAAACCAAACAAGCTCTGCAGATTTAGTATTTGTGAAGAAGTAAGCAATTTTAACAGGTTACTCATTGTGTGTTTTTGTGATTCTGCACCTTCACGTATGAGTTGGATATCTTGTCATTAGAGACAAATCTGTCATATATGTCAGATCAGTTAAAGCCACTGGATTTAATTTGATTATGAGCTACGTCATATGAATGTTTGGCCAATGTGGAAGTTTGAAAACAACCAACACCTAAACGTTTTTGGTACAAATGTGTAAAAGCAGCTCGTATTTAATTACTGTTGTGGACTTGTCATTGTTGCAGAGATATCCTGTTGGTTTCTGATTTCTCTCAATGTTTAATTATTACAACTGTAGCTGGTACTGCTGTTTTCCCTGTGTAGCGTTGGGTTTCCTCAGAGTACAACAGTTCTTCTCACATATTCCAAAGACATTTGGATTAGCTTAATCTAGACGCTTAAAGTATTGGTATTTGTGTGTGCTGCAGTGGAGCGGTGGGCCATCCGATGTTGTTTAGCACCTTGTACCCAAGTGTTGCTGTACAAAACACTGTCTCGAAATGTCCCTGAACTAGAAAAGCAAGGTAGAAAATGGATGGACATTTTTAACTACATTCATTCATGTATTCGCTCATTAAGGCTATGCATAGCAGTTTTGTTAATTTAGCAAGCAATCTTCTTATTATTTTTTATTAATTCATTTAATAATAGAAAGCTACAAGTTAAAATGGCTGCAACTCACAGCTGATTCTTCAGATCAACACACACTTAAACCATGCATGAGTCATGTATTTTTATTTATAAACTTGCATTATAATGCATTAAAGTTTTGTAATAACAAGAAAACGCTTTTATTTATTTAATCTTGAAATAGCAGCAGGATTTTCCACTTTATATTAAGTTAAACTGTACAGAATTTTTAAATAAAATGTGATTCCCAGAATCCCATGCTGAAGTTCAAGCACTAACTGAGTTGGCATGGCTGCTCTATTTATTTAAGTCACTGGACCCTGTGGGAAAGTGAAGGATGGAATGTTAGCTTGTCTTGCTCCTATGTACAAATGTTTTATTTGCCAAATAGTTAGACTTTTATGTCTATAGAAGCTTTTTTATGATCCCAACTGTAAGCATTGTATATTGCACTAGTACCTAGCACATTATTTCATAGCTAATAGGAAATAGATTGTAACATTTGAAGTGCTGTAAAGTAGGATGATGATTTCACACAGGGAAATGTAGGGAGAAGTGGTGGGACTTGAACCACTTACCTCTGCATTTCTCAGCTGCTGTTCTTGTTCCTAATGTCCCGTGCCAAGCTAGTTTGAAGGGAGTGTCAGCCCTTGATGGGGTAATGCGGGGTGTATTTCAGTAGTTATTATTTTATGGGACTCCACTCTTAATCCAGTGAAGAGGTGTTTCTGGAGACAGGCATTGGTGCTGCCATTACTTGAAATTGTAGAGTATTGTTTTGAGTGACCCAGATTTACTGAGCCCATTTTAAATTTGACTTATTTCTGCTTATTAATGAATCATAACCTCTGGAAACTGGCTGTTCCCTTTTTGTATATGTAAACCTGGGAGTAAAGCCATTCCATGTTTCACATTAGCCTAAGCAGAACTGCCTATTGGTTAAGGAAATCTGCCAATTGAATACAGACATGAAGGGGTCTTTATATAAATGATGTTGCTTGTTAACTGTAGTGTAGTTTAAGGCTTTTAATAGGTCTACACTTTGCTTTCAGAAATATCTTGCAAGCCCCAAGCTGAAGTTTTCCTATTTCTGTTCACAGCATTGATGACCAGCTGTCTAGTGACAGATTGTTCTCTTTAAACTTGCTAAATATGGACACCCACAGAATAAACACATTTCCATTTAGTTTTTCTACTTTTTTATTTGTAAAGCTTTAGGTGTAGAATTTATCATAACACAAGCAGGGAGCAAGGACTTGTGAAGATGAACATGAGGAAACCTTTCCTTTTTGAAAAGCTTCTTTATCGTGTGGGCTGGTGGCATTTGTAAAAGATGCTGGAAATGTGTTTCAAGCTGAATAAACCCCTTGTGAATAAACTTTTTTTTGATTGCTTAATAAGCTGTGTGTTATGTATTGGTCATTTCTTGTGGACACTGGTGTTAGTCTGATTTAATGCCCTGCATATGTAGGTTATCTTCCCTGCTATTCTTTGTCATTCTTTCTTCTTCTTGAGTAAGCCTCAGAAAGTGAACATGATGGGAAGGGCTGACAGACTGGTCTCATTTGTAGGGCTTGGTAAACTTGGTTCCATCAGCAGTTACGATGAGCCTCTGGTGAAACTTGTTGTCTTATTCTACTGCTTGTCCAACATTTTCTGAATTAAAAGAAGCTGGCTGGGATAGCTTTGTCTTCTCCAAAATATTGAAGCATGTTTTGTGGTGTTTTGAGATCAGAGAACCATATCTACTCAGCAAGGATTTTACAAGCTCATTTATTTGTTAAAATGCAGGTCACTGGTAATAATCATAACCTAGCATATCATTCTTAAACCTACCTAATCCAATGTAGGGGCATGGGGAACATGCTAATCCTGGCCTGGCAACATTGGGCATACTGCATTAGCCCCTTGCCCCTTGTCCACTGAACCTGTTATTTCAGCTATAGATTGCCAGAGGACCATATTCTGGCAGCATCAGGTATAATACAAGAATCAAACCTGAATGGGACAGGAACCCATCACATTGCATATTCACACAAATAATCCTTTAGCCTATGTAAAGTCGTAAGTTACACAACATGCAGATCTTTGAAACAGGGGATGAAGTTGAATTCTTTGAGTGAAATGTGTACAAATCTGGATAACATTTGCAGACTCCACAAGAACTGAACCCAAGTCCTAGGTGCTGTGAGACAGCACTGCAAAACACAGTGTGAAGACAGTTGTTGTTTAATGCTGTATCATTCACTCTGTTGTATGCTTATCCGAGTTTTGCAGTTTTAAAGGAACATTATTTTGGAATATTTGGTCTAATTTGGTCAAAGAATAAAGATAGTAGAAATCACGCTATCAAAATGCAAAGAACCTGTGAGAAAGTGAAAAGCAACTAATAAGGAGTCCAGTCAAATTTAGTTTCTGATCTTTAGGTTCCCTGGAACATTATAGCTTTCTACGAGTTCTCTTTGCCCAATCCTATGAACTAAGCTTTTCAGGCTTCTTTGAATATTTTCTAAGAAAGTTTGTTAAACATGAAAAATGCATAGAACATAGACATGATATACTGTAGGTGTGTCCTTTCACATCAGGAAATATCTTTGGCAGCAAGTGGATGACAGAGCATTGTGCATTAGATGGCTCCAGTGACCGTTCTGGTGGCTGTAGGTGGCCAGTTTGTCCTTCCAGTTCTTCATTCCCTCACAGGCTAGCTGGTAGGGAATCTTTCATATACAGTGCAATTCACAGACTTGCAATCTTGGCTTCAGCAAGGAGAAAAAAGAAGTGACAAAGGTCAGTGCTGGTCCAGAGGAAGTGGAACTATCCATTTCTCAGATTGTTGCTTACATGATTAACGGAGTTCTGCCTGGGTACTGTAACACATTTGTCTCTTGTGAAATCACAGCTGCACAAACTTTACAGGGCGCTCTGAACACCCTTTGACAGTCTGCGAGTGTAGCCTTCCTGGCTTGAATGATGCTGTAAATAGCTCAGATATGAGAGAGACAGGTGGGATTGGTTGTTTGGATTGGCAGGACTGAGGAAACTGGCAGCTGAATCTGCAGAAGATGTATTTAGGACTAGGGATGACGCATCTGTGGAGTAAATTCCAGCAAAGTATGGGGAGTAGGTTAAAAGGTATTTGTGCACTCGATCTCTACGAATGGTGCGCATGGAAACTGATTTGGAGCCTGTTGGGGTTGGGCTCTATAGTCTTTAACGCAGAGCAACATTCAAGACTGTGTTATTTCGACAGTGAATAGCTACTGTCTGACTGTGCCAGCTGTGAATGCTTGAAGTTCTGTCAGCGTAACTCCTCCCACTGTTCTGAATTTAGTAAAAAGATGTGTTTAAACAACCAATTACTCTGTGTGTATCTGGAGATCTGAAAGAATTAATTTAAATTAAATTAAACCTTGTTTATTGACAGGGTAAGTGTGTTTCAGTTTTGGATAAAAAATGCATCTATCAAAAATTCATTGGTTTGTCTCTGGCATTTATTCAGGGTATGAATTTCTTAGCAGCCAGTACTTTATGGGAGGTTGAAATGTGATGAACAGCTCCTGAGGTCAAAGCTGAACCTTTTTTCAAAGAAAATGGTCGTGCCTTTGTTGTCATATTTGTGAAGAGTGACGTATTCGGTCTCTTTTAGACTTTATCAATAAGTCATTTTCAGTTCAGACGAGATTTAGGATTGAATGCATCATTTCACGTCCCTATGTACATCTCAGCTGGCCAGTCTCTGCTTTTCTTTCAGCAGCATTCTGATGTGAGGGAGATGGATTATTTTGCCATTGGACCTAAGGAGGAAAGTGTCTAGGACTTGACTTTATTAGGTGCAATTCAATACAAAGTGTATTTGTTGCTAGAGTTAGAGATCTTTAATCCAGTCTTCACCTCCAGGTTGCGCTTCTGAGTTTATATCTGACTGTTGTTTGTCTTATCTTTAAATAAGCCTGAAATCTGGCAGGGTGTTCTCTTTTTCTGCTGTTTGTTTTTTTTTGTCTGAGTTCTGGGCAGCAGTGCAGGGCATTAGTAGTGGTTACTATCTATTCCCCAGGAGACACCCGAGCTAAACGCAGATTTTTCACTTTCTAAAATAAGCCTAGCAAACGGTGCCTGAACATTTGCTGAGCCCGGGTATTATATCCGTTTTACCCGATTTAACTAAAATAAGTATAACATGGTTCCTCTGAGCCATATGAGGAGCTAAAGAACTAGAGCCAACCGTGATGTGGGAGCAGATGCTGATAACAGCTGTTGCAGGCCCAGCTCTGGGCTCCTGCGAGCTGTGTCTTCCTTCAAGACGGACCAAAGTGCTCCGGCATTCCTGGTTCCAGAGGGTGCAGCTTGGCTGCCTGCGTCCATGCACAGCACAAAAATCTGCCTCAGACATTTGGAAATTGCACCATTGTTTTGTATAGGATTCATTAGCATTGCAAGTACAATGGTGAACGGATAGAGCATATCCATTTGTGTACTGCTGTGAGATATTGGGTAGTGGACATTATTGTCACTCCATTTTATCAAGCGTCAGGCTTGCTACAGCTTGCTGGTATGCTATATGACATGGGCTTTTCTTTCATATCTTTTTCACACATGACTCTGGGCTTACACTTCATTCTTAAATTAGTAAAGGTTTGGAACATGCGTTTACCTTCTCCTATCCCACCAAATAAGTTTCAGTGTGAGGAAGCATTACGAGGAAAAGCTGTTGAAAACCTTCTGGTACAAATGTCCAGCCAGCTGTACATAAAGCTGCTTTTGCTAAATTGTTTAGTTCTATGCAAAGTCAACTTTTTAAATTATTTTGTGATAATGACAACAGAGGTAGTTTTGCGATCTCTCTGCATTTGTGGCTTTGGTTGTGTTTTCTTTTTGCTTTTTTCACGTGTCAGGTTTTCTCACTGTAAAAGATTTTGTGTCCAATAACAGTTCTATCTGACAGTCCAAGGACAGCTGAAGTGTATGCAGGTTAAGGTTACAGCTAGTTGAAGGTGGTGGCATTTTCTCTCTTTTTAAACTTCTAAGTCTAATTATACTGCCTGTTGAGGTATTGCAGCACTTCTTAAATACAAAATGTTTCCATGTCAGACTATATGCTTGTTCTCTCTGTAATAAACCTGTTTAATTTAGCCTGTTTGTTTCATTTCTTAGCAGCTACTAAATGGTGGCTGAATGCAATTGTAAGTGCAAATAAAAATATGTCCTCCGGAGGAGCAGCCTATGCACTGAAAATCAACTTTGTGCATGCTCCCTGAAGATGACATCCTTGTTTAAAGATGCCCACAGAGAAATGGAAGCAGAATGCGTACATAAGTAAGTAAACAAAATCTTTAAGTAATATATTTATTCACCCGGGTTGAGAGATCATGTTGAAAGTACAGTAAAGACCGGTCTGAAAATCATGTGCAAATTAGAATGACTGGCTTGGGAAATAGTTAACCTAAACAGACATGGGAGAAATACTTTTAAATGGCGGTGTACTCGCATGAAAACAGTCATGTAATGTGACGTACCGAGCAACACACTCCAACTTGACCACGACAGGCTCCAACAAAACTGAACATCTTTAGTTATAGGGGCTGGCAGTGTGTGCATGAGCACTGACAAGCATTGAATACTCATCTGGAAGTATAATGCATTGACTACAGTGATGAGGAGTAAGGAACGTGGGTGTTTTGAACTTCACAAAGAGAAGAGAAGCTTGTCTCTCTAATGTTTAATGTTCTACATGCCACAACAGAATGGATAAAAGAAAAAAAAAATGAGGTGAGATTGTGGCTGAACTTGCCATAGCTGCTAACCCTTCATACAGTGCTAGCTCTGACAGGCAGTATTTTATTGGGTGTCACAAAAAGAAGCGAGCACAACTGTGCTGGAATGTTGGCACTAACTCTGTAACTGACTTGCCCAATGATATTCAGTCATTTAAATTTACATGATTCTGGCAGCGAGATCAGCAACTTTGGTCTGGAAATCTGACATAATCAACATCAAGATATGACGTAATATGACGTTGACTTAATACCTTAAATTAGTTAAGCAGGTTAGAAAACAGAGGGATGGATGAATGCATGTTTCAAGGCCCTCTGTTTTGAGATTTTTGTCTTCAGTATTTAACTCAGCTTTTACTTTAGTCCCTGCTTATTAGTTTAACCTGTCTTGGTTTCATTAATTTTGGCTATCTTGTTATTTATGGCTTCCTTGCCCTTCCACTTTCAAACATTGCATTAATTTTTTTGAGAACGATTAGACCTCTCCCACTATTTACAGTATACCATCCTAATTTCATGTTATTTATTTTTTAGTGTAAAATTACAAGACTGTTTGAATCTATATTATTGAAGCTCTTTTTTTTCTTTTCTCTATTGCTGTTTGATTGCTTTTGTCATTTTAATAGTATTCTTTAGTTTCCTACTTACAATTTTTAAGGAATACATTTGGCAAGTCCTCATGCCCCACATCATATATTTTTCACTTTTTAGAGCTCCAATGAGTTGTTTGATATCACATTGTTTAAGAGGGAGAGGCTGCAAGAAAGCCTTGTGAAACTGAGCTGTGTTCTTCTGGTTTTGTCCTACAGAAGGATTTCCTTACTTTTCTGTAGCAGAGGGAAGGAATGCAGAGCCTATTATTAGACCGTCTTGTTTGCTAAGAAACCTTGATGAGTGCGGTCAGCCTGCTGTATTTACATATGTACTTTTCTCATGTCTGCAAGTCTGAACCACAGTTCTATTTGGGCAATACTTGCCAACATGCCCTGGTATTGCAGTCTAAAGAATACTTTGGTATAGTATTGTCTTGTGCATACTGAGGGGCTGCCAAATTTATGAAGGATCTAGTGTGCTCCTTAGAGATAAACTTGGAACCATGGGCTTTGAAAGTGCTCATGACAGGTTAAGGGAACTTGCGCTGAACTCTGCAGAGGATTACAGTATTTTGTATTTGCCACAACTTTGCAACTCCATGCTAAGATTTCGGGTCTATACCTCTGACGTCTGTAAGAAATGATAAAATTACTATGTAAGAAAGGGGACTGCGTTCCTTTAACATGCGTTTTCAAACCTTCTATTACTCTGTGATGGCCAGTGGTGTGCTGGGCTGGTAATATCACTTCAAAAAGGGCCCAAACTAATTTAAAGGGACAAGGCTCATTTATAGGATGCACTCTGGACCCCCTGGAGGTAGTGGTGAAGGAGAAAATTCAAACAAATCTGATTGCTGTTATAACCAATGCTACACTTCCTCTCTCTGATATACTAACACAAGACATTCAGCATAAGTGCATCAAGAAACGCTATGGGGGATACTTTTTACCAACAGCAGTACATCCGCATAATACCTCACTGTGAACGGGACTGCCAAGTCAGAAGTTTATCTTTCGTTTTAATTTTCTTCTTTTTTTAATCATCCTGGTGTGTATTTATTCTCTAGTGTGTGTGTGTGTATAGATATCTATTTATCTGTTCATTTAGTTAAAGAGCTTCTGTTAAAAGCCAAATTTCTCCTTGTGGACATAATGAGTTCTACCTATCTTTCCATCCATCATTTCCTGTCCTCAGTGGTAAGCTGTCATCTCAAAAATAATGTGTTGTGGATTTTTAAATGCTGTGTTTCAGAATTATTCATATTTAAACTGAGATCTCACATCTTTGTTCTCTGGAAGATCTGCAATTCTTTATGTACATTTCTTCTTTTTCTCATTTGTCATTGTCTTTATTTTTTGTTGCATTTAACATTCAGTTTGCTAAGAGATTATCTCTGTGTGTGTCAGGCCCGCAAACAGCTCAATTTCATGCTTTGTAAAGTATTTGAGGATAGTGTGTACTCACTATAAAATATCACTTTGCTCTATTTGTAGATCTAGAGTGGATGTAATCTTCTTGAAATAAAATGCTGTGCATAATGATGTTTTTCTCCCTTTTCCATTGTTTTTAAAAGCATACATTTCACATGTGCTGTCTTCTTATCTGTCCTCCTAAATGAAAAAAACTGGGATACATTGGAGCAGCTAGAAGGGGGCTGACTGCCCCCTTTGTCCTTGTCAGTGTTTTTTTCTTCAGCCTCCATGGAGTGCAGGGGTTACCATGTTGACAGACTGAGTGGATCTGTTGCATGACGTATCTGCACATATGAGTTTGTAGCTTCTAAAAGGAAGGCCACAACTGGGCAACTCACAACATAAGGGTAAAAGAAAACTGCCTAATAATGAGAGCAAGAGAAATAAAGGGGGTGCCATTTCTTCAGTAGCAGCAGCCGTGGCAATTCTTTGAAGCTGAACAGATGACGACTGATGGGATGAAATTGAAGATGACATTTAAATGGGTGCTAAAAATAGGATGGTTGCTTGGAGACTCTGCAGCTGCTGGATTCCATGAGAAATGTCCAACTCTACATCTACTGGGGGGTTGGAGTGCTGGATGTCATGGTGTGATTGACAGTTGTGATGGCTATGATAAGGGTGGGTCTATATACAGACCTTCAGAAAGGAGCCAAGGTGCCTGCCTTTCTCACACGTGTGTTCTATGAACAGAAACACAAGGAACAAAAGTACTGTGCTTATTGGTGTTGCTTGTCTATCTGTTTAAACAGAAACCAAGGCCTTGATGGTGCAACTGGTCTGTATGTAGATATCCTATGAGCCCAAGTTTGAATTGGGTATTCGTTACTGGAACTACTGGCTGGTTGGCGCACAGTGTATTTCAGGAACCTGCATCTTCACATATAACACCCATGCTTTACCATCAGTTGAATTTCAGACAGTTACATGGGAGCTGGGACTTAAATCTGACTGCAGTGTGTTTTTATGGCGCAGATAAAAGCAAAACAACTAAGGCTTAGTAAGGGTGGTCAAAGCTGGAGCTGATTTGCAAAAAAAAAAACACACAAGTACTGTAGAACAAATTAAACAGTAGTCATTAAACAAAGAGAAGCACCAGTACTTAAGACTTAAAATAACTCGAAGAAAAACACCCTGTTAGGTTAAAAAATACATTGTGTAAGTAGAAGGCTCATTTTACAAATATTTATTGACATGTATGTTGTGACTAATTAGCTGACAGGCTATGTTTATTTAGCACCTTATTATAGCACCTTTCTGTTTAAATGCTATTGCAGGACACCTTGCAAAGTACAGATTTAATATACAAGTTTTTTTTTAGTTTAGGCATTGACAATTGAAAAGGTTTACTCAGTGTCACATAGGTTGTAAAGAAGAATTGAGTCAGAGACATTCTGGTTTTACTGCGGTGGGCTGGCGTCCTGCCTGGGAATTTGTTCCTGCCTTGCGCCCTGTGTTGGCTGGGATTGGCTTCAGCAGACCCACTGTGACCCTGTGTTAGGATATAGCAGGTTGGATAATGACTGACTGACTGACATTCTGGTTTTATGTGTAGGTTCAGATTTATTGATAAGTGAGCACAGTGACATTGACTTTCAAATTTAGAGTCACAATTTTTTAGTCACTACACTTGACTGCCACAAGAAGAGTAAGTAATGGTAGAAGAGATGAGTGCCAGCCCAGAACATCACAGAACCAAGGTAGTGGGGTTGGATTTTTACAACTGGTGTTGGACATCTGCATACAGTAACTTTGAGAGTTAAATGATTGAGTCTTTCTTTTTGATATACCATGATGATTGATTGGACAGTGGTCACTTGTATCCAGTGATCTAAGTATAAGGGTTTCAGTTGGCAGAGCATTAGGACTTTTTTTCCCTTATCTCTGATTTTGCAATTTTGGAAGATTTCAATAGTTAAGGGGATATAATCAGGTATTACAACTGACATGCAGTGACTAGTCAGCTGGTATGGTGTTGTCAGAAAGTTGTGTGCTTTTTCTAAGATTGGAACAAGCTATCAAGTAAAGATGTAATGTGGTAACAACAGCACTATGTGTGGCTCTGTGAAACTGTTAGGTCGGAACTGAGCTGTGTTTGCACTTCTGGGTTTGTGTCTGCCACAAGAGACTTTTATTTTCTTTCTCTCTCTCTCTCTCTCTGAGTAAGAAATAGCACTTAGAAGGGTCTGGCCCTTGGTGACAGTGCTGCCGTTCACTAGAGCCGACCTCGATTACTCTTCAGATCCTAAGAGCATTAAACTGCAGTCTAATTGCTAAATGTTTAACTGCCTACAGAAGGTGAAGGACTTCCTTTCTTGTGTTTTCCTGCATGTTATTATCAAAGCTGTACAAGTCAGCTAGGCTTGTATCACAAGCAAACTGTGAAAAACCCAGGAATAAAACCATATAATCCATGCCATTGTATTACTCCGGTAAGGTCGTAGACATCTACTAGGGTGTGTTTTGACATCGCAGACCACCAGAAATGCAATATGTGTTTTAGAAAACACTTGGGCGTAACCAGAAGATGTAATAAAAACAAATAAAATAGATATGTAAAGCTTGGCACATGGGGGACTGGCAGTCGGAGGCCATTAGACTTTGTAATTTTGATGGTCAGCAAGCCTAGCAGTGTAAAAAAGCTTCTTTTTGGGCTGTGTGTTTTCACAGAAACACTTGAATCAGTTTTCTGTGAAATATACACACGCTAACACTTACACTCTGTCTTAGCATCCTAGGCTTAATTCTGTAACAGGCACAGAGCCTGGGACAGTTCTTTGCAGACACCAGACCATCACAGAGTGCACAGATACTTTCACTCACCCTGGTTCAATTCAGTGGCGCCAATCAGCCTAGCAGAATGTTTGTAAGAATGTGATAGCAAACCCCCTAATGCATTATGGGGATGTGCAGACTTCATATAAAAGACAGCCTGGATGGAAATCAAGCAACTTCTTAAAAATGTCACATTGTAAAATGAAAAGAATGTTTTTTTTTTATCCGTTGAAAAAATGAGAGATAAGAAGTTAACAGATGAATATTTTGAATAGGCAACCACACAGATCTGGAATATAAATAAAGAGGAAGGTGTGAGAATGCAAGTAGTGGCCTGCAGGTATCTGAACAGACTGTCACTGCAAGAGTTCCAGAGAGTGCTCTGAAGGAACATCTTCCAGATTGCACTGAGGTAGCGCAGGACTTTCCCATCTGTACTTTTCTGGGACCATCAGTCTAGAGAAGGATTTAAAGTATTTAATTGAAGTATATTGCATGGGCATCAGTCTTTTTAGGAATGGTTTTCTTTATTTGCTTAAACTAGGATGCTGATGTAATGGACATCTACATATACTGGATAAAGAAAGAAAATAATTTTGTGGCATTTTTTCACCATTTTGGAGGGAGGGCTTTCTTTTGTTGGTCGCGCACACAGGCAGCCTGATAAATGACTACTGCATCTGTGTCATCGTCCGTCTGTTGGCATGCACCTTTAACATGGTATTGCTCTCTTGAATACTAGTTACAATACAGGTGTTTATTTATTCATCTGTATTCCTAATATTAATATAATAATGGTAAATAAATAAATCCTTTTTATAGACAAGTGAACATTAAATAAAATGTAGGTGGCAGCTTTAAACCGTGGTTTAGGATTAAAGTATTTTATAAGGTATATTGTATACAGTAGGTGGTGTGCCTATATCTAACTGGGAGTATGGCTTTGTAATGTATGTAAGTTGGATTAGTTTTGGCTTATTATATGCATTTCATTCTTGACAGATAAAAGGGCAGTGACAGTTTTTGCTGTTGTCCCCCTTCTGTTTGGAGACACTTTTTGTCATTCAAGGCTAGGCAGTGAAAGCCAGTGATAATATATGAACAGTCAAGCACTATTTTCACTTTTAAAGGTTGTGCAATAATTGCAGACAAAAGAAAGCAGATTCTGTGCCATGAATGGTTTTACTGTGGAACTTTACAGTGGTCAATTTGTGGTTACAGAGCACCTTTTGATCTTTAACCACCAATGAAATACAATGTGTTTCTTTCACATTGTGGAAAAGAAACTGATAGAAGGATATATTTAATAAACTGGCTTAAACATAATGCTCCTGTTTTAAAGAAGTACAAAATCGTGGAGATGTTCTCGGAAAGGTCTGTGATTTGCTGGAGACCAGTGTGAAGCCTGCTATTCGATCCAGGAGGCGGGGACTGCTGTCTCAATGAGTCCTTTTGCTGCAAAACAATGCCCACCCGCCCACAGACGGCTAAGAACACCAAGGCTTGTCTGGAGAAACTGAAGTTTGAGGTATGGCCACATCCTCCTTATTCACCAGATTTGGCACCATGTGATTTCCACCTTTTTGGACCACTAAAAAAAACATATGGGTGGCACAAGTGCATTGAGAAAGGTGGAGACTACATTGACAAATTACATTATCAGTTTTGTTAAAGTTCGGTCCATTTCCTGAAAAATCCAATTTTCTAACTTTAGATTGACTCTCCCTTTTCAAATGTATGGAGGCATGGTTTGTAAACTATTTTATATGAAATGAAGCTTTGTAAGGTATATAAAGAAGTCACTTTATTAACAATGTACATATCTTATGCCACACTTCAGTAATATACTTTGTACAAATTGGATTATGCAAGAGTCTCTTTAAGCAGCTTTATTAATTGAGTTTGGAAATAAAGGTCTGTGTTATTTCTTTGTAAAGCTGAATTGCCTTCTGTAAAAGGATGGCTTTTTAAAGATGTTATACAGAGCAGTGACTTTCCAAACCCAATCTTTTGGGACTTGTATCATTTAGCATAATAACATGCAGTGGACACAGCTTCAGACACTCTTCTAGTGTTTATTACTTTAAGATTTGCAGGTTTCGGACTTCTTTTTTTGGAGGTGTAGACTATAGTTTGCTGTCTCTGAGGAGTGTGAGAGAGTAGATACTAGAGTTGGAAATGTCCATTGAGAAGTATAACATTAACAGAGATGCCTTATACTTTAAAATGCATCACCTTTTACATGTGCTTTCTGGCTGTGGTTCTATCACCACAAGTTAGTGGGGTGGGAAATGGAAGTGCTTCCTTGAGGGTTACCCTCTTTTGGGCTTGATGAAGGGCTTTGTGTGCCTGTGGACTTCATAAACAATTTCACAGTACAAACCTTCCTGCCATTGTTCTCCCCTGCCTAGTGTGATCACGGCTGAAAAAACTGTGGCGTTGTCTGAGTGGCTGAGGGCGCCACTTCTTACTACGAGGAAGCTTCCTGCTGATGGCTCCCTTGGGTACCGGATGTTTTGGGAGGTTAGCCTTGGGTACTTTGGACTTCACTTGCGTCATAAAGCAGAATCGTGCAAAGTTTCTGCATGCTGCCACAAGATCAATGAGAAACACTTGGAGCCGGACATCCCGGCAGTCTGTACAGTAGGTCAGGTTTAAAGAGGGTAATTCTCACTTATCGTACCATGATGCACCTTTTTGTCTGCTTTGGAGTTGATTCCAGTTATTCTAGTAACAATTAACTTTTGTTATAAAATTTAGAATTCTTAAATACTGCATCATGTAATTCATTAAATATTCTCACTCCTAATTAGCCACAGCACTATACTCAGTGAAGAGCACAATGGTAAAATAAAATGAATTATTCAAATGATGTACTGACCTCTGTCATATAAATTTATAGTGGAACGGAGGGATGGTTTGAGGACATCCTACATGTGGCCACTTAGCTCTGCTTGTGTCAGAAACATGCAGCTTTGTTTAGGCAAAGTGAGATGGAAATCTGAGTATGTTGTCAAGAGAATCATTTCTACACAGCTCTTGGGTTTGTAATCCCTACATCAAAACAGACCCTTTGACATCCCAGGGATAGTGGCATAGGCATTCTAATTTGCCTTTCTGTTTACATCCAACAATATCTAGCAGGCTGTCTGTTTTGCAGGCTCAGGTAACATCTTTGAACCAAATAGTCTGTTGATTAGCTTAGACAGGACATCTCAGAGAAAATATGGACAAATGCCGTTGGTCCTCACTCTTTGGCATTGCCTTTACTATAGGAGTATGCAGGACTCCACTCTTGGGCCATTGGAGTGAATTCATTTTAGCTCTTACCATTATTTAGCTCCTAGAACATTTGATGGAACAAGCTATAGTAGATTCGTTCTACCTGTGAGAGAGGAGGGTCTTTCCCACCTAAAGGGACAGAATATTCCTTAAGTGCTTTTTGTTAATCCCAAATTACAGCATATCTGTCCTGGAAGCTTAAAGCCTATTTTTGAAGGCCATGTAATACAGGAATGAACAGAGGTTCTGCCACTAAGCTACGGGTGACCACAGCCAAAAGAGGTGTTTTCTTTTAAAACATCCAGCTGCACTAAAGATAAGAAGTGCCTTCTACCATTAAAATCACTTTATTATTAGTAAAAGGCAGTCAGTGTAGATACTTGGTTTATTCCACATCAGAGTGATCTGGCTGTCTGATAAAAAAAATGAAAACCTATTGATCTGGTCCTAATCAGAGGTGGACTGTTTCAGAATATGGCTTGTGTGCAACACCACTACGTTTGTAGCTTGATGTCTATAAGGTGACAGCACAAGGACACTGCTTTTCAGGCAGATATTTTGACCACTAGCTGGCTACTATTTCCACTCTCCATTCAGTACTCATCAGTCTACAGTTTCTTCAGGTGTGCACGGAGGATTGGCTCCATAGTGAATTTAGTTATTTGAAGTCTTCAAAGAGATCTGCTTCAGCCTCTGGCATGCGTCTGCCCAACACCATTGCATGAAATACGTACACACGTGGTTCAAGGTTAGCCGATGCTGCCCTTGTTCCCTGTGCAGAAGTGAAATGTAAATGTCCAACTAGAAGGGTTTAGCATTTCCCTTCACAGTGTGGTGTTCCACCAGGCAGAAAGATCCTATTGCTGCAACCACTTCTGTTGTTGTTCTCAGGAGCCAGATGGGGTAAGCCACACTTGTCAGTAGTGTTTTTCCCTTCAGTGTTTAATGTTTTTTTAATGGTCACCTTGATCTTAGGACACAGCTGAGGAGTTTGTGTTTGTCTTATTTTTCTAATATATCTACCTTGACTGTCATTTTTGGAGCTCATGTCAATGCTCACAAAAGGCTGACTTTCCCATAATTAAGGACTATGCCACCAGAAACAATGTTTTAAAGAATATTACCTTTAATGGGAAGCTGTCTTGAGGGAGACCTCCCATCAGTCTCTGGTTGGCATTTCTTGTTTTATGACTTATGAAACATCTATTGTTACAGTCTCTCTCTTCTCTTCATAGGTGCCCCTGGTTGACCAGGGCGGTGTCCCCACTCATCCCCTTCTACAATGGAATCGTTTTTCTCTTCGTGTTGGCCAACTTCAGCATGGCAACATTCATGGACCCTGGTATCTTTCCACGAGGTGAGTCTACTTTGGGACAAGGGTAGAAATTAGGGCACTAGCCTCCATCTTGGTATATTTGTGTTTATCTTGAGGTCTTGGAATTGGAAGGGAAATGACAGATAGAGACAGACTCATTGATGTGAGCCAGGGTTGGACTGTCCAGTAATTTCAGTAAGCTACATATTTTCATAACTTTCTGGTTGTTTCTCTGTTGATAGCCGACGAAGACGAGGATAAAGAAGATGATTTCCGGGCGCCACTGTATAAGAATGTGGAGATCAAAGGGATTCAGGTTCGAATGAAGTGGTGTGCGACCTGTCACTTTTACCGACCACCTCGCTGCTCTCACTGCAGCGTCTGTGACAACTGTGTGGAGGTAGGACCTTATCGGTGCTGCTTTTTTTTTTCTCTTTACTTTTTACTCCGTTTCTGTCAACACACTCCAAGCTGCCTCCCCAGACCCCATCTTTCTCTGTGTTTTTCCAGTCGATACTTATTAAAACTTCCCTGCTGACACGTTGCAAAATTGTTGTTCACCATGTTCCATGTGTTCTTCTGCAGGATTTCGATCACCACTGTCCCTGGGTGAACAACTGCATTGGGCGACGCAATTACCGATACTTCTTCCTGTTCCTGCTTTCTCTAAGTGCTCACATGGTTGGGGTTTTTGCCTTCGGCCTCATGTATATTCTCAATCACCTAGAACGATTGGGTGCCCTGCATACCACTGTCACGTATCCTTCTGCTTTTGGGGAAACCTTGAATTTTGGTGACTGGGTGCTCCTAAAACTGGCCTTTACTGCACCACACTTTGACTTCGAGGGCTTCCCACCCCATCTACTGAGCTTTCTGAGCCGCTTTCCTACAATTTGTACATATGACCGATAAGTTGTGTAAAAGGAGGGCTTCAAATGGCTGGGATACCCATCTTTTACCCTGCCATCTGTTGGCTCTGGTTTCTTCTGCAACTCTAGCCATGCACTTTATCTGTAAGAGTAGTGCACCTCCTGCTGTCTCCTTTACAGCTTTAATGTTTCTGTGTAGGAAAGTGTCATACTGGATCATATGAAATTTGTTTCTCAGCTATAAGCTAGACCTGTGCTCAGGGAACTTGTAGATAAGGAGCTGCATGCCTTACATCTGAAGTTTTTGTGGATTTGATTGCTTAAATCTCCCCTTATTTGTTCCTTGACTTCTGGTATTCAGGCTGGTAGTAATGTGCGTGGCAGGACTCTTCTTCATTCCAGTTGTGGGCCTCACAGGATTCCATATGGTCCTTGTAGCCAGGGGACGGACCACTAATGAGCAGGTGAGTTGGTCAGCTAGAGAAACCCTATCAGCCCTGAATCTTCTGGAGGAGATGGGGTTTACTGTTTATGAGATGGAGTCCAAGGATCATGAGTTTATAAGCCAATAAGGGCTAGGAGAGTTGTTTTGGCAAAATGATGCATGTGTACAAACATGGACGTTGCTGTGTGGTTATGCCAGTTATTGGGTGAATGTGTGTTGGTGGGAATGCCATGTGAATGACCGATCAGAATGTGGTTCCTGCATTGTGTCTTTGTTGTAATTGAGGGGCTCTCCTTAAAGGGGTTTCTGGTTTGCAGGTTTCTTTCTGGTTTTTGCTGCTTCTGTTTTGTCATTCTGGTCTTCCATTTTGTATTTTGCAGGTGACTGGAAAGTTCCGTGGCGGAGTGAATCCATTCACACGGGGCTGCTGTGGAAATATAGAGTATGTGCTGTGCAGCCCCTTGGCTCCAAGGTATGTAAAAATAGTTTGAGTGTATTTTCTGCCTGAGTCAATGCTAAGAGAAAGTGTGGCAACAGTGAAGAACAATAACTGTTAGTTTGTATGGTTTTTAACAAGAGACCTACATGCTCACCTTAGCTATCCAACTGAAAGGCTTTCCCTTTTCAGATATGTTGTAGAGCCAAACAGATTGCATCCTGTCAATGTCAAGCCCCCCTTCCTCCGTCCAGACCTGCCCACACGACAGATCTCAGTAAAAGTCAATGACAATGGAATCCATGCCAACATTCCCCGGAATAAGGTCAGTTCCCTGCTTTTTGTTTTGGGGTGATATTAGGCAGTATGGACTGAGAAGAAAGAAAAAATCTCTAAATCACAAGGTTGCTAGTTAAGTCGCCACACAGCCCCAACTGTGTGACCCTGAGAACTTAACCTACTAGTGATCCAGTTTAAAAAAATAAATATACATATAACATGCACGTATAACTTATGAATCTGTACTTGTAAAGTGCCTGGTGATGGTGTTGGCGCAATAAAACTTGCTATATAAAATAAAATTTCATTGTTGATTGGTTCCTGTTCTGCTGCTCAGAGGAACAGTCTGGGGGGAGTGAAGCACTCTCACTTATGATTCAGTATTAGCAGCTTTGTACATTAGCACCCACATTTCACATTATTTTTTTGCTCCAAACAGTAGGCAATGGCAGTCTCCTCGCCCGATGTTTGTATATCTTAACCACTGGATACATTTTTAATGGTGTAGGTTTTTGCTGTATGCAGATCTAAGACCCCCCTGCTATGCTCATTGAACTTTCCTTTGTTGGTAGTCAAAAGTTAATTTGGACTCCCTGGAAGACAAGTGTCTGGACAGCCAGCCACCTTTGCCCCCCAAAGCAGACCTGAATAGATACACTGAACTTAAGAGCCAGCTGACATCCAGCGAAGGTGAGTGGTGATCATTTTTATTTCTTATTTTAATTGATTTTAAGGTATCAGTACAAATATGCCCTTTGAATTTAAGTATTATAAATATCTGTAATATACATTAAAAATATAATAAACCAAATATATATGAAGATATCCTTTCCCACTAAAAAGAAAAACAGAAGAAAAGATGATACTCTATATATACTCACAAATAAGCTGAGAATTTTAGAATCCAAAATAGAAATGAAAAAATTGCATTCAGGTTATCTGTGCGCCAAAGTGCATATTTTTTTTAATGTAATTCATTTTAAGTGTTTTAAAAGGCCTTGAAATCCCTATACAGAAAGTAATGACAACAAGAAGTACATTTAAGTAGAATCCTATCTGAAGCGTAATTCTCTTAACGGTAACTCATTTTCCGATTACGTAGATAATACAGAAGAGCTGTCATTCATTATCTGTTCAGCTTTTCCAAACTGAATTGATCCAGTAGTCTCTAAAGCATATAAAATACCTAGTCAGAACCTGAACAATATTCGTAAAGAATGTTTAATCACAACACAAAATTTACAGAAGAGCACAAGCACTATGTAATACAGATTGTGAGAGATTACATATTAGATCTGGGGAACACCTGCAAAGATATCTCCATCACACTCCAAAGTAATACAGCATGAAAGAAATTAGCAGTGTCAGCGAAACAATTTCTTAATTAGGGACACCAACTAGATGTCTTTTTTTTTACCAAAAATCAGGGCTTGAATGGGCCAGTATGTACTGTGTGGCGCACTGGCTTTGTTCCATGTTTGCCGTGGCATGCCATCATTAAATGGTTGCATATCAGCATCTCCCGCTCTGACCTTGAAGGGGACCCTTACCACTCAAGCTGCCCGGTCTAATGAACAAATATCACAGGGATCAAAACTCCAAGGGGGAAGCTTGATTAAGATTATGGAGGGCCAAGAAGTATGTTGTTCTGTATTTTTCAGCTTCTTATATTATGCAAAATAAATATTTCCATTCATCATTTGTCTTTTTTTGTAGCATTGAGATAAATGTTTTAATTCAGTATCCTGCTATACTTAAGTCCAAATATAAATATTAAAAATTGTTTTAGTAACATATAAATTGTGTTTTCTAGTTCTTAACAGTCTATCTGAAGCATGCAGAATTTATTTTGTACTAGTACCTACTATACTAATTTCATTAAATTTACTCACAAAGTGGTCTAAGTTTGTACGCAACTTTATTCCCCTTCTCTGACTCCCAAGAATGCACAGTATAACTGCGCTTAATCTAAGTCTTGGTCCACTGCTAATCCGCAGCTCTGGGACACACTGCAACAGCGTTAAACCTCAAAGTTTGTCTTGTTACCGGAAAATGCGATAATTTGCAGTATCAACACTAGCCGTGCACTACTGGATCACGCTGTTTCAAAATATCTACAGCAAATAGTTAGGTTAAAACTACACAGATCCTTTATTTATAGGTTTCTTTTACAGGATTGCAAGCGGCACACTATTTTCCTCATGTCTGTGAGATTGTGCCCAAGGGACTTGTGTCGTGACTTGTCTTAACGTCAGTGCTGCTGTGGTGATTACGGTCTCCCTGTCAGCCTTAACTGGGTGCATTAAATGTACCCCCGAGCACACAGAGGATTAAATGTATACCCATAACATTTGTTCAGTTCTTTTCTCTTGATTGCATGCTATCTATGCACATGCTTAACTTCTTCCCAATAGCCGTCGCAAGACCACCAGAGCACACGCCTGTGCACGATGTTACACAGACAGCAGCAGACAACGTTTTAAAAAAGCAGTACTTCTGTGAACTTATTTTTTGGAGCGGAATAAGCTTTCGTAGTAATGCATATTTGTAATATAATGAAGGTAGTTTTACTACAATGAAGTTAAGTATTGTGTTAGGCTATTAGTTACGTGTAAAAGTAACGTTGTTTTCCAGGGATGAAATTGTTTCAGATTTTCACATTTGGCTTATCTGCGATTGATGCATTTTTTTTATGGCATTTTGGTTTAAAATTGGAAGGTTGGCTTATCTACAGATGGGCTTATCCATGAGTATCTCTGGTATAATTGTCTTAGTGGTGGACGTAACTGAAATGTGTGGTTGATGAAAGTGCATCCTTGACGGTATCATTGATTGGTGGAGTCTGGTCTAGGGTACATTTTGGACAGTCTGACTCAAGTGAAATGCGTGCAGTGTACTACTTTTAATTAGACTTTGAATGGCTTAAGAACAAATTATATACTGTCTTATGTTGACTTCCATTCATTGCCTGCAAAACTGATTGCAGGATCCCATTTAATATGCTGTTCCACAATATCTGCTAATTTATTTTTGCACAAATACTGAAATGGCTTATATTTAGCAGGGTGGGATTAGCATTAAACAGTAGAGCTTCCATAGTGGCAAAGGTCAGTGGTGACTTTTGTGCCTTTTTTTGTGTTAACACTGCCATCTACAGGACCAACATGAGAGTGCATAAGAGTAATTTTTTAAATGCCAGAAATGAAAATGCTTACATATTAAATTCTCTGTCTTCTTGTATCTGTCTTCTGTTTGTGTAATATGTATAACTCAGAACGAGCTGGAGAAAGCATGCTTTAATTTATTAGTAATACACCCTGATCCGATATCAGCAACCTGGATGAGCACCTGTGATGCAAACCACCATGAAGGAGAACAGTCCAGACTGGGAGAACACTTAGCAGCACAGCCTGCTCGTCTTTTTCAGAAGTTTACAAAGTATTCCCTGAACACAGATATACTAATTAATTCAAACTAATATTATATTACATTAAATCTAAATGGAAGTTTATGAATTGACTGTAAATTTTCCCTCTACTGTTAGTGATTATGACATTTCTACCTGGGTTTGTGCTAGCGCAGGCCTTTCTTAATCATTCCACATACATGCTTTTGCTCAACTCCGTGATTATGTCTCCTGTCTTCAATTCTTGTTCATGTGTGTGATCTTCAAGTGTTACTCTAAAAGATATGTTGTTTGTTTCAGAGAGCACCCTCTCGACCAAACCCTTGCATCCATCTACACCCGCCATGTACAAGTATCGGCCCACCTTTGGCGCGAATCCCAAGGTCCTCTATCAAAATCCTGGAGAGAAGGTGAGGAGGTTACTAGGAGGAATGAGACTGTTTCCTGAGGATCGTGGTTCTTTCTGTTTTGAAAATTGGGGGGCTCACAAGGCACCATGTCCATAATTGCCTAAGAGCAGGGAGGATCAGCTCTAAATCAATACACGCTGACTCCATGTGAGCGGAAGGGCCTATTTACAAGCCATTGGCCAACCCAACAAACACCTGGGCAGGGAGGTGAAACTGGGATATGTGTAAGTTACGGTGGAGCGTAAATTGTGTGTACCTTGCAATCTGGTTAACTCTCTTCTTCCATTCACTTCCAGGTCATCTTGCAGGAAAGCTGTCAAAGTTCACCCATCTTAGAAGAAAATGGAAGAGGACATGATTACAGATCAGAGCCCAATTTGGACTTCCCAGAGAGCAAGGGCTCTTCTATTCATCGGGCGTTCACCTCCTCACCTCTGCAGCTTGATTCTTTTGCCATCAACTCACGCTCACTCAGTCTGAAGCATGCACATCGGAGGGGTGGCGATAAAACCCCTGTGCACACTATCCGATCGGAAGGGAATGCCTCCTCTCCTTACAAGAGTGTCTTTGCTCCCACCTCGCTCTCCAACAGGAATGGGAGTCTCTCGTATGACAGCCTTTTGAACCCCAGTATTTCACCTTCCAGTGGTGAGTGCCTGGCTCACCCAGGAGTTCCTATGGTGGGCTACCACTCCCCTTACCT
Source organism: Polypterus bichir lapradei (assembly GCA_026402145.1). Lineage (NCBI taxonomy): Eukaryota > Metazoa > Chordata > Cladistia > Polypteriformes > Polypteridae > Polypterus > Polypterus bichir. The sequence continues at coordinate 1,640,448 of JANRMT010062839.1, read as the reverse complement.
GACTGCTAAAATGTGTCACATACAAGGGGGTGAAATACAACACCAGGCTCCATCAAGTTACAGTCCAATTCTGAGCAGCAGGCATTCTCCACATCCACGGGACCCTTCACCTGTGCGCTATGACAACCTCTCCAAAACCATCATGGCATCCATTCAGGAGCGCAAGGAGATGGAGGAGAAGGAGAAGCTTCTGCACTCCCACCCACATACACGTGGCCTAGCAGCAGACGTGTATGCCACCAACTCTGGTGTCTATGAAGCCTCCGGTTCCTATGGCCTTAAGCAAGGTGCAGTCTTTCCAGATGAGCCTAGGATCCCTCCAAAACTTTCCTGTGGCTCCAGGGACAACCTGTTGGGAGGCCCTTCGGTTTTCAATACAAGGAACCTCCACTCGCGCACCCCTATGAACTCGCTGGCAAGTAGCGCTGGCCTTGGTCGAGCCCCACGGACTTCTACCACTTCTTTGCACACAGATGTGACCAATAACAATGTGCAATCTCATCAGGCACTGCAAAGCCGGCCTGGTGAGGGCGCCTTTAGGTCTCCTGTCCATCAGGCTCCCTCCTCCCCTTTGGTGCTGCCCAGATCTCCCTCCTACAACATCCAGGCACCTCTGTCCTTCATGAATGCACTGGACATGACAGACTCGCCGCCTCTGGGAGGCCCGAGGTAGGTACTTGACAATGGCTTTTCAAAATGAAAATCATATGTAGCTCTGAATAAGAAATGGACTTCCATTGCCAGTTCCTTTATCAGTATAGTAGAGGTGTGAACTCCTTTGAGAAGGTGTTGTAGCTCAGTCAGGGGTGGGAAGCACTCAGTGCGTGACACTCATTCACATGTCTTCTGTCCAGGTGTCTACATAGAACTTTACAGAAATGTTCTTTTTTTTTTTACATTCCAGGGAGGAGGTCCAGCTGAAAGCAGGTCACAGCAAATTGAACGGGCAGCCAGGGGGATTACCCCGGGCAGAATGCCGCTTAGGTTCCACATCAAGCTCCCAGGGAAATCCTGTGAGCCCCAACCGGAATGCAAATGTTAAAAAGGTGTCGGGTGTGGGTGGCACCACATACGAAATTTCTGTGTGAAGGATCTGTCAAACAAGTGTCAGGAAGAGAGAGGTACTCCAGAAAGGGGGGCAGCAGGCAAGGCAACCGTCTTGCCCCAAACTTGGAGATAGGGCGTCAGATCCTGAAGATGATAGCTGTCTTACTAGCCTGACTGTACTGCACTGCAGCCATCATATGTATGTAAAAAGTAAAAAAAAAAAAAAAAACAACAAAAAAATAAAATAACAAAAAAAAAAAAAAAAAAATAGAGGGAAGAATCCAAAACGTGTGTTGTGTGCTGGACCACTTGTGATTTCCGCCGTGGGCTTGACTCTTCCTCCCAGTGGACTCATCAAAGACGCTTGTCTGCTCCGGCGACTGTACCTCATGAACTGGTTTAGATATTCATATGGACTGTTGGGAGACCCGTGGTGCTCTACTATATAGAGGGCTAAATGAGGGAATTTTATTATTTTTTACCATTTTTATTTTCTTTAAACGTGTCAACAACTCAAAAGAAGATGTACAAACTTTAGTTTTCAAACATATTGGAGAAAGGTGACACTGTGCTTCCTTTCCAGCAGGAGTTACTTGTTTTCCTTTCAGGGGGAGGGGTAATGGAGGATCAGTGCTTTGTGGGGGCAAATATGTGGAAAGCAGCCATGCAGCCCCACAGACTGCCAAGGCCTTCCTCCCCCTCCACTGCATATCCATAATTGTACAAAATGAATACTTGATGCTAAGGGGTCGCAGTGTCACGGCTCCTTGGGTATGTGGCGTGATGACGTAAGGTGTTTGGGAAGGGTGGGTGTCAACTCATAGAGTTGGGGTCAATTTCTTTTGGGCACACCAGTTTGGTATTATGACATTTAATAAAGATTTTAATTCTTATTTTCAACACTGTGTGCCCTGTAATTTCTAGAAGCTTGTGGGATTTACTTTATTGTAAATATTTACACTGTGACTAAGCAGAGAGGATATTAAGACTTTGGATTAGCAGCCATTTGAAACAGACAACCATTCAGATCCTTTTATATGAATGGCTGCTCCACTGTCTTTCAGTTCTGAATCTATTTTCTAAAAAATGAGTACCTGTTTATTTTTTATTGTGCTTCTCTCCATTCCTGTGATTTGGTCAGGTTTCTGTTATTGCTATGACATTATAATTATAAGTGGTGTAAACAAATCATGATCTATGTAAATGCTAAAACCTTTCTGAAATTTTGAAAAGACAAATGAGAAGAAGGCATTCAGTCCATCAGGCTCATGTCTTTAGCTAACAGCTATGCTGTTCCAATGTCTCATCCAGATTCTTCTTGAAGGTTGTCAAGGTTTCTACATCAACTGCATGTCTCTCTATTTTGTTTAAAAGTCCTAAAACTCATTGCACAAAGAAGTGCTCCCAGGCTTCAGTTCTATGTGCACTTCTCCTTAATTTCCACTGGTGTCCATGGTGATCCATGACTAGGAAAGTATCAGCTTAGTCAAGGTAGCAGTGGAACTCAGCATGGCAGTTCTTGTGAATTCATGCTGATGACAGGACCAAGATAAAGGAAAAACTCAGTAGGTGCACAGGTTGATCTTTCAGTTGTTGATGGGGTTTTAGGGCTGAAGGTTCAAGTTGAGGTAGTTATGCTCACTAATCGTATACCTATTGCTTTGCTGAATCTTAAGGCTACACAGCTGAAGCCTTTTGTCTCTAAAGGCATTGTTGCACTACGCAACTTCAAGCCAGACAGCAAATCACACTCAATGACTGTAGTATGGAGATCTCGATCCAGCAGTAAGCATCGGAGGAGATCATGGATTACACGACTTCCCCATAACTTCTCAGCACAGTTTCAAATTTTCATAAGGGTGACACATTCAAGAAGCATCTTTATTTTTTTCCCTCTCCACTCTGTCACTGCATGACAAAGATGAAATGTTGAATAGACATCTAGGCTAGATCATGTGTCCCATACACCTCTTCTGTGTTGTCACGGTTCAGAAGATGTATTTTCTGTCTTTTTTCTTTTCTATTCCTCTTTTTCTTTTCAGTATTAAACACTCATTATTTGTCAATTCTTGCACACATGGGAACCTCCAAAGAAAAAGCATGGCATCTCCATAGACGAGTGCAGTCAGGGCAGTTCAGTTTAGATTCCCACAGAGGAATGAGAAGTAAAGATGGTGCATTTTTGTTCCAAAGTTTTAAATGGTGTTATGGAGTCTTTTACAGCTTTCTTGGAAAGGCTAAAGTTGTTTTTTTTTTTGTCTGTCTTCCCAGCTCTGGTGGTGATGTCTATTTAACCAGTTACTCATTGTCAAATTATTCTTTTTGAATTTGATTGACAAAAAATGTAGTGTGGCCTGTGCCTTTTATTTTTTTAAAGGAATTGCTTATCTTTTATGAAATTCAAGAGCGTGCATACATTCCATGCACTGTGGAATGTCTTGGCTGTAGGCCTGAGGCCCACTTCACATTTGTCAGTGTTGAGACTGCGATGACTGCATTTGAATGGCAGGCACAGTTTTCTGGTTCATTGACACTGAATTCTGATTTGTGACTTTATTTAGCAGACAGATAGACAACAATATCGAATGTTTGTCAAGTCGAATGAAAGAAACCTGCACAATGAGACACTGATGACCATGCTGGACTAGTCCAATCCAAACATGCCTTGCATTCACTCATGGCTGATGAATCTCTGACTTGTTTAAGTGGCTAAATTTAAATCATTTCATGTGCAGTAAGTGAATGGTTCATGTTTAAATTAAGAGTCCTCACGGCCAAGGCTGCTGCATTGGTGCTGTTGAATTCCTTCACAAAATACAGCCTAGTCTTGGATATTTGTTAATGTTTTTCTGTAACTTTCCAAGCACAGCGCGTGAGGAGCCAGAGCCTATCCGGTCAGTGTCGGATATAATGCAGGAGCCAGCCATCGATTGGACAGGCACTAGTGCAGTGGGACTACGGCAATTTAGACCTTCCATTAAGCCAAAAAGATATGTTTTAGATGAAACATGGCTGGAGTAAAATGGGCCTAGACACTGGCACAACATTCCTAGTTAGTGACGCCGCAGCAGCATTCTCTCTTTTCATTACTGCAGTATACACTGAGCAACTGAAGAACTCGACTGAAAAGTGCAGATTCTAGTTCCCCTTGACCATTTCACAAGGTAAGGAAACAAATTCAATTTTCAAGTTAATATTTGCTTTAAAGGATAAGTTTGATATTTTTCAAGTCAAAGTTACTTTTTCACTCTCATATTTATTAATCTGTTGTATAAAATTGTGCTATAAACAGCTAAGCTTCTCCTGTACATTTAAAAATATTCCTTGTCTGTTCTTGCAGCTTACAATGGAGCTAAAAGGTACATGGGCCCATAAGACAATAAAAAAGCTTTAAAACTTATCAAATATTTCTATTTCTCAAGCCAACAATAGTAAGAATTGAGCTGTGTCTTGAGATTACATACATATTGCATCACAGCATACCCTTGATGTTTGAAGAAGGAAATAAAGCACACATTAAAACAGCGCGGTGACATTCAGGCCTTCAGTCCACCACTTTACTTCCTCAGGGGTATCTTTCAGATCCATGGGCTTGGAGTCACCTCGGAAAGTCGTCACCCAGGACTGTCAATGACACAAATTGTTGAGGCCCAGATGTAAAGTGCTGTCGCTGTTCTGTAGACAACTAGGCAGTATGATAAATGAAAAGTCTCTTGAAAATATGTTCTGATGCTACCAGATTTATTTTTTTTGGATTGTATTGATTTTAATAACAAATAACATTCAATGCTGCTAGATTTATAATGTAATTGTGTGCTTCAGTGGGAGAGAATATTTTATTAACCTGGGACGGGGCGCAAGTCACTTTACACTGAGTGCCAGTGAGGGGGCCTTAAGGACTTCCTTGTGTGAACGCTTCCACCAGGTGGTGACTTGAGCAGCTTTGTGCTTTTACCGGCTCATGCACACCACCTCGTTCTACTCATGCAAGGTTTCACCTGGGCCGTGGCAACACAGCAGCTCCAAAGACTCCAGGAGGAAGAAGATGCACCTACTGTGTCTGTGAGTGCCATTTCTCTCAAGCAATGCTGCTGTAGCCCCTTTGCCAGTGACTTCTAGAACTGGCACAAAGCTGTCATTTCTGGCTTCCAGCACCAGGACCTAGTAAATTTTACATACACGCCCTGAATTTTTATTTCTTTTCTCTTTATGGATGGATTGGTTATTGTCAAAGTCTGAGTTCACTCCCTCGTCAGGTGTTACTCCTTTTATTACCATACCTTCAGCACAAGCAAATCTACATGCATTAAAAAAGTCAGCAATTGGGTTGTGGCGCTTTAATCCTTTCTATCACAAACTGCCATTTTTTTTTTTTTCGTGTGTGCGCACAAAACAAACCATGGAAACCGAACATGCACCAGGCTTGGTTGGCTCTCTCAACAACCTAAGTCAATTACTACAAACACAGTGCAGTGGCATCAGTTCACTTCTCACTTCTCTGCATGTGTCTTGCTCTGTAGCCATGTAAAATAACAAGAGGTTCAAGCCATAACAGAACAAACTTAACTTGTAAAAATCTAGAATTGCTAGGACAAAAGTAGGCTAATAAGCAGAACAGAGCTTGGCAAGGGGGTTTGTCATAACTCCCACCTACTACGGCATCTGTGGGTAGACAAGCAAAAAAGAAATAGAAAAATCAGCCTTAAGAATCCATGGTTAAATATTTCTTGTTCCCTTTCATTATCACAAGAAAGCCTCATAATATGGTGGGTATACTTCCTAAAACTGAAACCTTTTGCTACTTCAGATTGGATGTATTTGTTTTCATTTTTTTTCCATTCACCTATTGACCTGTCTATCCATTGGCACCATCGGAAGTTGCAAAAACCTGGCATTCTAGAACACAACTTTAGGTGGAACATTAATATATGCCATGACAGTTAAGAAATAACTTTGGAAGAAAACGTAATGAACCCTTTAATGGCCAAATTAATCCTTTTTAAGCAGTGACAGGGAGATCAGAGCAAAGGTGGTTTACCCCACACTATGACTAGCTCCCTTTGTCTATAACATTGCTACCTCCTTGCTGCAGCAAGAAGATAAGCAAATTAATATTAAGCAGATGGATCTGAAACTAAGCTGGCATGGTGGCCAAGTGTTAAACTGCTGCCAAACACCTTCCTTTAATACCTGCTTATGTCACTACCTGCAGAATTTGTATCCCCCGACATTTCTAAGGCTGATGTCACACAGTGAGGAATTGCACCTTGTAATTAAATGCCCTCCGCTTCTGGATTGGCACCTGCCTTGTACCCAGTGTTTCTGGGACAAACCTGGCTCTCTGCCCCCCACTTACACATTAAGTGCTTTTACAATTTAAATCGGACAACCTGCCCTTATTAAAAGAAATTCTGCACATGATGTCCATCATCTGTGGAGTAGCATAGTACTAAAGTGGGGGGTCATAACAAGCCATCTATTATATGACCACATAAGACTAGCAAACTGCTAAAAGGTGGCTTTAATAATAATAAATGGGTTTCTGTCTACACAATTGTGGTTTGCACGTTTTTGCTCCAACCTAACTGCTTAATAAGAAGCACTTATTGCTCAAGTAACACTTCTGCTTCACTTTAGTTGTCTTGCTCATTAAGATTTTGAGCCCTTATTGCTTATTTTAGTCTTAAACAACTGTATTCTTGGTTTTTAATTGCTCATAATTACCAATAACATGCAAATGACAAGAGAGACCAGCATTTCTCCTTTTAACTTGTTACTATTTACACCGGTGTGTATTAATCATGCACTCTTGGGTTTAATAAAATACCTGGAAGGAAAGTTAAGAGAAAAAAGTGAAGGACTGAGAATTACTCCTCCATTTTAGCCTTCAAATCATTTGGGTGATATCCTTAGAAAAGGGAACAAAATCAAGCATATGAGAATGACCTGACAGAGTTAAAGCGCTAACAAGCCATGAAATTAAATTATTGGCAAGAATTACTTTCTAATTAAACAACCAGGTTAGAACAAAAACCTGCAGCCCTGCAGGATTGTGATTGAGGACCCCTGATTTAGGGTAACATCTCAAACTAAATTTAGATTTGGCAAGTTATCAGAAACATTTACACACATCAACAAGGGAAATTAACAACTAAGCTAAAATGTGCAACACAAAAAAAGCTTAAGGTGTCTTTCTGTATTTGCGATAGGGACAAGCATCAATACTGTCTAAAAAAAATCTTCTGCACAAAATGCTTCTTGCATTTTAGACACAAAGAATTGGCAGCATCATTTGGGAAGTAGTACCCCTCCCTGGCCACTAACAACATTCAAATAGCCATCTTCAAATGAGGCAATTTACTTATTATCGAGGTCTGAATCCTGAGAACAAAAATAGACAAAAACAAAAAACAAAGTGCATATCCATGACCCGAACTCCCCAGCACAGCAAGTGATCACAGATTAAGTTTTGTGCCAGTTATATCAAGTTTAAAGTTGCTACATGGGTTTCTTTAAGGGGATCATGATAAACTGCAGGAAACATCTACAAGCACTACACAGGCAAAAGGTTCACCTTTGACTCCTGAAAGTGCTGAAGCATTGCAGTTAGCTCCAGTGCGCGCTTGTCTAATTTTTTTTTTGCTAATTTCAGTAGGGAAGTTGTTCTTTCCTCTGGAAGAAGCACAGCTGCTCCATCTAATAAGCCTGGGTTATTATATTTCACCTAATAAGTTATGGATTTTCAACATCTCCATAACTGAGCCAGGTTGGTACATGCCTACTTTTTTTTCCTCTAGAAAGTTGCTCAACTACCTAAAACTGCACACCCCCTTGAAGAGCAGCATCCCAGGCACAACCACACCGAACAGCAGGGACAACGATGGAGAATGGGAGAGCTGCCATGCTGGGTGTACCCAGCCCTGTTACTACATCAAGGTCAGCTTTTAACCTTTGCCCCTTTTTTGTATTAACAGGACATGCCTCCCCATTTTCCTTTAAGAGACAGCTTGACCTAAAGCATATGATCGAGATCTATACAGACTTGGCAATTGTGTGCATTTACACTGCTCAATTACTGGTTCTGAAAGTCCATAAGGCATATATTCACTTTACAATACTGAACCCCAAATAATGCTTACAGGAGACCGATTTCAAATCTCAGCCTGCTCACTGGCTGGTACAACTGGCTTGATTTCTCGGTCTATGCTGTAGATAGTCTGATTTCCTTCTTAAGAACACTAAAGTCCTAAAAATAGGATACCCTACATTGCCAATGTCATCTCCTTCAGACAAAGATTACCTTAGACCATTAAAACTGAACACAGAAGCAACACAAGATGCAACATTAACTGATTGTGTATGTTCACCTGATACAGCACTTGAAGTAAAGCCATTAAAGCCACTTTGTTTTTAAATTATGCAATTCTGGCTTGACAATGTAGAATCTACACCATCAACAATATGCAAAACTCCTTCCACACAAATTAAGACATTCTATGACGTTTTAGCAGATACCTGACAATGGTTTCAGCCTTCCGCTCCTGGATGTTAACAGCCATGAAAAATGATACATGAAATCAAAATTACTCAAGACTTCTTTGCACCATAATTTTAGAAAATACGTTGCTGTAGTTGGGAAGGACCATAATGTGCCAAGGAGAAACAAACTTTTGCACAAACTTTACAAAAAAAAAAAAAAAAACCACAACACACCCCTACATAGTACAGCAACTTAATAAAAGTTGTTCATTGCAGCCATGGTCATTTCACAGGCAAAACCACCACTTCTATACTAAAAAGATTAGATACAAAAGTTTTCGTGGACATAACATTTTCAAACTTAATCCAATTGTCTGGCGCTGTGTTCAGAGTCTGGCCTAGCAGCATTATACAATTTTATCAACAAGCAACACCTGGTACTGGGATTTTGTGGCATAATGACAGGATTTTATCAACCACTACCAGGCCAAACAAACCATACCTCATTGTTTCCCTCCCCATATTAGAATCATCATAGCTGGACTATGAACTTGCATTTGTATCAAGTAGCCTGATTTACTAAAACTCTTCAAGTGCCAATTCTCCAAAATTTGAACAGTAGCAACATTCTGGCCCAAGATGTTTTGTTGGGTGTATCAGACAGCTGAGCAAAGCACCCCACACTCCGATAGAAAGTTTAATTTTCTTGCATGTTCTCCAAAGCACATATTTTGAAGTCGCTCATGTTTGGTCTGATTTGTTGAAACATCCTTCATTTGCACAGAAACCTACACCTAAAACAATTCATGTAACTACTACAGCCAATTTCAAATTTGGCCTATCAGTTCATTTGAAAAAAAAAGGTGTGTAATAACTTGTGCAAAAAAAAAAAAAAAAAAAAGTCAAAAGAGTTTAATTGAATTTGGCTCCGTCCTCTTTACAATCTTTGAATGTAACCATCATAAACTGACACCGTGCATCAGATTTAATGTGGCCAAGCAAAAGGAAAAAATAACTAAATCAAATGAAATAACCACAAGTGACTGGCCACTCACACTTGTTTAAGGTGCACAATGGGCATTCTTAAACTTTACATTGTTACATCGCCCCCACATAACCCCACAAATTCAGCCATCGTTCCATTTAAAAACATTAAAAATATCACAGTGAAACTTCCAATTTTGGAATTTTCTTATTACTCTTTTCCTTCAAGTTGGTCTACTTTACAGTACTATTGCAAAAAAATCTAAATTTTACATTAGCAAAAGTAAATCCATTCAGATATATGTGAAGATAATTGTGTAGCATTACAAGTTAGAGAAATAAGCTCAAATCTGCATCTTAAGGAATGTTCCCAATAGAGGAGAGCAGCACATGTTGTACTAAATTGAAGTGCACATACTGGGAAATAACAATTAATCAGTTTTCCACCTGGGACAAAAATTTGCCATGTTAAAGTTTGAAGGGGTAAGGAGAACAAAAACAAAAAAAAAAACCCATATGCAACAAAGAGTGCCACTGAAAGTAGGAATGATGTGCCTCATCACAGTAGTAATATTACAAATGATCAATATTAAAAGACAACTTATTTCCACAGTCTGAGTGGGGCAAATGAGCAGAGCACACATTCACTGGAAATGAAAACTGGGAAGTGTCTCAAAGTTAGAAGGGGGAAAAAAAAAAATCCAAGTGTCCAAATTTGTTCATTGAAAAAGAAAAAAAAAAAAAAAAAGGGGAGGGACTGGATCTTTGTTTCTACTACTTCTGCCTGTTCCTTGATTTTACTGCTCCATTTATGACAACATCCTTCTCATTCTCCAGAGGACTCTGTGCTTTTTTCATCTTTGACAGAAAGCTCCTTTAATTCTTCTGCTACTTGTGCTGCTTTGTTAGCTGCTAAAATAGTGTAGAGATATTGATGAAATTACTACAACGTTAAAAAAATGAAACAATTATCTTTTAATAAAGCTCATCGTACCATTTTCACGGCTGAAAACAAATGTGTACACAGATTTTCTATATACACGTGCAATATCTTATTCACACAATGTTTAAAACACCCAATTGTCCCAGTAATAATCATAATTTACTCATCAGAAAGTAAATCAACTCAGAAGTTACTGGATTTAATATAGCAGACATAAAAAGCACCAGGCTGGAAGACAGCCAAGCACAGAGTGAGTCTGCACTCAATATACAATACATACAAGCAATACTTTAAAACAAAAAACCGCTTACCTTCCTGAGTTCTCTTCACTTCTTCCCTGCATTCATCAACTTTTGCTTTAAACTTCTGTGCATCTAAACAAAAGTACAAATGACAAATGAACGTGAAAGATGAAACCGACAGCAGACAAAACATGAACAGGATTTAAAATTTATAAACTTACTTTCTGCATTGAGAAACCTAATTGCCAAAAGCTCTGGTTTGGGATGTTCATCTGCAAAGTCTGCATGCGTGTTCCAAACCCAGGCTCTGTCACTGCCTGCATTCGGCTTTAACTCCATCAAAGGAGCAACTGTGGAAAAAACAAACATTTTTCCTTAATTAATAACCTATAAGCCATTTCCATGAATCAACATATTTTGTGCCACTTTTTTAAATTTACATAACTTGAGAATTCTGCATGAGCCCACATCATTACCTCGGACTAGATTATTGCCAAACCTCTCCACCATTCTTATGTTCAATGGCTTCAAAAAAATATTCGCATTTTTAAATTACTATTTCACTTTTCAGAGACAGAAGCAGTAATTTAAAACAGAAAACACCATTTAGAAGGCCTGTGTGCAAAAGGTTTACAGATCCTCTTAAATTTGCTTCTATAAAATTATTAAAACAAGTTATATGGTCTAAACTGGCCTGGCTGATAACTAACTAAAACAATGTCGATAGTAAGGGCACTCTGGTTAGGTTTTTTTTTTTTTTAAGACCCACACTGATTACCGATGTCAAGTCAATTGGCTAACTCAGTGTGATGTGTGTATATTTAAAAAACACACACAAAGTTCCTGTAAAATTAGCTGTGTAGAACCCTCATGTTCTATATTAAAGTGTTATCCTGATTTGTATAGCACCTTTCCCATTCTCAGTATTTCACAAACATTCAGAAGGGTACAAAAGAAAAAAAATGTCTAACATCAGATACACTATGAAATACAGGGAAAGTTCTGAAATTAGAATAAGAAAGAATATAAAGAATAATGGCACTCAGTTGATGTTTTTTAGGTGTTCAGCAGAGTTCTGCTAGCTACAGACAGAATGCCACCCTTACCAGAGCTATGAGCCACTACCAAACAAACATCACCAGATGGAGATTACATTTAGAGAAAGTCTCATCTCTCTGAAAAAGTCTCAAGATTTTTTTTAAATAAGATGTTGAACAAAAATTTGTCCATAACACACAGCATTCAAATATTTAAAAAAAATGCTTGTCTATTACAAGCCATAATTCAAATACAAATAAGGTTTAGTAAGATATTAGACTGACATGTTGAACAAGTTTACAGATAAAACAGCAATTTGTCTATTAAGCTATCAAGCCTACTGGATTACAAAGCAACATGGGTGAAATCCTGGTCTCTACCATTGGAACCCCTTTCCATCCACTTGGGAGTTCAGCAGAACAAATACATCTGCAGTTTCCTCATTCTTTTTTCTCACTTTATTATTCTATTTCCTTTAACGTAAAAAGACATTTTGATCTTCTAGCTGGTCTCACTCTATATAGCAAACATTCCAGTAACTAAAATGCACTCCCTCAAATACAATAATAAAAGTAGATTGAGGAGAGAAAAAAAAAAAAAAATATTACATTGCAAGTAGTCTGCTGTAATCAGTGTTTTGTCTCCCCACCATTCCAAAGTGTATACTTGATCAATGGGCACCAAAAACTTGATATCTACAATAGTGTGCTTAACTCACTAATTGTTGGAGTAGTGGAGGTTGCTCTGCACACCACAACCATCTACAGTAACTCAAACCCAAATCAACAGTGCAGAAATTTGGTAGCAGGTTAGAAAATAAGTGACTGAATGTACTGCACCATTTCTGCACTGATGAATCTGATTTGAGTTGGATGGTTGTGGTGTGCAGAGCACTCTGTACAGTGTAAACAAATATGGAATTCTGCAAGCCAAGAACATAGGACAGCATAGTGCACTAAGTAGGATGCAATGTTCTTTTTACCCAACAGAACTTATACAAAAAAGGTAAAACTGACCAAATGATACCTACTATAGTGGTTTGCACAGATTTTAAGGGTTTTGTCTCTTCTCATCAATAAGCGAATTGTTCCCTTTTCCTTGTGTTTTAGCAACTTGACATCTCCTGTACCCCTCTCCTTCCATTCTGGAGGATCATTTTCTGATGCAAACCTGTAGAGCTTTGCACGCCTGTGTAAAAAAAAAAAAAACTTTCAAAAATTGACAAACTGTGGAAAATCTTTTGAAATAGGGACTACAAGAAAGACTGCAAATAGCATCTTTGAGGCCATAACCAAATTTCTTATCTTAATAAAAATGTCCTGTAAATAAATTTAGTGGCCAACTTTAATATAATAAATGCCTTACATCTTTTATAGGCTTTGTTCCCCTTAATTTTTATTTCAGGAGATAATAAATATATATATATATATATATATATAAAAAAAAAAATCGCTATACTAGACAATTCAAAAATTACACCAATGGATATAAAGTTTGGATAAACTTTCCTGGATAACAACAAACTTTGAAATGTAGGCCTACTGTAATTTTAAAAATTTAACCACCATTGTCTTCAATGTCAAAAACAATCTGTAAGAACTGGAGAAGGTAAACTTTTGCTTTGTTATTTACTGTTGCTGTATATTCAGAATGGCCTGCCAAGTGTGCAGGAATGAACTATTAGAGCCCAGTTTGCTCAGAACTATTCACAGTATACCTTACATTTTAAATAGTTCTTCTTCATCTTCCTCTAGCGTTTTAACCTCTTGTTCTGGAAGAGACACTATTGGCTCAAAGTGTGGATCATGATTAGAATCCTCTGCATTTTCTGTTGAGGTTTCATGGTCATCTTGAGTTTCCTAAAACACAAAAATGTGTCAAGCACAAACATGACTCACCCAAACAACTGCTTTAGATTTTGAAACTATACAATTAAAACACTGAAATCACATTATGTCACTATGGTCACAAGAGACAAAATGTGACGATGTAAACAAACTGAATCAGTCATTTCTAACCTGAAGACATTTAGGACTGTATAGACTTAAAAATTAGAAAAAGAATTAAAAATATGCACATCCCAACAATGGATTAAAATTGTGAAATCCTCAATTGAAACTTAGCTTAAGGCAATGTAAATAAAGCTGACAAATTTAAGAACTGCTGTTTAAGTCATTGTTCGTAAATGCTGGGTATTAATGATAAATTCACAAACAAGACCAATGAGTATGACTGGAAAACATTGCTAGAGCACTAGCAATAAAATTTCACATGTACATCCATGTGGTAACTTGCACTGGGACAAGTGAAAGAACTTCTCAGCTAGTAGCTGTGTTGTACTCAGAGCAGTGCAATACCCACACATTAAATGTACTCGATAACAATTAGCACTGAGTCAAGTAAATGTTTAGCAGCAGCATGTCTCAGTAAGCAGAATTAGACAAAGATGTGGCTATTCTGAAGTTAAATGTTTGGTTACAAAAAAAAAAAAAAAAAAAAAAAAAAAGCCAAAAATTAATATCATCTCCTTTGGTAAGCTGTAAATGAGCAATGACTCAGCTTACTGCTTGAATAGGATAAATTGAGTGTCCCCTTTCTCACAAAACTAGGAAAATGTCCATTAACAGAATGTGGTGGGAAGTTGTGATTACTATGGCAACTCCAAAAAAATTCAACAATATGAAAATGCAGTATTAAAATTACCTGATAAAAGCAAGCTAGGATGGGAAATAGGTGCTAAAAGAACAAAATGGGGAGGGAAAGCATGACTAAAAAAAACAGAATTTTCAAAAATTTACATCTTTGTTCCTTTTTTGTTTAGAGTAGCTGAAAGACTGTAAAGCTTCAACTACTACTAGTAGAGTTGTGATGCGAGTCAAGTACATTGAACCATGCGTTAAAGACGACACACGGGACAGCTTTCTCACCAATATCGTCATGCTATTACTACCGGACATTTTTTTCTTCAAACTGATCAGCTAATAATAATTTACACTTTGGAATAGTGACAGAAGTGCTATACGTGAGCCACTTCAACCATTACGGTGTAGTATCCACCTAGATGATACGACAACTGCCACTTTTACAACAGTACATCCATCACACATTAGCCATTAGCTGGTGAAGTGGTGAGAGACACACACACACACAAGGAATGCTTAAGGGGCAAGAATGACCAGGCCATGGAGGACAATTTAACATGGATATCAGGATAAATCCTGCTCTTTATGAAGGATGCCCAGGGATGTGTTAGAGAGCAAGGACCTTCATTTTACATTTCATCTGAAGAATGGTGTCACATTTACAGCAGTGTGTCACCTCTCTGGTGCAACGGGATTCACATTCAGAACACAGATTGAGCGCCACCTGCTGGCCTTAACACCTCTACCAGTGTCAACCCAAGCTTTTCCTGTTGGGACTTCCAAGTACTGGCCAGACCCAAACATGCTTAGTTTCTGAAGTGCATGTGGTATGATTGCTGTAATTGGGCGATGCCTTTTTAAGGACTTTTTTATTTTTTTAAATAAAGTTTCAACAATAAAATCTTTAAATCATCACACTTGTCTTTTACTGTTCAAGAAAGGCTAGCTATAGAGCTCTCAGAATAGCTCCGAAGATCTTTGGGGGTAACCAGAACATGGTGGACATGGATATATGCTACTCTGTTATTCAGCTTTCAAGTTAAAATTTGAAGAGTGTGCAAGTTAACATTCACACAATGCTCCTAAACTGCACATCTTGATAGTAGATAATTAGGTGGATAGCCGAGGATGTATTCAAACATTTTTGTTTGCAGCAACTCAAAACTGCTCTCAGTTTACAATAAATCCATCTACGCCTCTTAAAGGAAAAAGTCGATGTTCAAAACAGAATTAAGTGCAAATAAAGGGGCCTTTGAAAGCGAAGCTGACTGCAATGGGAACGATCTAGTCATAATCGAGGAGCTCATTTGGTATGCGCATTCCCGCCGCTACTATCCCAAATCACCTACCTGTGTGATCGCTTTGAATACCCATATAGATTATAAATAACGGCTAATTGGCAGACGCACAATGACCCGCTAGATGAGATGTACCATACTCAGCCGTTTGCTTTGGCTGTACGAAATCGCACTGATGGGGAGAGAGAGGACCAGCAGCGATGTAACCGGCGTGAGTTAGTGGCATACGTAGGGGGAACGCAGCCCACCTCACGCAGTGTCTGCGCCCTTCGCCTACGAGAGCCGTTCGGCCTCGCAGCGCGTTTGCACTTGGCCTAAAGCGGCGTGTTGAGGCCTTCATCTTCGACTCCCCTAACGCCCAAGCTCCTGTTCACCGCTGCACGACTTAACTCCACGGCATGCTATTCAGACACTCAGCTTTATAAATGCCGCGTAGTAACTCTACGGCAACAACCTCATTAGCCTCTTATCTCAAAGACCCCACTGGCCGCACATTTCATCGGATTTTTTATTTAAACATGCGCTACTTTTATTTCGGTCCAACCCTCCCGCCCTTTACTGCTCCATCCCATCATTCTTCCCCGCGTTGCCTTTTCGCTTCTATCTACCGATGAACGTTTCAGAGCCATCCAATTTCTTCCCTTCCTGTTTAGCTACCTCCTCTAGGGTAGTCCCCCATGACTGCTCACCTTCGCCTCGGCCATGGTTGTCGGGATGGCGGCGGATTAGTTCAAGTGTGCTGCTTCTCTCTCGCCTCTCCTCCCTGCTCGCCTCCGTCTCGGAGCCGGCCAAGTGATCGCTGCAGGCGACTGTCTCAAGCACTACTTTAGTAAGCCAAAACATACGGACGTGACGTCAGCTGTGACGTAGTCACGAGCGGAAAAGCAGTTAGACATCGAATTGAATGATGGAATATTACGACGAAATGTGCACTTGACAATGTGCAATTTACCCAAAAGAATCAATTAAAACGTACTAAAGTATATATTTCAAAACAGTATTAAATCAAAAACATCTAAACAATGAATAAGTGTGACAGGATGTTTTACAAGTTATTTCATTAACGTCATTAGCGGTTAGATGGCTAATGACCTTAATTAACTTCTAATTGCCTAACATGGCGATTTTACTTATTCGTATACTTTGTTACTATAATTACTGTAATATTTTTCATATTGATTGGTTCTAACCTGATATTATGAATACAAACACGCAGCCATCTTACAAGAGTAATATTTTTTACCTGCATTCTTATCACTCTTTAATTTAATAGTTTTTTTATCAGTATGCTGCCGCTGGAGTATGACAATTTCCCCTTGGGATTAATAAAGTATTTATCATTTTTGTACAAAGTGATAAGGTAGATATATTTTTCATATTTGTATGTCATATTTGTCTGAAAACACAAGATGCCTAAAAATACGCACGTCCAACACCAAATGACTTTTAAAGAGAAGTGGTAAGCCAAGTTGTAGCGTGGTTAAAATTTACGTAGTATTTTAACATTTACTCAAGTATAATCTTACATAGGAAGTTTAAACCGAACAGCCTCGGAACTCACATCTAATTTCCTTCTCTTATAGTAGCATTAATTGTTTTTAAAAA
Source organism: Polypterus bichir lapradei (assembly GCA_026402145.1). Lineage (NCBI taxonomy): Eukaryota > Metazoa > Chordata > Cladistia > Polypteriformes > Polypteridae > Polypterus > Polypterus bichir. The sequence continues at coordinate 1,623,170 of JANRMT010062839.1, read as the reverse complement.
GCCGATCGCTTTAGCCAAGCAGCAAACTCCATGCCTCACTTATGTTAGCTTCTGCATGTTGTTTTGTCCCCCTCCATTACGTTGCCGCATTCGTACAGCTCGTTATCCTCAGCTTGTAACGTTAAGCCCTAGAAGTCTCATTTCGCGCTCTTGTAACACCCTGGTGGTTTAATACATTACGTACCGAAAAGAACGGCAAACCCATGAGACATAAAATTTAATTATTCTCACCTTTACCGTTGCCTTTCCCTCTGCCTCTGCCATGTCTGTTAAGCTCGTAGTTGTTCAGTCCTACTGCCGTTTCCCGCGCATCAATATACGCGCAAGCGCGCTTACCCAAAATTACGTCATCTCTACGCGTCGCCACAAAAATGCAGGCATATAAAGCTTTATTGGTATGATGGTGTAACTTTTATTCGTTCTCATCAAGCTTGGTTGCTGCAGTATCATTTAGTTAAAGTAATAACATTTGCTTGTAGCCAGTACCTCGTATTAACTATAACTGTTGTAAAAAAGATCAGCAGTACTTTCAAGATACAGCAGTAAATAAATAAAATTAAGCTTTTGCAGTGAAGAGGATAATAAACTATCAATGTATCGTTTTCTGATTCGTGTCAGTGCATTTTTGGATACAAATCATGTTTAAAATCTTAGATGCACGATGAATTTCTATATTGAGTTCAGCTTTGTAATATAGTATACGATATCAGCGACCAGATTTAAACCTTGACGACCTTCTTCCCAGCAACCCTAGCGCTCCTGCTTGGCGAGCGAAACGCGAGCTGCGCCCTCACCATCATGGCATGTCCCACGTGGGTATGTTCTTAATGCAGAGGCACACACGCCAACCGGGTGGAGTTTTGCTTAGAAGTACTGTATATTCGTAAGTATTGTGTGTTTTTTGTAAAACATATATACGTTTTTAGACGTTAATAGTTTCGTGGTTTTGTTTTAGTTTTATTAATCTTGTAATTATGTCTCTTTTTAAACAGGTAGATATAAACGTTATTAAGAGGGGTTAAATTGCAGGGTTACAATATGAGACATAAAATGGCACAAACCTAAATAAGAATAGTTCTTCTCGTAAGGATGCTACGAAGCTTCAAGTACACATATAAGAATTATCAGTAAGTGGATTAACAAAGTGTAGGTGTTTTTAGGATAGCACATACTTGTGACAGTTTCGCAGTACAGTTTGTCAGTCGTTAGTGCAGTGCATTGCACTTGGTGTCATTGTCTGTTAAGATATCTGCTGGACCAACTGAGTCCCACTCAGACCACTTCAGCTGAATGGCGACTCGTTCTGCAGTCTGACGGCTGAGGGTGCGAGTGACACGGACGTCTCAGTCAGTCAGGGGTTGGGAGTCATTGTTCAGGGCGGATCGCAGCTCAACTCCAGCCTGCCTCCAAAGACTCTACTGACAGAACGCGTCAGGGTGACCTGCATACACAAATGAACTTTGATCTTCTTAGGAAGCAGAGGTGACTGTGGCCCTTCTTGTACACAGATGGCCTCCACTCAAGCCTGTCGTTTAGATGCACCTTGAGGTATCTGTGTTCTCACTGTATAGTTCCATATAACTGAATAACGTTTCCACATTCTGGTAGGTTGATAACAAATTAAAATTAACCCTTTGTGTATGCATGTCCCCTGTCACGACTAGGCATGTTTCTAACATTAAGCCCAAAATGTGCATACAGTATTTAGATTTCTGTAAAGAAAGAAGTTATGTTTCATCTATTGAACTGCACAGTGTGTCAACGTTCAGTGTTGATGGTGCAAGTCCAGGAAGTCTTACAAAGAGTGAGACTAATCTCTCTGACTGTTATGTGCAGCATTGTTTTATAAGGCACAATCATGCAATTTGGCATCAGTTTTTTTTTTGACTTGCCTGTTGACCTTGTGACTCCTGGTGGCAGTTAAGGATCAAAACAATTGTCAAGAAATTCTGTGAATTACGTGATTACTGCAGGTACCCAACCTGATGCAGCCCTCCAGTAGTGGGCTGTACTGCATGGATGGTAAGTCAGGAAAAAGGTGGAGGAGAAGAGAGAAATGGGCCATTAAGTGGTGGGCAGGAGTCGTCTTGAATTGGGAAAGGTGGATGATGAATTAGGAGAAGTGTACAAGAGAGAATGGAAGGCAGAAGATAGAATAAGGATTTAGTGATGATTAAAAACAAAATACTCTTTTACCAACAGAAAAAGCGATGAGGAAGGCACTGGCAGAGAGATTATTTTCATGGAGAAAGGACTGTTTTTATCTAGTGTTTCCACACAGGCTTCCTGAAGACAGGAGGAAGAAAAGAGATGGGCCAAGTCTGGAGAGATGGAAGCTAAATATGAGACGTGTTAAATGTGAATAGGAGTTCTATGTCGAAACAACTAAATTAGTTCAAGGTTTTTATTTTGTCTTGTTTTTACACAAGAAAACCTGAACTTGTTGCAGTGTGTAGCAGTTTGGGTGTGTGGTGCTACTGTGAAATTCCATGGGGGGAACCGCTTATGGGTTCATGCATCTGAGCTTCGTGGCGATCAGTCGATACTTCTTGGGGGAAAGCTCATATAGTGTAGTGGGACTGAAGAAATCGGTTGTGAAATTATTTATGCCCATCCACCAATAAAAACGATGAGAACATTGACTGTAAATATGAATGGCTTCAACTTGGTCAGCAATAAATCGGCATATGATTGTAGAAGAGTAAATATCTTTTCTTTTTTTTTTTTTTTTAAATAATAAACCCACCCACACTCTGTATTTCCTTTTCTCATTTCTCAGAAAGAAAGCTTATTCTAGTTTTCATTAGTACCCTCTTAGCCATAACATAACATTCCCCCTCCTTCATTTCAGTCTTTTTCCTTATCTTTAACCTATCTTGCTTGTAAATTATCTTTGATATTTATTATTTTTATGCTTATTTTACTTACTGTATGTAGTTCACTGAAGGATTTTTATTCTTTTAAACAGAAAATGACTGATGCTGCAGATTGTGTTAACATTCCAGTAACTATTGAAAGTGAAAAGACCGCTCCTCTGGAAGAGGCAGAGAAGCAAGATGAATGCTGTAACCCAGGATCGCCAAAGGAAGAGAATGAGTCCAACCCCAATGTTTATCGCTACATAAAGGATGACCTTTTCACCTCTGAAATTTACAAGGTTGAGATACAGAACTTGCCAAAGTTCATTGGCTTCAATGATTTGAAAAAATTTTTGGGCAAGCATGGTGTAAACCCTCACAAAATCAAGCTCTTTGGAAAACAGACATTTGCCTTTGTGACTTTTAGGAATGTGGAGGAAAGAGACAAAGCCATGAAAGCTGTTCACGGCATGATGTGGAAGGGCCGGGCTCTGAACGTTAGACTAGCCAAGCCCAAAGTGGACCCCTTCCTCCGAAAGAGGAAACTTGAGGGAGGGATTGAAGAGGGCTCCCCCGTCGGCAAAAAACTGGTAGTCTCTGACGGGCAGCAGGAGGAGCCTCTCAGCAGGCAGATTGCAGATGTGGTGACCCCTCTGTGGAACGTAACTTACGAAGAGCAGCTGAAACTGAAGCAGCAAGAGGTTGAAGGGGTGCTGCAGAAATTGACTAAGTTGGTATTGTGCCTAACTTGGGGCTCTGGGGATGGCTTATTGTGTAATTATTGGTTTGTCTGTCAACACAGCAAGAGTTTGCGATCCAGCCGTACTGTTTTAGGATATTTGAGTGATAATATTATGGTTTAAGTACATTTTGCTTTTTTATGTAACATATGAAATTGAGAAATTCTAAAGGATATTCCATTTATCTAGGTGTTTTTACACACGTTAGCAGCCAAAATATTGCCTGTTCATTTATCATCACTGCCCAGATTTTGTCCCCCAGTGAGCTTCTTAACTGAAAGTCAGTGCTTGTAGTTTAGAAATATTGGAGCAAACATTTGATTAAGTGCAGTTATGGAAAAATAGCTTTGTTTGTGTCCTCAAGAAATCGATTCTTCCAAAACTGCATCATTGTGGCCTCTAAATTCTGATTCCGTTGTTGTTGGAGACAAAGCAGCTACATGATGTGCAAATGTTATTGTTTTTCATTTTCAGGGAAATTGGCAATAACAATAAAGCCATGCTGCCATGGCTGTTCAGTCAGAAGCAGAAGAACAACAATCTGTGTTGCCTGCTAGAAGACGTCAGACCTTCACCTGTGCAGGTATTGGAGATGGGTTAAAGCAACGATGGAATTTACTCCTCAAAATGAGGTCCCCTTTAAGCCACTTGTCTTCCCTTAGACTTGAACTGAAGGGTTACTTAGCAGCCTTCTCATCCAGTTTGTTTTTGTATAAATCATTCACAGGTAGAATGCAGTGACCGCTTTACAAATGATGTTCTACATAATGAATACGTTTAAGAACAAAGATTTCTTTAAATGCACTGAAGAAGGGGGCCGAGTTGCCTCCTAAGCTTGTATATTGTAATATTTTTAGTTCGCCAATAAAAGGTGTCATTTTGCCTGACTTCTCACTACATTCATAATGGCTAACACGGTACAAACACCCTAGTACTTTAAACACACAGGAAGAAGAAACCGTTTCAAACCGATTAACGTACCTCTGTGCTGAATGGCCAGATGGGGTTCTACCCGTGAGGAAAACTCATTCACAATAGTGGGCATCAGTGCCCCAGCTCCGCTAACAGAGTGTACATTTCATTGGGTTGTGGTAAGAAATTTGAGTGCATGAAGACAAAGTGCTAACTCCCCATGGACAATGTTCAAATGAAGGGTACTGAATCTGTGAGGTGGCAGCGCATGACCCGCTACACCGCTGGGCTGTTCAAAAGCATTATCACTACTTGTTCAAATGGGAGAACATTGTGCTGTGTTTGTTTCTCAGACAGAGTATCGGAATAAGTGTGAATTCCTGATTGGTGTGGGAGCCAATGGAGAGGACAAAACGGTAGGCTTTCGCCTTGGCAAGTACAAAGGAGGAACATGCGCTGTGGTTGAGCCTTCTGACACCATTCACGTTCCCATTTCCACAAAAAGAGTGGTGGCGGCATTTCAGGACTACATCAGGTGAGACTCGGCCGTTGGGGTATTTCGCTTGTGGTGGTGTTCTTGCCTGTTGGAGTATCCTGTCAGGGTTTGTGGTTATTTGATGTGTAGGAATCCCAGATGGGGGGCAGTGGGATGCTACATGTAGAGGAATGGAAGCTGACGGTAGCAGCAGCGTGTGGCTAGTAGAATTTAAACCACATTAAGCTGATTTAAAACTTATTGAAACTCTGTGCACATCTACAGCTGCAAGGAGTTCTTGGATGGTGTAACTAGCTCTCCATTTATAAGCTGCTTAATCAGCCTATCCCAGCAGCCCAGGACACATGGCAGCAGACCACCGCAGGACACAGTTATGCGCCCACCCACAGTCACTCAAACTAAAGACATCGTTAATGTTCACACTGGGCTGAGTTAGTTGTTTGTTTATTTTTATCATAACTCGCAGAGCACAGGCGTCATACTTCGATTCTGGTGGGCAGCAGTGGACAAAAGAAATAATTAAGAGTTCTGAATCTTAAAAAGCAAGTCTGTTAATAGTAAGACAAAAATGTGTGTTCTGTTAGAGCCAGTAATTATTTAATAATTAAGAAAGTAACTGGAATGAATACCTGCAGCCACTGTGGCCCTTTGACTCTCCACACACACACACACACACACACATGCTGAGAACTTCCAAACTCCATACAACCTGGCATTTCAACCCAGGACTCCATGATAACTGCACGCCAATGCTGCCTAAAGTGTGAAGAGTTAAAGCTGTTTTTTAAAACCATTTTCGAAGCTTGGCAGCACTTGGATGTAATGGAAACCACTTTAGTAGGGAGCAAAGTGCTACAGAATCATACATAGCAAAAAAATAAACTACACGGTAGGAGAAAATGAATTGTAAAGAAACAAGTTGCTAAAATGATTTTGGATTTTTTTGGGTTTCTGATGGGTTGGGGCAGGGGTCCTCAATCATGGTCCTGGAGGGCCGCAGGTTTTTGCTCCAACCCAACTGCTTAATAAGAAGCACTTATTGCTCAAGTAACACTTCTGCTTCACTTTAGTTGTCTCGCTCATTAAGATTTTGAGCCCTTATTGCTTATTTTAGTCTGAAACGGCTGTATTCTTGGTTTTTAATTGCTCATAATTACCAATAACATGCAAATGACAAAAGAAACCAGCATTTCTCCGTTTAGCTTGTTACCATTTACACCAGTGTGTATTTATCTAGTGATATTGGGTTTAATTAAAAACATGGAAGGAAAGTGAAAAGAAAAAAGTGAAGGACTGAGAATTACTCCTCCATTTTAGCCTTCAAATCATTTGGGTGATATCCTTAGAAAAGGGAACAAAATCAAGCATATGAGAATGACCTGACAGAGTTAAAGCACTACCAAGCCATGAAATTAAATTATTGGCAAGAATTACTTTCTGATTAAGCAACCAGGTTAGAACAAAAACCTGCAGCCACTGAAGCCCTCCAGGATTGTGACTGAGGACACCTGGGTTAGGGTATGACATCGATTTTAAAGGCCAGGGAATGTTCCAGGAGAAGATGTTAAGCTCAGTCCAGCAGCTCTGGGCGCACTGTACAGTCTGAAGGCTTGTGTGGAGCTCAATGGCTGCCCAAGAATCTACAGCAGTGAAGGTTCTGCTCTATCTTGTACTGTCTGGCGGAAAACCACACCTGACTGTACATGTCCTCTTGTCCTGAATGTGTGTCTGGTTAGCGCCACATGTTGAAATCTTTGACTGTGTTACTTGTGTTCTTTTACTCAGGACGACTTCATTTGCAGTTTACAGCCCAGAAACATATGAAGGTCACTGGAGACAACTGACAGTGCGCATCACCAAGATGGGTCAGATCATGGCCATTGTGTATTTTCATCCACAGGTGTGTACTTTCCGTAGATAAAACTGCATTGTCAGTAACCGTATGCTTTTTTTCTAGCTTTGGTTTGTGCTGATAACAGAGATATGTGCTGTGTGGTCTGCACATGTATAAACATTTGCTGTTTGTCAGGTCTCTTCTCGGACGTAGTGCAATAGGGATTGCCCATGTTAATAGGTCTCTAGGGTGGTTATTGTCACGTGGGCAGACTCCAGTGATATTCTTAGTTGAATGTGCATATCAACGTGTAACAAATCACCACTCTCCAGTGCCATGTCTGTGAGGAAGCTGGCGTTAAGCATTGTCAGTCTCTGTGCCGTGATAAGTAAGAAGGTCTACCTTATCTTGAAATGTCTGTCATCCTTACGTAAAAAAAAAAAAAAAAAAAATCTCAAAACAGATTTGTCACATAGGAAAAAAGGTTTGGCTGTCGAGCTGCATGTGGAATGTTATTAGTCTCGGTCGTACTTTGGAGCTCTCTGTTTTATTACAACTTTTCTTTGGAAAATACATCAGATGTAGACTGTGGGTGTAGATTGACACAGCGGGAATAGAAATTGCAGAATCTGAGATTAGCATAACATTTTTTAGCTATGTTTATATGCACTTTCACAAACAACCTCTAAATGATCATCTCAGAATTAGTTCAGAATGGAAGTCTTAACAAGTGCTCACCTTTACATCATGTAGCAGATTGGCTGACTTAAACATCTGTTATGTTTTAAAAATGTAATTCATTTCAACCCTTTTGGTTTTTTTTTTTTTTATGTCCCGCATAACACTCCGTTGGGATGGACCATTCCTGATCCGGGTCTTGGGTCCTTTCATGTTACACCGAATTTTTGCAAATGTTGTAATATTGGTGTTAAAATGAATGTTGATCATCCATCCATTTTCAGTTCTACTTATTCTGAGCAGGTGTGCAGGGAAGTTGGAGTCTATCCCAGCAAGCATCGGGCACAAAGCAGGAATAACCCCTGGGTGAACACACACACATGCACTGGGGCCAATTTGATCAGCACTTCTCAAAATTCAAAAGCCCGCAAAAGAGTTTGGAATAATTGAAATATGAAAAAAGTGAAATTGGGATAATAGAAATTTGCAGATAAGAAAACAAGTAGAAACATATTTCAAAGGCCTTTAATTGTCCTTTAGAATGTAGTCATGACTACCATTAAGTAGACAAAAGAGTCCAGTAGAAGAAGGGCAAGTGGACAAAAGTACTGCCTGCCAGACATTTTATTCAAGGTGAGCAGCTTGGTATAGAGACCCTTAAACCACAAGGCTGCAGTCCTCACTGAACAAGTCACTTTCTTTGCCTCTGTGTTTAATTAAATGTACAATGCTTCACGTAGAAATGAGGTCACCTTGGATACTGGGGTCGAATGTACAGTAGTCATAAAGGAACAGTGCCAGGCATTGAGAAAACTGAATAAAGGCCGTCATCCCAACTGTAAAGCGTGATGAAGGTGTCATCTTGTCATGCAGGTTTAGGAGACCTTCAGTGTGGGTGTGTGAGGTTTTGTTTTTTTTTTTTTTTTTTTTTGATAGAGAGGCAATGTAGGTTCACAAGGTCATTATTGGTGCATGTACTGTACAGGGAAATTCTTTATTATATGCGCTAATCAACACACAACATGTTGAAACTTAACTACCTTATCTTGAAACTTCAGTTTACTGATTGTTGAGTGATGTTGAAAATCTCTCTATTGTAATAAAAAAATCCTGAGACGAGACGTAACTTTCTCAGAGAGATACTTTCACATTCCACGAGACGAGACTTTGTGCCAAGAGATTTAGTCACGCCCAGGACCGGAAATAAAAGACAAAGAGTGGATGACAAAGTAGAACATTGTAAAGAGTTCAAAAATGTTGGCGTGATATACACGCAGAACAGGTTAGAAATAATGAAAGTACTAAAATTCAAAAGTCCCAAAAAAATTATAGTAAAGATCGCATTAGCGCAAACAAACAGAAATTACTACTCTGTGAAATAATGGAACAATGAAAAGAGATCGAATATATTGTTCAGATTTAACCTTTAAGTCGGAGAAGCTTGTAGATCGTCTAATTCATGTTGACATCAGGAAAAAGTAGTGTTTCTTCCCAATGAAGAGCTGTATCCACGAGAATTAAAAGACTTGTGGTTTGGTAAAAGTGAAATTCACATACGCGAGCGGCAGACGAGAAGTGGCTGGCATGTAGCGCAGGCCGAAGGGTTTGGCAAGCAAAGAGAGCAGGGGGCAAAGCCCCCTAGTATTAATATAAAAAACTCTTCCACTTCCAAAGTATTTTCTAGTTAATATACACAAGCATAAAATACTTAAAATATGTGCTTTTGACTTAAACAATTCTGAGAAGAGATTTGGCAGCCTCATCGCTTTAAAGACACCAAAGATTCAATAAGGCTGTGAGAAGAACACAACCTGTAGTGTGAGCCAAGTATTAGGGTTGTGGAGACGACTTTCAGTCTGCTGTGTTGTATGCGCCTGCCTAAAACTTCAGGGTCAGTCCTTCAGTGTACTCACAGGAAGATAGTAGTGAAGTGATGTGTATTCAACGTTTGTAATGTGATGTTGTTATGTGGATGCAGATGAGAATACAGATTTCATGTTTTTATAACCGAAATAAAAAACAAAAACTTCAACTACTTATTACACATTCCAAAACGAATATGCAAATTATCCCACCGATGGGCACTGAGAAATGAATTACCAAATTCAACTTATTGATAACCTGAAGCAAAATGCTCCCAATGCAGAAAGCATCAAAAGGGGGAGCAGATTTAGCTCTTAGCATGACTTTTCAATGACTTTATAATAACAACTCCAGCAGTGCAGCCCAAGAATCTGCTCACAGTTTGGACTGAATTTTTGAACAAGAATTAGGAAATTACCTGTTACGTGCTTTTCAGATTTATGGTTTCAAATCAGACTTTGATTACTTGTATTAATGTGTAATACTTTGCCTTTAAAGATGTATGTTTTTAAACTGAAAAATCTGATTTACTGACAGTTAGGCCAGCAAATGAGAAAATTTAGAAATAGAGTCCTTTTAGTGGCTACATTTATAAGTTTTTCATTTTGTGCTCTTTTAGAAACTGAAGGATGAGGAGCTCAGTGCTTTGAAAGCGTCTTTGGCCCAGTATTTCACAGACGGTGCTGGAAAAGAATGTGGTGTGACGTCTCTCTATTTTGTAAAAGAAGGTCAAAGGTATGCTAGTTTTGTCTCCTCTTGTCATTCAGCCACTCTTCAGATTGCATGGTGTCATAAGCAGCACGCTTCATTACAAGACATGTTACAGTACTGCATCAGTTACATAGAATCTATCCGGGTAAGGTAATGACTGGTATCAGGGCGCTGGAACCAACCTTCTAGCGGTGACAAGTTTCTTTCATTACTTGGCTGCTTCAACATATGTTGCTTCTTTCCACAGGCGGTCCCCAAACTTGGAAGATCTCCCCTTGGATCATGTAACTGGTGACAAGTGGATTCACGAGGAGCTTCTGGGCTTGAAATTCAGGATCTCTCCTAATTCCTTCTTTCAGGTAAAATCAGTAGTGCTTAAACATGTCGTCATTCAGCAAGATGATGTTTTTATTTACATGTGTTAATGTACTGTAGCATTTCTACATATTGGTTGTTAAAAAAAAAAAAAAAAAACGGCCCAAAAAATTCTTTCATCCCAAAGATGGATCTGTGTGGTTTATGTTGGAATATAAAGGTCTTGGAGAGCAAGGTCCCATAACTCGCAGGAGCTAGACTGATTGTGGGTTGGAAGCAAACCAACTTTAATGTGGTAAAGCATTTCAGTCCGGGGATTTACTCTGTGGAGTCTCACATAAGTACTACCCGCCAATTTAGAGCCTAGTGCCTTTGGGTCACAAAGATGCTGTCACAACTTGGTGAGCTCAAAGAAAGGGAGAAGGAAGGGATCATCATGGAACAATCTGAATCCGGACATGAAACTCCCTATCCAAATAAGTTGAGCTCAATAAGCCATGTAGTCCATACGACTTGGCAGCTGGGAATGGGCAGTGCACCCTGACACGTTAACTTGGGCTTAATGTTATACATTTTAGAAAACACACACACACAGTCTGTAAATGGTTATGCATAAGATCTTTAGAAGCCTGCAACTGTCCAGGCTAAGAGAAGCTTGCTAGGCTGATGGTACTTCCTCGCCTCCCTTCTTAACGAAAGTTTAAGATGATGATGTTTTGTGAGCAGGAAGGGAAGTTGTATACTGGTCAATGGACTTTGTATATTGTAAGTTGTCATTTATTATTTACAAGGATATATTTTGTTACTGTTTAGTCCACTCTATGTTAGTAAAAAAAAAAAAAAAAAAAGGTCTTCTTTGAAAACACAGATCAATTCAGGCCTTGCATTAGTTTAGGCCTAATGCGTTGACACAAAACAGATGGGCAAAGACATACAATGTTATAAAAGGTGTTTGACGTTCTGTATTAGGCACAGTTTTTTCTGAAATTTAGCTTCAGCCTAGAATTTCATGGCAGTGCATCGCTCTGGTCCAGCTTTCCTCCCGTAGTCCAGAGAGGTGCAGAGTTGGGTTAAGTCTCAATTGTGATTTTGTGTGTTTTCTGCACTGAAGTGGCACCCTGCCCAAGTGCTGGTTCTTGATTTCTGCATGGCGCTTGCCCATAATCCACTCTGTCGTCCCTTTTGGCTCCATTGCTAGGTTTAATGGCAATAATGGGCCAACATTTATAGAAGCTCCAAGTGGTTACAAGACAGGGTGTTTTGATGTGGATGACTTGATTATTGTGTGCCAGGGTGAGTGATGAAGACACTGGCATCCACCTTTAGTACATTACAGACGTAAGTTGCTTTAACGAGCTGCCCAAACCTCTTTCTTCTCATTATCATATCTTTTGAACGAACTCAAAAAATGCATCATAGTTTATCTAAGTATTATGGGTGTTGAGAGTGCATTTGTGGGCATGGCTGGTACAGTATGTCTAGGCAAAATCTAGTGTGAGCTGCATTTATGAAAGGCTTATCGGGCTTTTGTGTTTTTCTTCATATGCTTGTTGTTTTCGTCAGTGCAATTGAGACAAATGTCATGCTTTGTGTGTAAACATTACCTGAATAAAAGCATGAACCTTTGGAGTAAGATTTGCCCCCTGCCCTGATCCTGAACTGGGTTAGGCGGATTTGATGGTTGGAGAGACAGCTATTGCAAGTTGAACTTGGGCTCGTCTGTGTTGGAGTTGTGCCTTCTTCATTTTGTCGATTGAAAGGCAGATGATGCCCATATGGAGAATGTTCATCTTTCTATGCATTAATTCATCTTCTGACCCACCTCTTTACTTCAGAGTCACTGAACTCTGGCAGCTACCACTATTAAACATAATTTACGAGAAAGAAAGATCCAAGTAGGAGTCAAAACATTTTACCAAAGTCCCAATCCTAGTCATGCACGAGCACCCATTCTCAGAGACTGGCATGTTCTTTGAGGCGAGTTTTCTGTCAAACTCCCTTCAAATAAATGGTTTGGACTGGTCATGGCTGTGACACTTTTTGGGCTAATTCTTATTTTTTAGGTGAACACCCTGGCAACAGAAGTCTTGTACTCCACAGTGAGGGAGTGGGCACATCTTGGCCCAGAATCTACTGTACTGGATGTGTGCTGTGGGACAGGCACCATTGGCATCTGTTTGGCGAAGGTAAGGATGATGGTCATTTTAGAGGCGGAGAGAACTGGCCATGTGAAGTGCTAAACTGATCTGCAGATGAGGAGTTCTGAGTTTATCTTTTTTCACATGTGCTGTTTTACATTTGCTTTTTTTGCCCTTTGCCCTTGTACAAGCCGATTGTAGCTCTTCTGTTTGGCCGCAGTGAAGACCAATACTAGTGATGTACCACTGTTTTTGTTTCAGGCTGTAAAGAAAGTTGTGGGAATTGAACTGTGCCAAGAAGCTGTACATGATGCCCGCATAAATGCTGAACTTAACGGTCAGTTTTACTGAATGGATTTTTAATAAACAGTCAGCATGGGTTCAGGGGAGGGAGTTCATGTTTTATCAACATGCTGGAATTCTGTGAAGAAGACAAAAAGAATAAAATCAAAGAGGAGCATTTGGTATTATTTAAAGGACACATTTGAGAAGGAGTCGCATGAGAAGGTTGGGCCTCAAACTAAAAGAAGTGCAAGTTCAGGGTGATGTTTGTAGGTGGGTGAAGGCACAGGAAAAATGGGGTGATGGTGTGAGGAACCTTATCAGAATTGGCTGATGTTAAGAGTGGTGGTCCACAGGGGTCAGTGCTGGGGCAGCTGCTATTTTTAATGATTTTTATAGGAATAAAACTAAGGTGTATACTTGTGTTTTAAGATCTCCTGTGGATAAGTCGGGTCTTGATTTTACCATATAATTTCTGGTATTTTTTTAATGTCGGTCGTATAAGTCGAATGCGGAAAATTCACACTATTGGTACAAGGGATTATGATATGCTAACGCCCAGCTCAGAGAGTAACCACGGAGCACACGGCCTTTTTTTTCTATGTATTGTGCCTACGTGACGCACGGTAATACCCAAACTATTCCGAAGCGACGTTTGCACTGATTTGTATATTTTGTATCTCATACCCTCATACACCTTTATCGTATCTGCGATGCAGGGTTCGATTAGAAGAAAATATGAAGCTGGTTTTAAATTAAAAGTTGTTGAAGTGGCGAAAAATTGGTAACTGCGCTGCTGCAACAATATTTGATGCGTCTGATCAACTGATGCAAGATTAGAGGAGGCAAGCAGATGTTAAAAAATAAATAAATATATTTTAAATTTAAAGTGTATTTTTGAACGGCTGTATAGGTCGAGGTCTGATTTTTATGATCGATTTTTCGGGTTTCAGGACCCGACTTATACGTGAATATATATGGTGTGCAAATTAGCAGATACTCTAGAATCCGCTGAATCATTACAGAGGGACTTGGACAGCATACAGGCTTGGGCAGATTTCTGGCAGATGAAATTTAATGTCAGTAAATGTAAAGAATTACATGTAATGAAAATGTTAGGTTTGAATACACAATGGGCGGTCGGAAAATCGAGAAGGATTTAGAAGTTGCAGTGGACTTGATACTAGTGTTCAGAAGCCATTAAATAGGCAAACTGAATGTCAGGTTATAGCGCCCTGATGTGTGGAGTACAAGTCACAGGAGGTTCTGCTCAACCTTTATAACGCACTGGTGAGGCCTCATCTGGAGTCCTGTTTGCAGTTTTGGGTCTCCAGGCTACAGAAAGGACAGGGGGTCCAGAGAAGAGCGACAAGCCTGATTCCAGGGCTACAGGGGTTGAATTATGAGGAAAGATTAAAAGAGCTGAGCCTTTACAGTTTAAGCAAAAGAAGATTAAGAGGTGACATGATTGAAGTGTTTAAAATTAGGAAGGGAATTAGTCCAGTGGATCGAGACTGTGATTTTAAAATGAGTTCATCAAGAACATGGCGACACAGTTAGAAACTTGTTAATGGTAAATTTTGCACAAACATTAGGAAGTTTTTCTTTACAGCTTGAACCATAGACACTTGGAATAAGTGACCAAGCAGTGTGGTAGACAGTAAGACGTTAGGGACCGTCAAAACGTGACTTGTTGTTTTTTAGAGGAAATAAGTGGACAGGACTGGTGAGTTTTGTTGGGATGAATGGCCTGTTCTTGTCCAGATTGTTCTAATGTCCATTGTGGGTCACATCGAGTAATCCAGACAAGCATGTCTTAAACTCCTTCTGACTTGGGCAGGTTTTTACACTAGAGATGAACAAGAGGTGTTGGATAGATAGCTAAAATTGAACAAGATTGTGGCCTATTTTTATTGTGTTTATTGAGTGTTTCCAGAGTTTTGCTGTAACTTTGTCATTTGCCCTGGGGAATCAGTAAGTGATCTGTTCCAAAGCATTTACACAGAACAATCTGTAATGACATAAGAAAAGAGACAACATCCTGTACTTAGTTCAAGTTTGCCGTGTACAGTGGCATTCTGACTTGCATGCCTCCTTGGAACATCAGATACTTTGTGATAAGAACAGGCCATTCAGCCCAACAAAGCTCACCAATCCTGTCTACTGAATTCTTCCAAAGTAACGTCAAATCAAGTTTCAAAAGTCACTGAAGTCCTGTCTACCACATTACGCGGTAATTTATTCCATTTGTCTATGGTTCTTTGTGTGAAGTAAATTTACACAATGTTTGTGTGAAATCTGGCCCCACATTTTCAGCTGTACCCTGTGTTCTAGGTGAATTTATTTTAAAGTAACAGTTGGCCTTCACCGTATTAATTCCTTTTATAATCATGTCGTCTCTTAACCTCCATTTGCTTAAACTGAAAAGGCAACTACTTCAGTGTCTCTTTATGGTTCTTACTCCTAACCAGCCTAGTTGCTTTCCTTTGGACTTTCTCTGGTGCTGCTCTATTGTATTTTAATTTAAATTTTTTTTTTTTTAGAATGCTATATAATTTAAGTGTAACCTCCCCTGACTTCTCTCGGTCAACCCCATTTTGTTTAAGGAAAGCAAAAACATTGGCTCACAGGTACAAAGAAAAAAATGAGGCCAATCCAACTTCAGCCATAACTGCTTGACCTTGGTACATCAGTTGCGACATCTGCGTCCAGAATGATACGCCTCTGCCTGGACATCCCTGACCGTAAGGGGCGGGGCCTCATGTCTTCAATGGATTTCTCCTCAGGGCTGAAGGTTGAAAAGAGTGGTTAGTGACAGCGCCTCCTCCTGGTGCGCGGGGTGGTACCGCTTACTTTGTTTGAACCCTGAAGGAGATCCCCAGGAGCATGTGCATGAAACCTGTTAACCTTCTTAATGGCTTCTGTACAATGTCTTGGTGTAACAGTGAACAGTAACCTCAAGACTGTCCCTGTCCTCTATGCACATGAACATAATGACTCCATGCACCTGTAATTGGAGCTGGTTTGTGGTTATTCAGCCACTCCATCCAGTACTGGCTCTGTGTGAGTGTCAAGTGGACATATGCATGTTTGTGCTCAGCAGTAGATTGGGGTCCTGTCCAGGATTGCTCCCTTCCTTGACTGCATTGCTACACAATGGCACTTGATTTCTCACGACCCTCGAGTGGATAAAGCAGGCCAAGCTCCAGTTAGATGTGCCAGACTCACATTTCTAGAGTATTTCTTGCCCTTGAGATGTTTGTGATTTTAGAATACTTAAACCTGTCTAATCAAATGCACAGCAGCGGTGGCCTGGAGTCAATCTGGACAGGGCACTAGACCACCACAAGACTAAACTGAGCACACAGCCACAATTGTACAGTTGTCATGTAACACGTTTCAGGAGAAATAAAAGAACATTTTCTTACCTTTCAGGTCTGACCAATATAGAGTTCCACTGTGGCAAAGCAGAAGACTTGTTCCCAACGCTCATCAACAGCATCTTGTCACCTAATGTCCTTGCAATTGTGGACCCTCCACGAGCTGGCCTACGTAAGTGTCTGCATTTCTGTGTGCATCCCAGAAGTCTGTCACATTGTGTGCACATGCCATGCCATCTGGGAGTCGTACACGGCCTGGCATCGAAGGCGTTTTCACACTTCTAGTCTGTTTGCTTTGCTCCAAATTAGGATGATTTGTTACTTTGTGTCAGTTTCCAGTTACATTGGTTGCATTTCACACTGCAGTCTTTCAAGCCAACTAAACAAATCGATAAACACCCCACTGGTGTGTTGAGTTCAGTCAACACCGCAGCATTCTTCATATTTCCTTTGGTTTATTTACCAAACACAGCTCTGTGAGCAAAAGACTGATAATTATTAAACCATGAACAACTGGAAGACTATGTGAAAAGTACGCGTTTGAAATAGGCGAGTGCACAAAAGAAGGCACGCCGTGCCACACCATTGTGCTTCACTTTGATGGCAGTGGACGTTCATTGAGCCGTAAGAAGTTGCATATTTACTGTCCAGAGTCCACCGTATGAATGTAACCTCCATTTACTTTATCTCAAATAGCGTCTAGTGTTTTAACTCTTGTGTTTGCTGCTAATGTTCATTTTCAAATATTTGATTAACATGTACTGCATATCCATTACCCATCACTCCTGAAAAGTGACTGTACTGAGAGGACGTCCCACTCACACACATCACTTTTATGGTGCAAGATTATGGGGTTATATTGTCGGTCTGACAGGGCACTGCTGTGTGTATTTTGATAGACCCGATCACAAGTGAATATACCCTCCACAACCCTTCCTTTCAAGTATTCTCACTCTAATTGACTAATTGTGTGTGATGTTTTATGCGAATTATGTTCGATTTGTACCTATGCATGACATATTTGAACCTGTATATCTACCCCTTCTGTAACCATGGTGCAAATACTTAGATGAGAGAAATATGGTACAGAAAGATATATATCTATATTTATATTTAACTTGCTTTACAATGCAACTTTCACTCCCAATATACAATCTTATATATAAATGTCTACGTGTGGAAGTGTGCGTCTGTCTATCTGGCCTGGAAGTGAGAGGTGGAGTCGGGTAAGGGCTCCACCTCCGAGGATACACAAGCGATACGAGCACATCGGCAAAACAAATCCTCCTAGGAGAGAGATGCCCAGAGTAGTTCCTTTCAATTACCTGACATCTCTATATTTGTTTTTTTTTCTGACGATTTCAATAGTTCCTAGGACCCCGTCTGCTTACACAGCTAGTGTTGTATAATCATTTATACATGCATATCCAGGCCAAAGAGAAGCCATTAGAGCAGTACAGCTGTCATCCAGCTCTTCAGTGGGGAATGCTGATAAATGTATGTTCAGTTCAGTGTCCTTCTGGCTTCTAGGAAGTCCCTCACCGTGAAATTCTCAACATTTTGCATATTCGGTGAGCTTTTTGTGAAGCTTAAACAGGCATGGATAGCTGCCATGTGCTCTTCTAAGACCCTGTCAATGCACAGTACTCCTGCTCTGTTTACTCACGGCCTCTGAGATGATGAGTCAGGCCAGCTTTAATCAACCAAAATCTCGGCCTGAAAGAACTGCCCTTGCTTCAGCTGTGTTATGCTCACAAATTACAATTATCAAATGGTTATTTTTTTTCATTTCTGGTTCCAACCTTTTTATTGTATTTAATGCTTAAATGCACTATGCCGTAAATGAGATTCCTGCAGTACCAGCAGCAGCCACTTTGCGTGAATACCACAGCATGCACAGCGTTAGAGCAATCTCATGTCAGATCACATTTTATAACTCGTGAATTGCTCCAGTCTTCATTCAATACCACACCAAGGCCATTCTTTCCAAAGAGATCCCAGTATGGTTATTTTTTACTGCACTAGATTTGTGTATTCACATCTTCCTAAACAAACTGGACTTTCTGGAAATCACAGCAAATAAAACATTTGTGAAAATGTCTTGAAAGTCAAGTGTTGTGTGACATTTGCAATGTCCTGTGTTTTGATTTTTGAAGATTCCAAAGTGATCCTTGCCATCAGGCGGGCTGAGCATCTGAAGAGGCTGATTTACGTAGCCTGCAATGCCAAAGCTGCAATGAACAACTTTATCGAGTAAGTCCTGATCACCATGGGTTTGGAATGTGCTGCTATACCTATCCTCTGCTCTGTCTGTTTTATACTGTATAAAGTGATCTCGAGTTTCCAGCACTGTTGACCAAAGGAGCGCTAGAGTCACTTGCAAAATGGCAGTCTTGCAGAACAGCTCTAACTGGCAGTGCACTGTATCAGTACATGCTGCTCACCTCCCCTTCTTCCTCTAACTGTGTAATTGATACTTAATTTTTTTTTTTCCTGATAATGTTTAGATTTTACTTGGCAAGACATACAGTCAGATGTGACATTCTGAATTCTCAATTGATATTTGGGTAGGAATAGTTTGAGCAACAGTCATCAGAACAGGAGTTTGGGAAACTGAGTGAGTTAGGGTAGCCAGTATTGCTGCAGTCGACAATGTTAGAATTCAGTGTAATAGAATTCTCCGTTGATAACAAAAATCAAAAACTCGTCTCATCTCATCTCTAATTTTATCAACAGCCTTTGCCGCTCACCATCCAACCGAGTCAAGGGCAGTCCATTTCGGCCCATTAAAGCACTGCCCGTTGATCTCTTCCCTCACACCCTGTACTGCGAGCTTTTAATCCTCTTTGAGAGGGTGGAGTACAACGGTGGGGAGAGACAAGACAAGAACACGGAGGGCACTTCAAACGTGTCCACTTCAGAGGGCAAGGAGCAGGAAATTGAGCCAGCCGAGCCAAATGCACCGTAGAGAAGGTGCCTTCCACATTGCAAAATTGAATGGAAGAGGTGCTTGAGATGTAACCTCTTACAAACCTGGAGGACTTTCATGGAGGAATATGAATGGACAAAATACTTGGTGGTGCTCGACTCGCTTTGACTACGAGTCTGCATTTTGAAAATGGCGGATTAGCAGCTGTGCTTTGCAGTAGGTGTCTTGTTCAGTGGAGTTTGTCTTCCTTTACATTTAATATGACCGTCCAAGAAAAATCTTCACTAAAAGAAAGAATGGACACTTAAAATGTATTAGTACCTTATAAACAAGTAGGCCAAAAAAAGTTTTTTTTTGTTTCTTGGTATTGCTATGTTTTTGACATTACCATAAATATCAGGATTAAATACAAGGTGGAGTAGATCAAGGAATAGACACACACAAAGCCTTTTTACTTTAAGTGTAGAAATAAAGCAGCCCAGTCCTGGCATGTGACCCTCATTGCTCTCTTTACTTCCACTTTAGGTTGTGTCTTTCATTTATTTGAGTACTTTTGCTTGTGGACGGTAAGATTACCTGACTGCAATGGTTCTGAGGTCAGGGCTGTGGCCTCTCATGGCTACAGGTTTTTATTCTAATGAGTTTCCCAATCAGTGAAGCATACAATAGTAGAAATATAAAAAAGATAAAGATTTACAGAACAAATCACCAAATACAGTGGGGCAAAGAAGTATTTAGTCAGCCACCAATTGCGCAAGTTCTCCCACTTAAAAAGACGAGAGAGGCCTGTAATTTTCATCATTGGTATACCTCAACTATGAGTGACAAAATGAGAAAAAAAAATCCAGAAAATCACATTGTCTGATTTTTAAAGAATTTATTTGCAAATTATGGTGGAAAATAAGTATTTAGTCACCTACAAACAAGCAAGATTTCTGGCTCTCACAGACCTGTAACTTCTTCTGTAAGAGGCTCCTCTGTCCTCCACTCCTTACCTGTATTAATGGCACCTGTTTGAACTCGTTATCAATGTAAAAGACACCTGTCCAGAACCTCAAACAGTCACACTCCAAACTCCACTATGGCCAAGACCAAAGAGCTGTCAAAGGACACCAGAAACAAAATTGTAGACCTGCACCAGGCTGGGAAGAATGAATCTGCAATAGGTAAGCAGCTTGGTGTAAAGAAATCAACTGTGGGAGCAATTATTAGAAAATGGAAGACATATAAGACCACTGATAATCTCCCTCGATCTGGGGCTCCACGCAAGATCGGTCAAAATGATCACAAGAATGGTGAGCAAAAATCCCAGAACCACACGGGGGGAGCTAGTGAATGACCTGCTGAGAGCGGAGACCAAAGTAACAAAAGATACCATCAGTAACACACTACGCCGCCAGGGACTCAAATCCTGCAGTTCCAGACGTGTCCCCCTGCTTAAGCCAGTACATGTGCAGGCCCGTCTGAAGTTTGCTAGAGAGCATTTGGATGATCCAGAAGAGGATTGGGAGAATGTCATATGGTCAGATGAAACCAAAATATACTCAGCAAAAAAAGAAACGTCCCCTGACTTTCAACTGTTTTTACTTTCAGTAGACTTAATGTGTAAATACACTAAAAGAGTCAACACCATAAGACATAAACTAAAAATGTTTCACAATGTGTCCCTGAATGAAGGGAGGCTTAAAATCAAAAGTACCAGTCAGTATCTGGTGTGGCCACCAGCTGCTTGAAGTACTGCAGTGCATCTCCTCCTCATGGACTGGACCAGATTTGTCAGTTCTTGCTGTGAGATGTTACCCCACTCTTCCACCAAGGCACCTGCAAGTTCCTGGACATTTCTGGGGGGAATGGCCCTAGCCCTCACCCTGCAATCCAACAGGTCCCAGATGTGCTCAATGGGATTGAGATCTGGGCTCTTCGCTGGCCATGGCAGAACACTGACATTGCTGTCATGCAGAAACTCATGCACTTTTTGCCACTCCTGTCTGGTCCAGCGAAGGTGGGTTTGTGCCCATAGGCGGCGTTGTTGCTGGTGATGTCTGGTAAGGACCTGCCTTACAACAGGCCTGCAAGCCCTCAGTCCAGCCTCTCTCAGCCTATTGCGGACAGTCTGAGCACTGATGGAGGGATTGTGTGTTCCTGGTGTGACTCGGGCAGTTGTTGTGGCCATCCTGTACCTGTCACGCAGGTGTGATATTCGGATGTACCGATCCTGTGCAGGTGTTGTTACACGTGGTCTTCCACTGCGAGGATGATCAGCTGTCCTTCCTGTCTCCCTGTAGCGCTGTCTTGGGCGTCTCACAGTGTGGACATGGCAATTTATTGCCCTAGCCACATCAGCAGTCCTAATGCCTCCCTGCAGCATGCCTAATGCACGTTCACGCAGATGAGCAGGGACCCTGGGCATCTTTCTTTGGGTGTTTTTCACAGTCGGTAGACAAGTCTCTTTAGTGTCCTGCGTTTTTAGAACTGTGACCTTAAATGCCTACTTTCTGTAAGCTGTTAAGGTCTTAACGACCATTCCACAGGTGCATGTTAATTAATTGATTATGGTTAATTGAACATGCATGGAAAACATTGTTTAAACAATTTACAATGAAGATCTGTAAAGTTATTTGGATTTTTAAAACATTATTGTTGAAATACACAGTCCTGAAAAAGGGACGTTTCTTTTTTTTGCTGAGTATAGAACGTTTTGGTAAAAACTCTACTCGTCGTATTTGGAGGAGAAAGAATTCCGAGTTGCATCCAAACACCACCATACCTACTGTAAAGCATGGGGGTGGAAACAACATGCTTTGGGGCTGTTTTTCTGCAAGGGATCAGGACGACTGATCCGTGTAAAGGAAAGAATAAATGGGGCCATGTATCGTCAGATTTTGAGTGAAAACCTCCTTCCATCAGCAAGGGCATTGAAGATGAAACGTGGCTGGGTTTTTCAGCATGACAATGATCCTGAACACACCCGCCCGGGTAACGAAGGAGTGGCTTCGTAAGAAGCATTTCAAGGTCCTGGAGTGGCCTAGTCAGTCTCCAGATCTCAACCCCATAGAAAATCTTTGGAGGGAGTTGAAAGTCCGTGTTGCCCAGCGACAGCCCCAAAACATCACTGCTGTAGAGGAGATCTGCATGGAGGAATGGACCAAAATACCAGCAACAGTGTGTGAAAACCTTGTGAAGACTTACAGAAAACATTTGACCTCTGTCATTGCCAACAAAAGGTATATAACAAAGTATTGAGATGAACTTTTGTTATTGACCAAATACTTTTTTTCCACCATAATTTGCAAATAAATTCTTCAAAAATCAGACAATGTGATTTTCTGGATTTTTTTTTCTCATTTTGTCTCTCATAGTTGAGGTATATCTATGATGAAAATTACAGGCCTCTCTCATCTTTAAGTGGGAGAACTTGCACAATTGGTGGCTGACTAAATACTTTTTTGCCCCACTGTAAATGGATATGGTGTAGGAAATTGCAAAATAAGTTGGGGATGTTGACATAAAATTGCCTGTTAGCAGTAAGCAGAAAAGATAAACATAGGTGCTTTTAAACATACTGTTGTAGAATGAGCCAGTGGCTAAAAGGGCTCCAAGAAAGACCCCCCAACAACATCCAATTTGGTTCCCACCGTCCCTTCCACAACCACGTCCAGTGCATCGAGGGTTAGCCCAATAGTGTGGCAGACTTTTCTGTTAAGTTTGCTCATACATGAGTTGCTTTCCCAGGAAACCACAGCATAAAACAATACACTCGCTACTACCGACTGGTAAAACATTTTCAGCAGCATTCTGTGTAAATCAATAGACAGGGGTCTGCTCAGAAAGCATGTATAGTGCCTCTGGTTGTCAAACTGGGCCAGTTTGCTATTTATGTGAACCACTTCAACATCCTCACCCTGAATGGGGCCTGACTTCAGAGGCTCTTTGTCTGGATGTAAAGCTGCCACGTGTTGTCCCTGCACCACACGATGAACACTCGGTGCCAATCATCACTCTTTTGATAACCATTAATGGGAGAAAATCTATAGAAAAGGGTCAATTAAAAAAAAAAACAAACAGCAAAAGAAGAATAAGCAGTTAAAGCTATGAGAAATATAAATATTTCTGAAATACCAGTAAGACCAGATGATTAAACACTGAGAGTAATTAACAGTAAGAATGACAGATTGTGACATTTGGCTGGAACAAAAACGGTCTGCCGCCTTGGTCCCACACGCCTGAACTTGAAAAGCACCATCTCAGCCCATTGTTTAGAAATGTAACACAATCTACAAGTCAGGCTGGGGGTTGATGTCCAGCATGAGATAAGACTGGACCCTCTGTGCCATAAGTGAAATAGGTTAAGTAAATGCAAGTAAAAGTAAATGCCCGGTGCCAGCATTTGAAGAAATTTCAAGATGAATCCTTTCGATGTAATCTAAACCTTAAGTGCATATTTTGGATCCAACGCTTTGACGAAATGAGAATGTCTTGCCAGACCTCCCACTTGCCCAGCTTCATTTGAGCAAGTCTGAATTCCCACCATGTGCTTAATCTTTTCTGTAATTGTTGCTAAAAGTTAAATGTGATCACTGGAGTTTGCTCGGCCCCTCTCAGGCACTCACTGGGTGGTATAATTTCTCATGTTGGAGGAAAACCAAACAAAAAATGATACAGACAGACCAGGCACATGCCTAAACAAAATTTTATTTGCATAAACAATATTTCACTGAAAAGTGATCACACTTTTAATCACATTACAAGACACAATTCCTATGCAGCATGACTCCTCTCTAGGTAAAGGGTTTTTTTTTTTTTTTTTTGCACTGAAACAAATCAAACCGCACCACATTTCTAAAGTAAAAAGTGTGGGGGAGGCCCACATGCCTCACACTACAATGCATACACACACACACACACCTTGCAAAACAAATGAGCGAGGCAAAACGTCAGCTCCCCCAGACAAACACCGACACACGAGAAGCAAATTCATTAAGCGTCATGTGACCGTCTAATGCAGCAACTTCACACTGGTCTGACAGCTGGAAAGACAGGCGTCAACAACACACGCACGCACGCACGCGCACACACACACACACACACTTCAAATGCTTCTTTGAGTAACAGTGCACAGATACTCGGGTGACTTGCGCCAGCAGTTATTGCATCTTGGTTGTCTATTTAGTAATGCAGCAAACTACTGTTTATTATTCTATAAAAATGCATAAGACTGTATGAAAGCTTTGGTTCACACTGCTTCGAGATGGTCATGGGAGTTTTAAGTAATGTGTACATACATCTTCAAGGTGAAGTGGACTTTATTTTTAAGTAACTTGCCTGAAGAGCAATAGTACTGTACCACATGGAAATGTGAAGTTTGGGCTGACCAAAAGCAAAACTATTAAGATTGATTTTATATGTCAAACACGACAGTTATACAGACAAAACCATTAAGACACATTATAGACAGAACACATGCGCAAGGCAGCAACTGCCCACATCAAGGGAATGGCACGGTCTACTGGCAGCCCTCCACTCAACTCCAAGAGTTTCCATGCAGGTCTACTTGAACGACGTCTCTACCAGAGACTTTCCTCCGAGACGCAGGCCCTTTAAGAAAATCAAAAGCAACAGGCCGGCTAAGGCAAGAGGACCAATAAGAGCAATGGCACAAACACATGCCTGAAAATGGTGTGTGGAACCAACGTCCTGCCTTGAGTTTTCATTTTATGTATGTACGCTGTAGAATGTGTATTATGCATATCGTTTGCATCTTAGTGTTTATGGTCAAAATTGCAGATCGCGACAATGCGATTTGCCTTCAGTATCTTCTTAACCCTTCCCTAAAAACAGCAGCAATGTGTGTTGAGACAAAACCTTTACTGGCCAAGGTCAACACTATAAATGTTCCAAGAAACCCACTTGGTCAGTGATGGGAATTAAAGGGAAACGAAAGGAAACTTTTTTGCGCATTTTCATTCTCTAGTGCATAGGATTTTAAATCCCCTAAAACCTCCATAACTGCGTTCCCCCATTTCTACATGCAGCAGTGCAGTTCATCTCTAAACTTTACAGAGGCAGGGCCGGCACTACATTAGCTTATACGTTCAAGACCAGAGTGTCTATATTTAAAAACAAAAAAAAAAAAAAAAGTCAAACATACAGTGAGGCTTCGTGCTATGGAGCAATAGTTTGTCTAAGATAAACGCCTTCCTCATTTGTGAAACATCTGCTAGCCTGAACTATAAGGCAAACACTTTTGCAAGGTGAGGAAGGAGTTTTTTTTTGTTTTTTTTTTTTAAAAATGAGGCAAGCAAATCTCCATTGTCCTCATATTCTTCATTTATCATTGTGTGTCACCACACTGAAGACATTTAAAAGATTGGGGATAGCACTAAGCGTGGCAGCAATGCAAACTATTAAATAAACCTAGCAGAATTGTGCCCAGGAAGTCAACAACAGTGCATTGTTGGAAACAATCACCTCACAAAACAGAATGGTAAATGCCACCTGAAAACCCCCAGTTCAATATATTCTCCGCATGTCTGCGAGAGACCACTTCTTCCAATGTAAAAATGTGCTGGGTTAAGAAATCACTTCTGTAGCCAAAACAGTGCTCTTTGTTAAGAGGTATCCTTCATTGAAGTAATATTGCCATTTTATTCTGATGCATAATTCAAGCGAGTGGGAGTTTATTACATTCTGTGCTACAGGGACCTGTGGATGGGTCACCGGTGCAGCCAGGGGACTCACACATCTACAGTACACAGGGGCTCACTACCAGGCTGGGCCGACTCCATTATGGTCATTTTTGGCTTTTTCCTTGTTTCTTCCTACAGCACAAAATAAAACAAATGTATTACCAAGAGACAAACCTCCAGCACCATCCCAAATGTTGGCTCAACGTCCACACATGCTTACCCTCTCTCGTGCCAGCTTCCTCATCTCCTCTTGCAGTTTGTTCAGGATGTGAAGATTTGGCTTGTTCTTTTTGGCATACTGCTGCAGCTCGATGACACTTTTATCAGAACTTTCCTGCCAAAGAAGGATGAGAGAAAATTAAATACTTCAAATTATGTTTCTCCTCATTTTAAAGCCATAACACCTCACACTACTTTCAAGTGCAGGTTACATTTAAAATAACTTTAGCAAGTTGTAGGCAGTTGCAGCACCTTCTTGTGACCACCAGTTTAGTTTAACATACTGTATACAGCGACGCTATCTAACCTGTCTGCGACTCACCCCAGAATCAAATGGGACAGACTTTATGTACATGAGACTTGACAAACTATGAGCGCTCATGTACAAGTACAATGCATACAAAGCAGCGACGAGGGTTAAAGATCACTCGTGTTTTGGACCTGACAAACAGAAGAGAGGCTTGTCTGTCTGAGGTCTTCTGTTTTACATACCACAGCAGAATGCGCTTCTAGTAGTCACCAAGTTACTGGCTGTCATAAAGCCACAGAATCAAGATGTCCAGTAAACAACAGCTGGAAATGCATGCTGACCTGTTCAGCACTCACAAAATTGTGTTTTGCCTTTTAAAACAGTAAACATGGGTTTTACTTTTCAAACAATTTATGGCAGAGCACTACTGTGCTAAAATGCATACATCAACTTCATAAGCCATCTTCAGTGCAGAAGATGAAAAACCTTTGTTAAAAGGCAAAATGAGCTTTTCCTCAATGAAGAAGGGCAGAAGTTTTGAAGGTTCTTTCTTCATGCTGTCATTTGGCCGAGGGCATCTGCTTTGTCAAGTGATTTAATGTTTCTCTTCCACTTTTCTGGCTTTTTCAATCAGATAACTATGTAAAAACTACATGGCAGCAGACATGGCCAAAAGATGCAGAAATACACAAATGAAGCAGCCAACTTCTAATTTTATATAATCTTTGGTTGGAGACGACACCCCCAGTGACTTAACTGCAGCTATTGGGCCAGCACTCTAATCATCTAAGATATACACTTAAAAAGGACCACTTCAAAATGGAGAATGATCCAGATTCACATTCAGTAATGTGCAATGTGTTGTATTCAACAAAATACTTTCCTTTTTTTGGTGGGCCAAACAAGTCCAGGTGTGTAGATATCTTTTTTTATCAATAGCATATGGACAAAGTAACTAATGCGAGCAAACCAAATGCCCGACTGTACATGTGACAGCAAGTTTTAGGCCGAATGTTGATGAGAAGACAATAAAGTGACCGAACTGTAGAGACAAAGAGGATAATGTGTAGCCTGTAGCCACTGAGAATTTGAAATAGTGCATACATGTTAAAATGTCCAGAAATAGGCACTAGGAACAAATGTTTACTCTGCAGAAAACGGCAGTTGAAAAACATGGACATGTAGCTGGTGGGACACAAAACCTTACTGCTACACAACAGAAGCACCAGCACAATTAAGTGGCTAAATTTGCATTTGCCTGATGGCGATTTTCTACACTGCAGAAGTAGAATTGGCTGCTCGTGTTCCCAATGTCATGTCATGTTGGATAGCTAGAAAGGGAGACTGGGAGCATCAAGGAACTGCCAATGATAATCCACACATCCTGTTCTTTTAACGCAATTCCATGATATTTGCTTCCGACGAGTATTGAGCTACCGTCAAGCATGTAGTTCTGAAATCACTCTATTATAAAAAAAAAAAAATGTTGGGAGGGAAACGAGACGTGATCTTCTCAGAAGACACTTTGATGTCACGCGAGACAAGGCAGTGAGAGAAAAGGACAGCTGCTGTACAGGCTTTTAAATGATCGACACACAGTGCTACAAGCTGAACACAAAGCATGGCGGAAGCAGCAAGCCTGCAGATGATCTGACCACATCTCCTTTGTATACGTTCAGCCCCCTTCACAACTCGAGCAGCATTATACGTCCTGTGAGAGAGAGATGTAACCACGCCCGGGACTGGAAATAAAGGACAAAAGGGTAGATGACAAAGTAGAACGTTGTAAAGAATTCAAAAATTTTGGCATGGTACACATGCACGGCAGGTCTTCTTGGAAAACACTTTGAAGTCCCGTGAGACTACTTGCACATCACGCCCTACTTACAATTTCTCTGAGACACTTTAACGCGCTGCAAGTCAAAGAAGTGAGACAAAAGGACAGCTGCTGTACAGGCTTTTTAAATGATCGACGAGCAGTGCGACTTGCAGATCATGTAGCACGGCACCGTAGCAGCCCCCTTTGGGGTGGGATAACTCATTCACTACAGCTTTATTATTGGCAAATACCATGAAATAAAAAAATGAATGAAATGAAAATAATCTCTTTAAAAATTGTATATATGGTTAACCAAGCTTGGGGGTTGGCAAGAGAAATGAGCAGGGGGCAGAGCCCCCTAGTTTTTAATAAAGAAAATCTTTTCTTTTCAATTCCTGAAATTCTCTTCTAAATCTCATGCAAGTAATAAATTTTTTATGACTTTTTATGTATCACATCTTCATTAGATTTTCCATCTTGTTTTAGGAAGCTCTCACATTTAAAATTTACAAACATCCACTCACCTTCTTCACCATTTTGCTGCTCTCCCTACCATACATGCGTAGAAGGGATCCCCAGTTTTTCACATGAGGATGCAACAGTTGCAGAATTTTCTGAGAGGCTAGTTGCTTACCAACTCTCTTATTTTTACCTAAAAAAAAATAAATTTTCAGGCATATTTAACATTTTATTAAAGGAATACTCCATCCAAAACTGGTAAGTAACATGTGCAAAGGGAAGAGAGTTTATGTAGTGGAACGCAGTGGTGACCCGTGCTGTACAACTGCAAACAATGTGGAAAAACTCCATGGAAGAAGAAGAAAAAAAAAAAAAAAAAATTCTCATGTTACTTGTGTCTTAAAACATCCAAAACACTTACTTTTTTGCTAAAATATTATAGCGTACAAGATAACCAGGATAGACACACTCCCATAATACTGTGTTTGCGAACAGGAGACAGGACTCTTACCCAGTGTGTCTTATCTTCTAAACCAAGTTTTCTGGAAGTACTACTAATATTTCAGTAAAAAGTATATGCTTTGAACGATGTGAGCATTTGTCTGGATAACAAAGATATGTATTATGCGACATGTGTTTCTTGAGAATTTTTAGTCTTTTTTTTCCCCATGGATGTTTTTCACATCATTTGCCATTGCACAGCACAGATTACCCTTACATTCCACTACACCATAAATTCTTTGAAAATAAGACTAAAATGTTTTCTTGGCCACCACTCGATACTACATATAGTAGTGTAAATAACAAATTTTCTTGGGTGGAATATTCCTTTAATTTCAGTACAACAGCAGTTCAGTATTCTTCCACTCTTAAACTCTGCTGTAAATGTCTGTTGTAATAAATAATGATTAAAAGGTTAATTAAAAGTAAAGGGCCATAAAACAGATCTTTACATTACAGTAGTTAGGACACCAACTTTAGTTAGGATGAAAAGGACTCCATTCTTTATAATTGCATGAAAACATTTTGAAATAATAACAGGCTTTTTAAAAATCCATACATTGAGAAGTAAGAGGCAACTGCATATTCACAAGCTGGAGAAAGTACACTGTGCATCATGGTCAGAATTATATAAATTGAGTACATCAACATTTGTTAAAAAATGTGACTTATAAACATCACGTTTCTAAAATAAGCTAAAAATTTACTAAGATGGGAAAGAGTTTGTTTTTGTAGGTCAGTTAACAGAGAGAGTGTAATCAATTTAGATCACACCAAAAATAAAACAGGCCTGATTTTCAGAAATAAGGATAAATATAGCCGATGAACAGAAAAGACAGGAGGAGTTCAAAAGCTGTGCATGCTAGGACTATAAAATGAATGGTGATGTGGATGGTTCTTGACATGGCAATGAACACTGGGAACTTTAGTACAGAACAAACATACTTACACCAGCCTCTCACAGTGTGCTTCCCACAAGTCATTACATATTCACTTTTCTGGTTTTTACCAGGAATAACTTCAAACTTAATGCTGGTGTCACCCATCCCATGATTTCTGGCAAAGATGAAAAGGCAAAATTAAAACATATTTATGCACATTTTGCATTTAAATTCCAGACAACAGCCATGCTCACTTGCTCTCCCATATATTCAGTTACTTAATAAAACCGCATTAAGCCATTAATCTTGTGTCCCTTTCAACTGAGAGGCCATTTACAAATTCTGACACAAAAGCACTGCAGAAGTGTATTGTTCACACCAGCATCAATTACAGGTTTATACGGTCATTATAGTCACATGAACAGAGAAGAGTGAAACACAAACACAATGTTAAATATACAGTAACTGCAAAAGTATTATCAATTGCACAACCAAAATAAATCACCATGTGTGTGCCTACAATTGTTTTCTTTAATAATTTTGAGCCTAGCAACTTCTTTAAAATGCTACACATGGTTAATATAAATAATGTACAACAATCAGCAATCAGATTTTATGAAAATTCACATATAATGACTAAAAAAATAGTTTGGGGAAAAGAAAAATGAGCAGGCTTGGGAGTCTTGCTTAGGACTTTCACGCATCAGGAACGCTTAAAAAAATGTTGTCATTGCCAGCTGTGCTCTGCCTCAGACATTAACACCTAATCATTTCAAAAATGAAACCACAAAAGGCTATCTTGATCACCAACTCCAAAGATATCAATTATGTTTAAAACTATTTATAGTTAAAAATCATCTTACCTTTTAAGGCACTCGTGAAGTATCTGATATGGTGATAGCAGTCCAGCTTTATTTGTTAATTCATAAACTCTTGAGTCCTCAATACTGATATGGTTAAAATACTGTAGAGAGAAATAACTGTCAGGTTTGACTACATAAAGTGCCAGTTATAAAGGGACAACATAGGAGGATATTGAAATAGATGCACGCAACAGGCAAAACAAAAGTAAACATTGTGCCTGGACTTCACCGGGCACCAGACACAATGA
Organism: Polypterus bichir lapradei; assembly: GCA_026402145.1. NCBI lineage: Eukaryota > Metazoa > Chordata > Cladistia > Polypteriformes > Polypteridae > Polypterus > Polypterus bichir. The sequence goes on along the minus strand of JANRMT010062839.1, from coordinate 1,592,108 downwards.
ATGCCCAGCAGAACTTTAATGTGCTTTGGGAGGCACGGCATGTCAGGGACACCACGTGTAATGGCTCACATTCCCATTTTTTGTCTTGTCATTATGTAATCGCTATATTGCTCAAAAACTAATCTGGCCATTTTTTTTGCCCGATCTTGTTATTTATGTAACACTTTTGTCACTACTTGGCTGATTAGGGTAGCACTCGCTTCTAAACTTTGTCTCATTGAAGAGACCACTTCAAAAGGTGTTCCAGTGGGAAACTCATATTTTCTGTCTGCCTCATAGTATGTTAATGTAGCTCTAGACTCAAATTATTTGAAAAGATTCAACCAACTCATTTCTTCCAATTGAGATTAAAAATGCTGCCACAAATTCGACTTCTGTGGGGTTTATGTCATTTTCATGTCCTTCAAATGATTACTTGAACACTTGTGCCCATGGATGGAGTCAGTGTTTGACTGGAATCAGGGTGCAAACACTTCTTCAAAGAAAACACCTACTCATTCAGAATCACTTGGCATTTGTTTTGCTCTCTCAGGCATTCATTAGAGTAAAACCACGCTTGGAAAATGCTCCCAGGACCACAACTGATCCATGAGAACATTCACGTTATTCCCTCTGGCATCCAGTGCAACACTGTCTTAACCAATGCTCCTGATGAAACATCCAAAAACTGAGCAATTAGTGTTATGTCACTGAATCTTCTGCCAAACAAGCCACAGCAGCCACCATAATGAGCAACATGGCTGAACCAGCATTTTCAAATATTTGTATTCATGAAGCCAAGTATGACATACAGTGGACTGCTTTTAGTTATCTCAATAATTTCAGGCTAAACAGATATCACATCTTTTAATGAAGTTGTGACGTTTTACTTAATTCTAAGACATTTATAAATAATGTTATCACTAGAAAAAAAAACAAGCATCTATAGCAGCGAACTTCCAAGCTTTTTCAAACTTCCCGTCACTGTTCCAAGAGGCAGCATCAAAAAAATAATTTCCAAGCAAATGCCACATAAAATTGTGACTATACCTTAGAAGTAGAGGTTTCCTATGAAGACTGAGAACTTCTTTGCAAAAACTCAAATTAAAGGAGTAACTCGCCTCAAGTTCATCGCTGTCTTTTGGCTTCTCTTCAGATGTCTGTTTTACAAAATCAGGAATCAGGATTTCAAGTGTTGCTCTTGCTATGGAGATAAATACAGCTAATCAATAGCATGATGATACTAAAGGGTATCTAAGGCAAAAAGTTATTTTTCAGTCCATCAACAGCATTGCTAGTTTATATAATTCTCTAAATTTTAATGTAAAACCAGGGACACGCAAAACAATCAAGCAACACTTTCCTGATAAGAACACTTAAGAAAAAGAAAAAGAAAAAGAAAAAAAAAAAAAAAAAAAAAAGTAGCAAAGAAAATTTGGAAATCAACACAAGAGCAGATTCCATTTTTGGTCTTTCAATCACTGCGCTCTTGAACCAAGCATTTGTCTTATGCATGTTAAAATCATAAGGTGACATTGTGGCACCACTGCTCTGCTGCACAGTTCCAGAGTCACAGGTTTAAACCCCAAACTGGGTAGTATTCATATGGATTTTGCAGCTTTTTTTACTGGGCACTCTAGTTTCCTCCCATATTCTAAACCTGACCCCATAGGAATGTGTGTGTGTGTATGAGACTCATTCCTGCAATAAACTTGCACCTTCCAGTCTTGTGTTTAGTGTTGTCACAAGATTCAGTGCCACCTTCCCTTATATTAGAATAAACAGATGTATAATTTGAATGAATAAATTAATGACTAGCAACATTTGAAAAGATGACACAGACACAACAAGCTGAAAAAACATTTTTCCTTAAACAAACTTCAACTGTGAACAGAAGATAATACAAAATGAAGCCTTTACCAGCTTTATTCTTAGCCAGCTTCTTGCTACTTGCAGTTCCAGTACCGTACGTCACACCATCTATAATGACTGAAGCTCCAAAAGGCTCACTTGGGTTTTCTAAAACACACACAAAATATTCAGTGATTCATTACTGATACTGCATTTTTTGCACAAAATGCACATGGCCCAACTTACCATTTTAATATAGTTATTATTTTATGCCCTTAAAGCAGAAGAGCATAGAAACCTTTGATAAACATGATGCAGCTTTATAATGATTATGTTAAAAAAAAAATTGTCATGCTACCCCCGATTATCTTAAGACCATCACCCTGTTAAATTCCTCACAAAGCTGTTTTCTTCTACTGCACCTCCCAGTCCCCTTCATTTTAATCTCTTGTGCTCCTATAAACTTGAGTCCAGACCATACATTTTTAAGAAACCCGCAGTGGTTTATTTTCTAAATGTTAATGCCAAATATTTATACAGTAGTTGACTGAAAAGAGTAAAACAAATCTTACCACATTCAAAAAAATTATACACAGGCCGAACTTTAAGAACCCTCTGCATGTATTCATGCAGAATACAAACTTCTGATTTTCCATTTGGATTAATGACAAACTCTGAAAAACAAAACAGCAATCAGACATACTGGCATTAACATTTTACTCTGTTTTACCTATTTAATTTCAATTGTATTCCTAATTTTTTTCTTTGTGCTTTTAAATTCATTTTAGTAACACCTACTTCAAGCAAGTATTCTAAAAATTGCCGGTTTCTCATAACCTGCTTCCATCCTCAGAGTATTTTCTTTGTGGCAGGGGAAAAAATATTTAAGTAGATTAAGGAGTATTAATAAATATAGAGAAAGAGGCAAGTAAAACACTAATGCTTCAAATTAAATATGCATTAGGGCATTCCCTTCGCCTATGAGTATTTCTCTCCATCCAGTCAAAACACAGAAATAGCGGACTCGTCACCTTTTTTGGTCGGAGCATCTTGCACAGACAAAGTAATCAGTTTCTGGTTAGCTGGTAAGATGGGCCTCTCTGCCTCTGCTTGTTTGCGCTTCATCTCTCGATTAAACTGTCGTCTTTCAGCCCAAGTTCGAAACTTCTTGACAGTAACTTGCTCAAAATCAAATCTTTTCTCCAGGTATTTACGAAACTCTTCAATCTCTGAAAAAAGAAAAGAAAGAATTGTGCAGCCACTGGTACAGAAAAAATGATGTTCTCTGACATTTTTTGTCAACTCACTTTTGAGTATATTAAAGTAAGACAGCCGAGGCAACACTCAACAGTCTTTAGACATGTGCCAAAATATTATCATGAAGGCCAGCAATGGCTAAGATACTATTATACCGTATTTGCCTAAAATGATGCAGCATACAGACGCTGGTAAGGGCAGGACAACTGTGCAAAACGTCACTGTTCATAGTCCATTTGCATAGTAAATCTGAAAAGATTTTCTTAAAATGAAATAACTTTCAGTTTGGGACCAAGACATTCTAAGCAGACCAATTTTCTTTATTTATCTAAAAGATTTTGGCACCTCTATTAACAAAAATCCTGCAAAAAGCAAATGTCCTTTGTTTTTGGCTTCAGCTCTTAATCAAGGCTGTCTACAAATAATCAATCCATCAGTGAGAAGGTGCACTCACAAATGTCACACGATGAGGGATCTAAATAGTTTGTGTTCCTTTAATTGAAAGGCAACCTGTACTGCTGTCAATGCTAGTGAGCTACATGCTAATTGACACCTTACAACAATATATGTTACACTTTTCTCCCATTGCCTTTATCGTTCTTGCGGTACAAAGTGATCGGTTGGTGCAATATGGCAATTTTCACTTGAAAGGAGAGAAGCCAAATTATACATTAAAGCTTCTGTTGAGTCTTGTGATGGGGCTCCATATTAAGCATAGAAGTTATTTATAATATCCCATACTTCTTTTAAAGTGCTTCCCTGCAAAATTCCCATCATTCTTGGCTTAGTAATAGTATTGCCATGTGTACAAAGTACAATGAAAATCATATCAGCATGTCTGAGCAACATGCAACAAGTGGACACTTGCCAGCACATTGATAAAAAAAAAATGTGTTATAATATAGAACTTCACCGAGTGGGTAAAGTCATAGTTACGAAAAAAGCCACAAATCAAGAAATGAAGGAAAGAAACACCACTACCACTGTCCAATAGGAAATCACAACCCTTGCCATCTGGGCATCGTATTTTAATTCATCCTCTCCACAGTGAGTACACATCTCATTACCTATGCTGCCAAGACTGGTAGTGGCTCATATTAAAGTGTGTGAGCAAGGGAGAGGGAGGGAAAAAAAAAAAAAGTAAATCTATCCAAGAAATTTCATATTCATCATATTCATGGAGGAAAGACAGTGATTAAAATCTAGATGTGGTGGCATTTCATGGAGTACACTCTCTCACACCTACACTAGCTGATACTGTCCCACCCTAACATGCATATTTTCATCAATATTTTGCAAATCAATATGCTACGTCGTAAGATCCTGCAGTCATTTCTGCTGGTTTGACATGTTTCATACTGTGTAGAGACTTAAACATGGCGTTTTCCAAATAAGCAACTGTCTCTTACCGACAGATTCATCCTTACACACTTCTACTTTGGCTTTCACTTGGCCCAATGCTCCCTGGGTTGCTTCACTGCTTTGTGTCTCACGGTCTTCTGGAGGTAAATCAGTGGAGATCGACTCTTCAGGAGTATCTACATTACCAGCAGAAACCTCCTCGGGAGCAGTGGAGTCTGGTTCATCTGCCTTTTCAGGGGAGTCGGATATTCCATCTGCAGCTTTGATAGGCGAGGTTTCTCTATTAGGGGTCACTTCTCCATTTAGTTCTCTCTCCTCTTGATCCTTCATCTTCTTGTAGTGTAGACAAGGAATGCTACTTATTGGAGGATCGTGTTTCTGAAACAGCATTTTAGATAAAAGGTTAAGTCTGGCCATACCACACCCCAGTGACCAAAGTCTGACACCCAAAGTTTTACATCTCAGAAAAACTCCTTACCCTTATGCTCCCAGTTCCTAGGAAGTAAGGCCTGGACCAAGTGACAACTCTGGTTTCTCTGTGCAGATACACTGGAATACCTGAGTTATGGAATGTCATAATCCACCCATCAGGTAGTGGCTCTGTTGGTGGACGCCCACGACCTTTATGTCAGCAGGGATTTCAAGAGACATGAATACTTGATTAATCACAGAATAATCAATTCAATCAATGGCTTATCAAACGTAACTGATAAAAATGTTCATATGGCCAAGACAGCTCATTAGGGAATATAGTTTAATCTGAACCAGCCGACTGTACAAAAATCTGAATTCAGAGTGCCAATTTCAGTTATTGCTAGACTCACACTTAACATAGTAGTGAACTGATGATCAACACAAATAGTTACAGACATACAAAGCATCAGGATTTTTAATGCTGGATCTTTGTCTTTTTTAGCACTTAAGCAGTACACAAATATGCTAAATGTAAACAGTACTTGTGCTAAGCTTGGTGGAATTTACATCACTCTAGGCGATTACAAAAAGGTGAAGAAAAATGTTACTGTACATGTTGCATTGCAAATTGGTTTTATAATATGGAACGTATGAAAAAAATGATGAAGAACAAATTTTTTAACATAAGATGGTTTGCCTTTTCGCGGTTTTTATGCAAAATTACAAATAATCAGTATAATACTCACTTTTAAGAACAGTTTTAATTTTGGTCATCATTGGCTGCACACTTGTCTCTCCATCTGACTGATGATCGCTTTCTCCTGCATAGTGGTCCTCAGCAAGCCGCATCTTTTTGGGAGCAGGGAGTCCTTCCTCCAGCAGTGCATCAACATCATTGTCAAAGTCATCCTAAAAAATACATGTGTCGAGACACCAGGGCCTCGCTCATCAGTTCCCGGGGCAAAAGACAGGTCTGCGGGTGCCAATCTTTTAAATATCTACTATTATGGCTTATAAATGAGGAATTGTAGGCTCACAAGTCTACAAAGCAATTACCCTATGACGTTTTTAGCATAGAACCCATAGATAAGTTATATAAATATATATATATATTATTATATAATATAAATATATATAAAAAAACACACACAAGCACAGAACAAATCCAGACCTAGATGCTTAAGACAAAACTTACAACAAAAGTGGAAGATGTCTGAAGGAAATGGGACAAGAGGTTAGAGGGATGTGGCTACGTCTGAATAAAAGTCTTAGCTAAACGTTTCTTCATAAAAACAGTTAGTGGTGCGAGGGTTAATATATTTACAAATTCCTGAAATCACTTTTTAGTGTTTAAAAAAAAAAAAAAGGCAACAGTTTTTGAGTTATATATTGTGGTCAAAAAAGGGCCAAGAATAAACTTTATTCTGATACATTTACTTTAAAATAAACATTTAAAAATGATTATACTATGCTTTACAGACAGACAGAATGAATTACTGGACCCCACCTCAGTCTGTGGCACAGGCAACGGCAAAAAGTGTTTTCCTCAAAAATTAATAATGTTGAAGAGCATATTAGGTGAAACCTTAGATCATTCTTGTCTACAAGATCAAATGTCAAGAACTACCCTATACAATTCATACCAGAGGATGTCACAAGTTTAAACTGAGAATCCCTGGATTCTGTGATGTGTTTAGGGTGACTATCATGATGGATGGGTAACCTGCAATCAAAGGAGCCAATCTTTTGACCAGAATATTCTGCAGCTTAGTACAACTGATTACACAGAAGGAAAGAAAATAGCTACAAAACCTCAATAATTTAGCATGATTTCATGTTTATATAAATATGAAACATACTGATGGTCTGAATGTTCAAATAGTTGTTCTACCTTGTTTCCAACCACTTTCATTTGTTTCTTGAGTTTAATAAGGGCTTTCTATTGGTGAACCTTTGGGATGGATGGATAGATAGAGGAAAAAGGCACCTTCAGATTAAATAGATGCGAAAAGCGCTATATAATATTTAAGGCTTTTCGCAGAATCTCAATAAATAAATAAAACCATGAGCAACTACCATCATCACTATTGCATCAGATTTACTGAAAAGAAACTTCTGACTTGCCTAAAGATTAAAAAAAGCATTAACTATCACAGTAAGGTAATATCAAGGTGTACTGCCAAAACTGAAGAACCCAAAACCTTAAAAAAAAACAAAAAAAAAAAAAAAACACTTAACTGTATCCACACTTCCCCCACTGTCAGAGATGGATTATCTGTTTTTCTCTTTCACTGTTCCATTTGTGACAACTAACAAATATTTGTCTTTTTTGTTAGTTGCTACCATTCATGGGTAAAGCCATGTTTTCTCAGGTATAAAATCTGTTACCAGGACAAAAGAGAAGCCCCTGTACTTAAACAAGCAGAATTCCATTAAACATGTTCATGCTTCATAAAAAAACATGTATGGATCATTTTGATTAGAACAATTCTTTTAAACTATTTTTTTTGGAATAAAATGTGCTGTTTAATTTATATGGATATTTTGTGAACCTCTACATGTCCATAATTACAGAGGCTACAGTATATGTAAACTTGCATCAGCTACAAAGCAGTTCTCCAGAAATTATGGACACTCTATAATGCAGTGAACTGCAGTATAGCGGAACAGATGCTAATTTATGGTGGCAAGAAAGCTGCTATGGAGATGTACACTGATCCAATCTCTGAGGGGTCCCCTCATGCACCAAGAAGTTGCAAATAAATATTTACATGACTGTACACAAGTGAGATGCAATTAATGAAGGCAGAATTTAAAGCTGATTTTAAAAAGAATCATAGTGATCTAGTTGAGAAGAGGAGTTTAATTGTGGGTAAGAAAGTCCAATGCGGAGTTAAGGAGCAGGATTAAAGTGTTACCAAAAATCTTGAGTTGAGAAGAAAATACTAAGATGGTTTGGGCTATTGCTGAAAAATGCATAAAACAACACAGTGCAGAGATATCTTGTGGTGGATGATGTGATAAAAGAAGAAGAGAATGGGCCCTAATTTAGCCCATCACTAACTTAGCCAAGTGCTGACCAGTTTTAAGTTTAAAAAAAAAAAAAAAAAAAAAAAAAATCAACTAATGAAGAGATTAATGCAATACTACATTAAGTAATGTGAGGAGAAATAAACTGCATGTTTCTCAGGTCAGCAATTCATACCATATACACAGTATTAAACAATGGTGCCTTTAATTCCATCACACTGTATGGTGGTGAAGCAAAGAAATAATTAATTCAAAAAAAGTTATGCACATACTGTATAAAGCTGAAACATAACAGTACTGTACAGAGGAAGTGTTGCATTGGAAAAGGTGCTGCCTATGTGAAAGTGAACAGGGGTGGTGAGGGTAACCATAGCACACTTAACAACAGAACAAATAATCTTGAAGTCTGTGAACATACCTCAAAGTTGTAACTGAGGATCTCCTCATCCACATGCTCCTGCTGCACAATCATCTCAGAGTGGAAACCAGCTCTTTCTATGTCGTCAGTTTCCATAAAATTCTCGGTGAATTCCTCCAATTCATCCAGAACTGCAAACTCTACTTTCTTCTCCTGATCAATTTCCACGCCCTCCCACTTCTTTTCGACATGTCCTTTAGGATTGCTCACAGCCCTAACACCCATACTGCCACCGCTACAAACATCAGTATCTGATAAGTTGCCATTTACACTGTCACTGCTAAGGTCAGCCTCTGCTTCCAGACCTTGGCGCTGCCCCGTATATAAGACTTTCCTGTCTTTGCTCCTGCAACTGTCTGTAAAACTAACACTTATTTTCACATCTTTCAACAGCTTTAAATCAGGTAAAAATTTGGTGACAGGAGGCGCGTGACGGGCAGTCCTAGGATTGGAAGTGCTGCATTCAGAATCATCTCTAAAGCGGTTGCTGAAGGTGATGGATCCCTTTGTAAGAAGTTGTGCTTTGATAATGGATTCAATGTCCCCTGCTGGGGTGTTTAATTGTCCATCACCACCGGAGCCAACGTCCATTACCTCTGCGTCACTGGACGTTTGCAGGGGAGGTGGTGGAGGCTGCATACTTGGCGGCAGAGGTGGGGGACAATCAAGGTTTTCCAAGATTCCTGAATCTGGTGTTCCTTGTGGAAGAGGTGGTTTAATTTCTTGCGTTTCCATTTTTTTAATACTATTACAGTAGTTAGATACAGGAGCAAAATCTACTTAAATAATACCTTGTAAAAAACAGTGTTAAAAATGATTAGATTCTTTATAGCTTACAATATGAAGGACATTTCAAAACATAAGATAGATGATCATGTTAAGCTGACTACATTGCTCTTTTCATTAATGTAGACAGCTTTTAAAATCACTGTCTCAATTACTGGAAATCACAATGCACTCAGCTTAAATGGGGCCCATAGCTTGGCAGAATTCATCTTCACCTGCCAAGTCTTCTTTCACAATAATCCAACTGCAAGAAGAAACAAAAAAAAAACAAGAGAGAGAGAGAAACAAGAGAAGAAAAGGGTTAATTTAAAAACTCTGAAAAATATGAAACCCTGAGGTATCTACAGTCCCAAGGTGCACCAAAACTAACACATGACATTCAAGTTCAAATCAATAAAACTGAAAAGGCAAAATCTATAGTAGACACTACTGACATTAAATTTTAAAATGCTGAAATAAGAGATTTACTCATATTTGCCTTTTTTCTATGACAATTTAATTTATTCATGTAGGATATTAAAACTCTCTTCTCTAATTATTCAAGGCAGGACAATTATTAACGGTTCAACAAGCCACTGTACACCTGGGATATTTACAAGACAAAGTATATTATTTAAACCATAATACTAATTTTTACCTTTGAGAAAATGATTACCGCTTTGACATATAAAAATGACAGATATAAATATGCTAAGCTAAATACAGCAGTTCAGATGGCTACAGGGCTGGAGAACTAGCAGTGACAGAATGCAATTTGGCTGTGCTAAATCTCACCAGCAATGCCCTTAGATTCGAAGTGCAGGCTAAAGGAGACCAACTGGCATCTGTTTAGCACAATTACATATTTATCAAATCTGGATGCTAGAAAAATATTTTGAAATTTTTAAACACAAAGGCATCCCTGTCAATCATAGCAAATTAAAATACAAAAAAAATCCAAACACCTTCTCATCAAAAGGCCTCCCCCAGAAACCTTTAAAATACAAATTGGCAGTTTTAAAACTGGAGCACAAGTGAGCAGTCCTTATTTTCATTCCAACCAGTTGCTTAGTGTAATGTTAAACCCCACTGTCAAATTTCTCCAATTCTGGGTCACAGGGGTTAGGAGGTCAGTCCATTGCAAAGACCACTGATGAATACACTCACACAAGGGATATATTTAGAAACACTAAATAATCTAAAACACTAAGAGCTAGGATAAGAAAGGAGAACCAAGTAGCTCACAGGTGTCGAACTCCAGGCCTGGAGGGCCGCAGCGGCTCCAGGTTTTCATTCTAACCCTTTTCCTAATCAGTCACCTGTTTTCACTGCTAACTCACATTTTAATAGCCCTGTTAGAAGGATTCAGTCCTCTGAATGGATTCGTTTCCTCATTAAAATGGCAGCCAAACAGAAATGAGACGTGAAACGAGCCAACAGATGACCAGCTAAACTTGGACTTCAAACTCCAACCAGTTTCTTAATGAGAAGCCAATTTTTGCTGTTAATTAAACTCGTTATTTAATTCCATGGCCCGTTGTTGCTCTCGTTCTGCCACAGCTGACATTTCCAAAACTGTTGATTTTCTGTTTACCATAAGAACATCGTGAAAGTGTTTTGGTGAGTTGAGAGATCAACCTTACTGAGACCTTCTCCTTTCTTTATTTTCAGATACTGTGTGATGTGGTGGCTTGTTTTGTTTTTGTGTCTCATTATTGTTTGACTGTGAATTAAGTAAAAACAAACAACTTAAAGGGCCTGAGTCAAGTTAATTAAAAGTAATTAGCAGCAGAAACTGGTCACTAATTAAGAAGATGGTTAGAATGAAAACCTGCAGCCACTGCGGCCCTTCGGGACTGGAGTTTGACACCCCTGAAGTAGCTGGTGAAAACACACAAAGACACAGGGAGAACAAGCAATAGCTATACTTGCGTAAAAAAAAAAATTAGATAATTAAATAGTAGCAATATACTGCTGTCTCAAAGAATGATAAAACACACACAAGATGACATTTCCAAATAATGAATACATTGACCATATATTGAGTTAAGCAGGTTTGAGATTGTTTTGAAATGTAGCATCTAACTAAAGGGTTCACTGACATTTTTTCATATGGCTTATTATTAATATTATTTTCTAGGATTTGTTTTGGTATATTCCAAATAAAATAAAAAAACCTATTTGATTTTTTTAGTAAGAATAGTAAAAAAGAAAATGTGCTAAAATCTCAATTTTAATTTGCTAATAATTGTATATCAGTTTCTGCTTTTCAGCTATCCTGTCTCAAGTCTATCTCTTTAGCAGGTACAGGAATTGGAATGTTATACCGTAATTTACCACACTCGTCTTCAAGACTGAAAATTAGAAACAGATTTCTTTAATGTAACCAGGCAGGTCACATATAAAGTGACATATCTGATCCCAAAAAAAAAAATAAAGTGACATATTTTGAACTAATTATGCAACCAAAGCTGCAAGGGTTTGCTTCGAGTCTCCATGATGCTACTTTTGAATGAAGGAGCCAAAAAAGGGCTAACTGGATGGAAAGACTTAGTGGTGTACACTGTTGCTTCAGAGATCTAGTCTGGGTAATGAAATTACAAAATGCCTGTTCTCCCATTTTCTATGTGGGATGCTCCAGATATCCTACAGATGAGCAGATTGGGTTGACTACAGACTTTATATTGACTGGGTGGGAGTGTGCCCAATGGTAGACTAGCACCATGTCCACAGTTGGTCCCTGCATTACATTCAGTACTGCTAGTACTGGCTCTGGTCCTCCACAACTCTTCAGTGGAATAAGTAAGTAAGGAAAATAAAATGACACTATGACGAAAAGAAACAAACAAAAAATAACACATTGACACTCCATTTGTAAGGATTACAGTAGTTGTAGGAAGAAGTGTGTGTATGCATAAGGGCCCTAACACTAGTTCTAATGTTGAATATGTTTCAGTGAGTGACTGGAGCCAACTCAGGTTAATAAAATATACTTGTTGACATAACCAATAAAAACCTGTATATATCACTGGTTGGAACAAATACCAGCAGACGTTGCCACGTTCTGCTTTAGAATAATGATATTTATTTATATATAATAATCAGGGTTAAATTAATTTACAAATAAACATCTAATCCAAAACACAATCCAGGGCAAGCCACTGGTTTATCAACAGTTTGATCTTACCACATATTATATACAAATTAAAATAAATGAAATTAAATGTAATTTCAGCTAAATCTTCACACATATTTCCTCCGTCTTATCAGGTCAGAAATTCTCTTATGGTGACTGCAGTAAGGTTCAATGTAAACATTTAATTTGTAGCTTCCAGTTTGTAGCTTCAATAGGCATCTGTACTGACATTTTGAATGAAGCCATCCAAAACTGCACATTTAACATCTGCCATATAAAGAATGATCTGTCCACTGGCTTTACATTTGGCTTTACAGATATCAACGGACACCACCAAAAAAGAAAAATGATTAGTCATTTAAACTGGACAAATATTTATTAAATATACCTAAAGAAGCTGATAGGTTAGTATGAAGAAATCCTTTATTTTTAGGTTGTGTGCCATAAGGCAGCTGATAAGAAGGAGCACCAAGCACATGTAAGATGCAGGCTGCATTTTAGGGCTTGTTTCGTAAAAAATAATTACATAAAACTAAAAGGCAATGCGGTTGAAGGCATGGTGGCAGTGAATTTCACACACAAAAGTGGCAAAGCAAGGGTATAATACAAGAGTCAAAAGCAGGGTCATTTGTGCCCGTGTTTGTACTGCTCATCACTAATCGCCACTATTTGGATACAACTTGGGGAGTACACTGCAAAGAAATGTAAATTAAAAAGGAATATGGCAGAAGAAAGTTAACACCTAAAGATACGGAAGAAAATGCTAAATCTTGAATTTTGTTCACTAACATATATTTCTGAATGCAAAAGTCTAAATAAACAATTAGCTTATTGAGAAGTAAGACTGTACCATTTATTTGTCAAACTAGTTGAAATGAAAACCCACAGCCACTGTGGTACCCCAGGACTGAACTTGGAAACCCCAAAGCTACATGATAATTTCGAAATTGCTAAATTGTCATTAATCTTGGTGCAGTACGGTTGTAATTCCTTAATCCATTTTCTATAATTATAAGAAAAAAAGTTTTTATGTAACTGCACAATCTAGCACCGATTTAGGCTACTAAGACTAAATCTCCAGTCTTTGGAATCCATTAAAGTTCCTACAGTAAGAATACACATGACACGAGTTATTTCACAGTTCTGAACGGAGCCAGTGTGCACGAATGAGCTCGAGTTGGCTTCAGTCTCACTACTACTACTGTTTTAACGTGGCTCATGTTAGAACAAGTTGTATGTGACCATGGAGGGGTAAAAGCAGACTCAGAAAACGGACAGAGAGACACGTGAAATTCTCAGACTATGTCGAGACTAAATATTACTTTTCGGGTGGGAAGAAGTTGGGCTTGGAGTGGCCTAACATTTTCACATACAGAATTCATTGCTGCTTAAACAAAGAGGACGGTCGTGTGAGCTGAAGGTGCGTAAAGCACAAGATACAATGCAGCCGCCCTGCACTGGGTTCAGCCACATCAAGGGGCACACTCACAGCATCCTCGCACAGGGTAAAGGGGCCAATAGGTAGCTTAATTCCATTTCTGTTATCACATACTGTGTTTAAAAAGATTGTAAAGTGGCAACTGAAGGATAAAAAACGTACACGGTACATTAGGCTGATACATTGAGAAAGGGACAATCAAACATGGGAGAAGTACACGACATGGCAGAATAAGAGACGCATAAGAAGTAACTGGTAACTACTGTCAAGAGCCGACTGCCGAGGAACAGACCGGCTTGAGTGAAAACAGAGCTCTAAGCTCTGCGGCCCACCAGGAGCTCAAGTTTGTGACCCCTGCATCTTTACAACAGTCAACTGAACGGAATTCGGTCATTTTTACTGATTAAAGTCATTAATCATAATGTGCATGCTGTAGTAAGCTTGGGCTCAAAACCTGGTTGGCTGCCCAAATCTGAACACTTCTTAACCAAAAAATGTAATCTTGCGAACCGTCCCCTCTGGATGTGCTCGGGATGACTCATATGCAAATTCACCTGATTTAATATTAGTGGCTCTCCGCGCATTTAAGTACAATAAGAAAAATATTTTTGCATTTCATACTCACGTGATGGTTCGGTCTCATTTCAGAAGAACGGCAATATTTTGTTACCATTATAATGAAGGCCACGTTAATTTTATTTTTTTCTTTTTGAATGTACAATTACATTGAATGGAAACGGGGACGTGAGATGTGGTGTATTCACAAATATAAAGTTATCCCGAAACTCTGCTCACTCGTTTCATAGCAGTTTCTTTTATTTATTCAGCGCCAAAGCTCTTTCCGTGCGTAGTTTAAACATTATATATATACATCTAAACTGTATTAATATTGAAGTGTCTTAGGTTTCGATTTATAAACCTTGATTTTTCACTACGTGTTTTCACAAATGTACTCACCCGGGATCGTTAGAATGCATCAACGTGACTACCCATCACGTCAATCAGCTGAAATTTTCAATAAAATAATCTTCGATCCGAGTCTCTGCCGCCATCTTGAAATGAACATCATAAAAAGCACCGGAGAAAAAAAATCACCTCGCCCCCTTGTTAAATTTGGTGATTGATTCGTAGAGACAGCCATTCAGCGATGTCCGTGAGTGAGTTTTGCCCAATCGCTTTAGTGTGGGACGGGGAGGATGTCTATATCAATGAAAAACGTGAGGGTGGTCCAATGGTGTGAGGCAGAAGGGGCGGCACCTTCGTTGCGGCCTATGGTATGGGGACAGCGGGAGAATTCAGGCTCTTACTCAGATCTCGCGTTAGTGCGTAAAGTGAAAATTGGCGCGCAGAGTGATACGCGCCGTTGTTGTTGCGAGACCGCGAAGCTCGAGGCGAATGTTCTGTAAAGAATTACGTAGACCTCGACCCTACCCAAAAGGCTGCCAGTGAGCTCAAACGTCTGGGCATATGCATAATGGTGTACTGTGAATTTCCAGTGAATTAAGGGCTATTTTGAAAATTGGGTAAATACTACCAATGTTAACAGTGTGTCCCAGCATTGGATTTAGCGGGTTTGAGAACAGAATGGTGATGAGAATGGTAAATACTATAGATGGTACTGGTATGGTGAAGTTTAATTTTTAAAGTTGTCCGCTACTTCACGTACTGTTCAAACGGTCTTTGTTGTATACGGAACTTACAGCAACCAGTTTCAGCTTCTGTTATACTTAGTCCAATACTCTACGACCTTTGAACAAACCCTTTTTTATATAAAACATGTATATAATAAGTAGCAACCAGAGTTGCTTTACAAATACAGATACGTGTGTATGTATATATATATATATATGTATATATATATATATATATA
>JANRMT010062839.1:1513185-1576188 GCA_026402145.1 Polypterus bichir lapradei | reverse complement strand
TATAGTATATGTATATATATATATGTATATATATATAGTATATGTATATATATAGTATATGTATGTATATTGTTTTTATTTATAATATATATATATATTTTTTTTTTATAAAGTCTTTTACAGCTTGGAGTGGACACCAGACAAGTAGTACTATACTCGGGGTCACACAGTGAATCAGTGGCTGAGATTGTTTATTGAACTTTACAGCACATAGTCCATCTGGTAACCGCTTGGACGACACTGAGAGATGGGCTGAAGACCAGGAGAGAACTCTTTAGGTAACAGCAGAGGGCCTTCATTTGATTAATGCAGAGAACTTGGCAGTGGTGCAGACATCAAGGGAGCCAGGCCTTTTATTTATTAACTGAGGCTCAATACAGGGCTGTTTGAGGTCACTAGATGGAGCCTTAGTAGGACGGTCTGGACCTTTTGATGGTGTTCCTGAACATGGATGTAGTTTTGGGGATTATGGTAGGTTCAGATTTAAAGTCCTGAGCAAGGGCTTGGCTAGCCAGACAGTAGAGTGTCAAGAATTAACAATTTGAAAAGTGAATTTTCCATGGGTGCTTATGGCAATATGGTGTTTGTTGGTGGGAAAGTGGACAAGTCGCCCCACCTAACAGGCATAGACTTGCAGCAGTGTAATGAGAGTCAGTGCAGCAACTAGTGGTTTATCATTTGTTTATATGTTCCTGACCTGGATAAGCACTTTAGAAATATGGATGGATGTTTATATGGCACTTCTGTATTATTCTTCTAAAAATTATGACACTCACACCACATCATTTCCTACAATAAAATATTTATTTTTTGATAAACTTTTAGATTTTGTGAAGTTTGGTTTTGGATTGGAGTGGGACACGAGTGCCCGCCATCACAGTATAGGTATGTAAATATCTACATTTTTAAATACTAATAAGTTATGCCAGTGGTTATCAACTTCAGTCCTGGGGACCCACCAGAACTGCATGTTTTCTGTTTTTAATTGGACACCAACCTTAATTAAATAAACATTAATTCCTGGTTTCTAAGTTTTGTTATCAATCCATAAATTGCAAAAATTAAAAAGGGTGTTTTAAATTTTTATTGTAATGTAGAAAGCTTTTATATATGTTATATGAGGTCAAGTCTGTTTTTCTTTATCTTGGTTTTTAAGGTTTTCAGTATCATGATTTTCAATCCAGTTTTTTAAATATTCTGTTTACTCAAGCCATTACTTACTAATCTGCAGGCTTGTGGCTTTGGCGCCGAAGTAACTGCCGCCTTTACTCATTCATTCCGTGGTGTTTACTCTGCCTATTGTGAATTGTCAGTATCAGTATACAATTAAGGGTACAACAAAAACAACAAGATCAATTAATAGCGTGATAACAATAGTGAGTAAAGCATTTAAAATTAAGAGCAATAATACAGGTATTTTTAAATTTCCTATAATATAAATTTTGCATTGCTACCTTTTTCTGATCCTTAAATAACAATAACCAGTCAAACAATCAATTAGAGGTAAATGTCTGATTGTGAAACTGGTTGGGGAAAAAACTTCCATCACAATTGGTGCCGAGGACTAAACTTGAGCACCACTGAGTTACACAAAGCTGCAACACTTCAAGCCCCAGACTCCAATTGTTCTAGGTAAGGGGTCTGCAAATTCGGTCCTGGAGGGTCATAGTGGCTCAAGGTTTTTGCTTAATTAGATACCAATCCTTGCCAATAACCAACCTTATTTAATTTTATGGCTTCTTAGTGTTTTTTTTTTCCTGTCATATCAGGACACTTTTTATATCGTAGATTTTTTTTTTCTTTCCAAGGATATATTCCACATGATAGCTTCAAGTAGATGATTAAGTTACAGTCCTTCACTCTTTTCAGTTTATTTCACAATACCAGATGTTTCATGATGAATAAACATAGGTGTGAACAGAAAGAGGTTAGATGAAGTACTGTGATCAGTGTGATCTGTAATGTTGGCGTGAAGAGCATCCCAAATGACTCCAAAAGTAATTTTATTTGTCATAGAAACGTTGACTGCATCTGGAGATTTTAGTTTAAACTCTGAAATATATGCTTTCATAAGTTCTTTTCAGAATCTTGCACATGAAAAATAAAAAGCTACAATATTTCTTAGATGGAAAACCCAAGTTATAGAAAGTCTATAAGTGACTGTAAGATTAATTGTTTAGAATAACAAGTCAGTTATGAGTGGATTCAGTGAAATTAAAGTTAAAGATCTTTTGAATTAAGAGTAGCCAATGTTTCCCTAATATTTGCAGAATTTAAGCCTTCATTTTTTTTCTTTTTCTGAATGTAAACAGAAACAGTTTTCACTGATCATCACCAAAATAATTCGTTAGTGATGTTATTGGAGAAGTATCATGTGGTTTAGGTGGTAAATACAACTGTCAGCAGCACACTGTTTCAGATTACATGTCATCAAAAACCTAAACACTGACAGATGCCATATGTAACTGCAAAAAGGAATGAAGATCAATGAATTAGGTTCAAGTCAAGTTGAAGTTTACTTTCATGTGTACAGGATATAATGAAATTCCTATTTACATGCAATACTTGGCCAAAGACACTTACAGATCAGGCCTTTTAAAGGCGTTTGACTTTAGTAATGACAGCATAATATCTTTCCACATAAAATTTTCTAAGTCATTCATCTTGCAACATTTCGAAGAATCCAAAAGGAAATTGTAAAGTTGCCATCCCAGTCTCCACCATTTCTCATTTCTGACAGTCAGGAAGACTGTTAATCTATCCGTGTTGCCAAGTATTTTTTCAAGATTTTTGGGTGATTTGTATGGAACACGTGTGAGGCCATTTCTCACTACCTCTGCTTTGTCCTCAAGTACCATTCATGTGATGACACTTGCCTGACTGAAGGTGGCACTGCAGACTGACAGTAGGCTCCACAGACTCATCTACTTTTAAGCTATAAAGAATGCACAATATGACCATTTTTGTCTTCTTGAAAATGTGGCAAAGAGTGTGCTAAGATGCAGGTGCAAGTAAAGTGAATGCATTTGGTATCACAGGCAGGTTAAGATGATTTTTTTAAAATCAGGTCTCTACCTTTATTTCTGAAATAAAAGTGAATTTAGATAAAGCATGTGTGAGACATACAGTACATATGTATATGAATATTCCTCCATCTGAAAGTTATCAAGGGAGTAGAGTTGTTCATTTTAATTAATTATATTTAATTTTAGTTTAAAAATCAATTTTAATTGTGTTAATTTTAAACACCCAACAGCTATAACTTCTGCCTTTTAGAACACTACAAAGACATGAACTCTAATGCTTACTAAAGCAATCTGATATTCTGGTATGCTGCTCAAGTAGGATATTATTTTCAAAGGTGACCTTGGAGGATGGTAAGAACCTCCTGAAATTTTGGTGACAAGAGCTACGGAATTTCAAATCATGTTTTTTTTTTTTTTTCTGTTAACCACAACTTAAAAATGAACCTTTTTTATTAGAGGCTTATTCATTTTTTCTCAAGAACAAGATAAATTAATGCATGCAGTGCCTTTTGAGAAAACATTAATAATTTATAATTATTTCAGTCTAATTTAAACAAGATCTAGCCATTTTCTGAAGTTGGTAGGGTCTCAGAAAGCTGAAGCATATCCAAGCAGCACTAGGCACAAAGCAGGATCCAACCTTGGATGAGTCACTAGTCCATCACTGGCAACACACCTGTACATATTCGAAATGCTTATGATTCTGAGCACCAACTAACTTAACACACCAGACTTTGGGATGTGGGAGGACAGTGAAATACTTGGAGAAACGTTGGCACTGAGAGAACACAAAGAGCATTAAATCTGTACACAGCCAGCCATTGAAATGAGACTTAATCACAATCCGCATTAGCTATGAAAGTGTATTGTTAACTGCTGAGCCATCAAGACTGCTAGTTGTGAAACTAAAGAAACTGGTATTGTTTGGACAACATGGCTGAACACAGTTGCTGCCGCTCAACTACGGTAACCCTGATTTGATTCAGTGCTTCATCTAGATTTTGCACATTCTGTGTTGGGGCTTTCTCTGCCTTCTTAAGGTTAAATCCACATATAAGTGATGCAATTGCTGTTTAAGATTAATTAACACTAATGGAAAATGGAACTAATGGTCACTTTGGAAAAAATCAAATTCTTACTTAGAGGATCTGTTCAAAACTATTTTAAAACTTGGCAGGATCTAATCAATAACATTTTAGACTAAGCACTTATGTTGGGGAAAAGGATTTTCTCCCCCTTTTTTTCTATTCTTTAAAGTTTTATTCAGGCTCTTGGCCTTGCTCTCTTTCTCATGGGTGGCAGTTGATTTAAACTTAGTTTGTCAAGTTTGACTTGCTTGCCTTTTCTTTATATATAATACGCAACCGTGGCTGTTCGTTTGTCTGTCCAAGATTTTCAAACACCCGTAGCTCGCAAACTGTTTGACGTATTAACCTGAAATTTGGTACACATATACTACGTGACGTCTACTGTCCGCTTTCGGGTGATGATTGACCTCCAAGGTAATTCCTCTTTTTATTTTATTGTAGAATCAACTGTCGGCAGCGGCCAGCAGGGCGGCCGTGTGGCGCATGCATACGGAGGCCGTTATCCCTACCACTTTCGTCATCAATTCCCCTACCTTTTCATATCTTAAATCGTTCTTGAGGCAGATTGAATACTTAAGTGCCAGCTTAAGTGAAAAATTAAAGAAACGTCCTAAGTAATTGCAACACAAAATCAGTTTTAACGCGAAAAGATGCCGATTGAAGAAGAGAAGAAGCGGGTCGCTAGGGTGGAGGAGAAAAGAAGAGCTGCTCAGGAAATAGCAAGCGCATCAACCTCTGAGCAAACGAATGCTAAACCGAGACAGAAAACGAGGATGAAAACTAGGAATTGCCAAGTCAAGTGTAACGTGCAGTGCTCCGTTACTGGTTTGGAATATTATTTGATTTTAATTAATTCAATAAAATGCTTTTTTTTTCTTTAAAGATTAATTAACACTAAAGTGCCCTGGATTGAGTGAAAGTGTGTGTGATGGACTGTCATCACATGTGTTACTGGTTCCTGTCTTTTGCTGGATGTCGCCAGGATAGACTGTGGTTCCTCACAGAATGGCTGCGTGGGAATTATTGTTGATGAGATGCAATGCTGGTGTTTCCCTTTAGAAGTAAACTCTGAGAAGTGCGTTAATTAATAGGCAATATGCATTATTTTATATAGTAATTATCTTATGTATTTTTTAAGTGAATTATTTGCTCTGGTTATATTGACTGTCCTAAATAACTAAGGCCAAGTTATAGTTATTGACCTAAATGACTATGCACAAGTTAATCTTTCTTCATGATTTCTGTACTTCTGCCTAATTTGTCCTGATCACAAAGTCAAGATGAAAGGTTTTGCCCAAAGGTATGGCACCTTGAATGGTTACTGATAGAGTGAAAGAGAACTTCTATCTCAGCAGATTACAAAAATTCTCAATATACTTTGTTGGAAGGTTGAAAATGGAGGTATTGCAGCTAAGAATCTTTGATTTGAAAGAGTAATAGAAGTCAATTGAATCACCACAAAAGCACACAGTATAATGATATGCATTCTACAAAAGGCAACGTTTGACATGTAGCAGCCAGGATGTTAACAATAGAGGACACTTATTCATTGAAACATAACCCGTTCACAGGGCTTTTAAACTACACTGAAATTGCTCAAAAAGAATTTCCAAAGAGAAAGTGTGCTGATAATTCTTAAACTACTGACGACAGACCAAAGAATTATAACTGTGCAACAGTATAGGTGATCAAAAGTGAGAATGGCAGTTGAAAAGAAACTTTTCATTGCCGAGTAAATTGTCTCTGATTTACTGTTGTTACTTGCCCCCTCCTTAACCGCTTACCTGTGTTGCATATGAATGTGATACTATATATAGTGTGTTTAACATGATAATTCTAAAGTTTAAAATGCTAAATTGTTTCAGTATATTATTGTAAATAATCTATTTCTTATGCATAATGTTAATAAAACAGGAGATCAAACACATAGAAAATATGGTGTTTATACACAAATAGCCAAGGGAGCAAACACTCTCTGGGCCTGCTTCAGAGGTGCTGACTCCATATTCCAGTTGGGGTGGCTTTTCTATTTGCTCACCTGACAAGAACCATAAAACCCATGCCTTCATCCCTGTCTCCCGCCAATGAGTTCTTTCTCCAGCTAACATCTTCACTCAGATCTTCAATCTGACTTCCTGGGACAAAAGTGATGTTTCTTTGGCTACATGTTCACTTATCTAGGTCTTTCTCTTGTGACACCTATATATAGTAGTGGGATGTATGTACAAGGGGGAAACAATGTGGCATCTGAAATCATAGGACCACTGCACTGGAAAAGTGAAACTTTGTGGTGGTCTACTGTTTACAGTGGATTCAGAAAGTATTCAGGCCCCTTCACTTTCTGCACACTTTGTGTTGTTGATGTCATTTTGAATTGATAAATTTGCCAATGGTGCTCATCAATCTATACTCAGTAACCCATAATTTCAAAGTGAAAAGATGTTTTCAGAAGGGCTGGCAAATGTATTAAAAATCATGAACTTAATTTTTTCATTCCTCTAACTACTCAGACAAAAAATTAATTAATTTGTAGAAGCCCCTTTGGCAGCAATTACAGCTTTGGTTCTTCTTGGTTACGTTTCTACAAGCTCTGCACACCTGAATTTTGGCAGGTTATCCCATTCTTCTTTTCCTCAGTTCTGACCAATTCTTCCACCCTGTGCCACTGAGAAGAAATCCCACCACTGTGATACTGCTGCCATCTTGCTTCAACCATAGGGATGAGCAGTGCCTGGTCTTCACCAGATAAAGTGCTTGAAATTCTGTCCAAACAATTCAGTTTTGTCTTATCAGACCAGAAAATCATTTTCCTCCTGCACTCAGAGTCCTTTAAACTGGTATGTGCCTTTTACTCAAGAGTGGCAACCATCTAGCTACTCAAGCATAAATGCCTAAGTGATGGAGTGCTGCGGAGATTGCCATCCTTCCAACAGGTTCTGACATCTTGGACTTTTGAAGCTTTGTTAGAGTGACTTTTTGCATGGTTATTAAGTCTGGCCAGACAGTCAATACTAGGAAGAGTCCTGGCAGTTCAAGACTTATTCCATTTGTCAGTTATTGAAGCCACTACACTCTTGGTAACAGTCAAAGTTTTAGAAATGGTTTTATATTCTTACCCTGATCTATGCCTCCCCACAATTTGGACTTCATGGCTTAGTTTTTGTCCTGGCATACAGTGTGACTTATGGGTCTTATACCCACAGCTACATCCATACTTTTATAAATGATGTCCAGTCAATTCAGCTTGCCACAGGTGGACTCCAGGCAAGTGCTATACACATCTCAGAGATAACTAAAGCAAACAGGATGTACCTGACTGTAATTTGAAGTGCCATAGTAAAGGATCTGAATACTTATATAATTGAGAAATTTCAGTTTTTGATTTTTAATAAATTTGCAAACCTTTCTGAGAACATGTTTTCATTTTGTCATTATGGGTTATCAAGTACAGATTAATCATCAAAAATGGCAAATTTATCTTTTTAAAATTAAATCACAATCCAACAAAGTATGCAGAAAGTGAAGGAGTCTGAATTCTTTCCGAATCCACTGTTAAGTGCTATACATATGGAACTGTTCTCCACTTTAGTGATCTCACCTGAATGTTTATTGCTCCTGGGCTGACTCAGCTGAGGTCATTCTTGTCCCAGGCTTTGGTGTGCTTGTCTTTGTATGGCCTTCTCAGCTTCTAGGGTGCTCTGTACTGCACTGAAGCCCTTGACTTTAAAATGTGCGACTTCAAAATCATCCTCTGTTGTAGTGTGGAAATCTTTTTATCTGACCCTTTTTGAGATAAGATGCTTTTTGTAATGATATCTGCTGAGTTCACTACATTAAATCATTTTATTTAAATAAGATAATATTAATGTTATTGTTTTGTGCTTTGTAAAGTGCCCTGTGGTAATTTGGCCTCTGAAAGTTATTGAAAAAGATGAAGAAAATAAAAACTGCAGAACTAATTGAAGTTCCATCAGTTTTAAGCTGCCTACTCAAAATTTATGATTTTTTTCTCCTTACCCTTTGCAGTTCTCATTTGATTTGTGAAGATTCTTGTCACACAATTTCATGTATGATATATATTTAAAGTTATTATATTAACGTTGTGCACAGGCTAAGTACTGCCTGTTTCTTTCTTTGCAGAGTTGTGTGAAGACTGTGTGTAAGGCTGCCATTACCTGAATTTTGTAAATAGTTTGGATATACTGTATCTTGTATTATTTACTATTATTTTATTATTTAATGCAAAAATATTCAATTCATTAAAGTGTTTCTTACTTTTCAAGCACAGCTTACATGGGCATGTGGGACAGGGGAGGAGACTTAATAATTTTCAGTGGAATGTTTTAGAGGCTGCGGTGGGTTGGCACCCTGCCCAGGGTTTATTTCCTGCCTTGCACTCTGTGTTGGCTGGGTTGGCTCCAGCAGACCCCCGTGACCCTGTAGTTAGGATATAGCGGTTTGGATAATGGCTGGATGGATCTTTTAGAGGTGTGACAGTTGAGTTCTGGCCTGTCTCATCCCAGACACATGTACATGCGTGTTCCTTTACATCCATTCACCTGTTCATTATCTTAAACTGTTTTATCCCATTTTAGGAGCAGAGTATGGGGCTGCAATCATTAGCAGGAGCAACAGAAATGAACTGACCTGGACAACGCCTATATTTCACTTATAGCTCTTTATTCCCTCTTTGTAGATATAAAGAGTCCTGTTTTATTTTCTCACTCTTTAAATGCTATTTTGGCTATTTAATGAATAACATTCTGTATAATTAGGACAAAAAGGCAGGAGGGGCAGCTCAAAACATGCCTATTTTTGGATGTGCAAACTTTACAAATGTGTAATTGGTGAAATCATATACTGTATACCTTATATACTCAGCAAAAAAAGAAACGTCCCCTGACTTTCAACTGTTTTTACTTTCAGTAGACTTAATGTGTAAATATTTGTATGAACACTAAAAGAGTCAACACCATAAGACATAAACTAAAAATATTTCACAATGTGTCCCTGAATGAAGGGAGGCTCAAAATCAAAAGTACCAGTCAGTATCTGGTGTGGCCACCAGCTGCTTGAAGTACTGCAGTGCATCTCCTCCTCATGGACTGGACCAGATTTGTCAGTTCTTGCTGTGAGATGTTACCCCACTCTTCCACCAAGGCACCTGCAAGTTCCTGGACATTTCTGGGGGGAATGGCCCTAGCCCTCACCCTGCGATCCAACAGGTCCCAGACGTGCTCAATGGGATTGAGATCTGGGCTCTTCGCTGGCCATGGCAGAACACTGACATTGCTGTCATGCAGAAACTCACGCACTTTTTGCCACTCCTGTCTGGTCCAGCGAAGGTGGGTTTGTGCCCATAGGCGGCGTTGTTGCTGGTGATGTCTGGTAAGGACCTGCCTTACAACAGGCCTGCAAGCCCTCAGTCCAGCCTCTCTCAGCCTATTGCGGACAGTCTGAGCACTGATGGAGGGATTGTGTGTTCCTGGTGTGACTCGGGCAGTTGTGGCCATCCTGTACCTGTCACGCAGGTGTGATATTCGGATGTACCGATCCTGTGCAGGTGTTGTTACACGTGGTCTTCCACTGCGAGGACGATCAGCTGTCCTTCCTGTCTCCCTGTAGCGCTGTCTTAGGCGTCTCACAGTGTGGACATGGCAATTTATTGCCCTAGCCACATCAGCAGTCCTCATGCCTCCCTGCAGCATGCCTAATGCACGTTCACGCAGATGAGCAGGGACCCTGGGCATCTTTCTTTGGGTGTTTTTCACAGTCGGTAGACAAGTCTCTTTAGTGTCCTGCGTTTTTAGAACTGTGACCTTAAATGCCTACTTTCTGTAAGCTGTTAAGGTCTTAACAACCATTCCACAGGTGCATGTTAATTAATTGATTATGGTTAATTGAACATGCATGGAAAACATTGTTTAAACAATTTACAATGAAGATCTGTAAAGTTATTTGGATTTTTAAAACATTATTGTTGAAATACACAGTCCTGAAAAAGGGACGTTTCTTTTTTTGCTGAGTATATATAAATGTCTACGCATGGAAGTGTGTTTGCATGTCTGTCCAGCCTGGAAGTGCGAGGCTACAGCATGAAGCTCAAAGAGCTGGCAAAATTAGAAGTTAACAAATCAGAAGAAGAAACACTGAAAAGAAGCTGAAAGAAAGCGACTCCATCACCAAAGTGAAACCACCGAGGAAAGACAAACGAGAGAAACTTGCTTAGCTGCTGATAGACGGGGGGGGGGGGCCCCCCCAGGCTTTTTACAGCACAAGCTTACACTGCTAGTCAAGTATAATAATATAAAAATCTCTCTACTGCAATTCAGGCTTACAGTGGGCTGGATCCTATCCCAGCAGCACTGGACACAAAGCTGAGCAGGACCAACTTAGAATCACCAATTACCCTAAATTGTTTTTCTTTAGGGATATGGGAGAATAGTTGAAATACCCGCACTAAATCACAGCAGGCATACAGAGAATCTGCAGGCCTCACATAGACAACAGTCTATTGTAGTGGGTAATATGCTGGTCTGTAAATCATAATTTAGTCTCTGCTGTTGACTTGCTTTACCTCCTTGAAAAAGTCACTTAACAAACTTATTCTTCATTTGTAGAAATTTGAAAACATTTAACCTAAACACAGCCTGTAAACAATCTCAGGATTGCTATTTGGGATATGGAAACCTGAGGCACCAATACAGAGAGAACATGCAGATGAGACACAGACGGTGATTGAAGTAAGATTAAACACAATCACCTAGAGCTACAGGACCAGCCTGTACTTCCTACTGGACTCTTGGTTGCACACTACAGTGGTCCAAAGAGGTTTAGAGTTGCCAGTCTTCATAATGGCATATCCTTGGACTATGGGAGGAAACACTTAGGTGAGAAGAACATGCAGACACTTAGTGGAAGGCAGAGAATCAAACTTGGGCCCATGCTTAAATGGCTTGTGCTACCAGCAACTATCCACCTTAATAAAAAGATACGGTAGTCTTGTGGGGCCAGATGTGATTCTTAAATGAGAATACACGTCTGAGGACACCCTGTCAGAAAGTGTGTAGTGAATGGCAGCGAAATCCTGCGTTGCAAAGGCAACATCCACGGGACTTCTTTTTAAAACACCTACCTCTAGTTTATCCAGTCCATGCCTTTTAAACTGCTGCTGGGGTTTCAGGGAGAGAGGAAAAGATAGTTGACGATGAGAAAAAATAAGAAGCCAAAATTACTGTTATCCATTCAGGAGCTCAGTAGCACAAGGTAACTGAAGCTTAACAGTTAACTTACATGTAATGAGCGCTGCGACAGTGGAGACAGACAGATACACATATAATTAGACCACCACAGCCACTGGGCTCCACACATTTCACAAGTGCCTCTGTCTGCTGTGATATGTTTTTGGCCATTTTAACTATTGTGTCACTATGTGACATAACAGCAAGCCTGTTTTACATAAGCCTTGTGGTTCATAGACAACTTGTTAAAATGCTGCTGCTATTTTGTTATGGCATGTTTGCATGTCCAATTAGACAGTAAGGTCTAATTTAGTTTCTTTAGTTATTTGTTTAGACGTTCAGTCAGAATGAGGATGTTGTGCAGCCTCATCTGTGCATCTACTGGTGGTGTTAGGCAGATTTGTTGAGTCAAGTGTTTTGAGTACTGAAATCTGTGTCTCCTGTGGATCTATGCTATCTCTCTAATTGTTCCCATGCAGTTTTAAGCAAAATTCACTCATGGTTGTCTATGGATGTATATATTATACATCTGGCTTCAGTGAGACTAGTGTCTGTACCTGTGTGGTTGCTTTGTCTCAGTCATTCCAATAGATGGTGTATCTCGAACATTAGCTCTGGTTTTATGAATCCCTAACCAAATGGCATATAACAGAGACATATGCATTGTATAGTGCACTGTAAATGTTAACTCTGAGGTTTAAATTGATTATTTAGATTTCAACCTGTCTTAAACGGTTTATTACAGCTAGTGGTGTATAAATGGGATTGGTTCTGGTTCACGTTCATGTTGACTAGATAAGAAACGAACATCCAATCGTGTACTGTTCTGTAGCATTACACATTTTATTTTCTGGTTTTCAGCATATATGTTTTTTTTATTCTGAAACAAGAAACAAACTATAAACGAATAGTACTTTATTAGAAGCTTGTATTCTCATATTTTAGTGTGCACAAGCACTTCTTTTTAATAGACACACTTAGCACCAGATTTAGGCTGAAAATGATCACCCCTTGTGTGTGTTTCTGTGTGTGTATAATGAAAGGACTTTAGAATTAGCAGCTGCCCCTGGTATTCCTCTGTATTTGGAACAGATTGTTGTCATGATGCCAGCATCTTTTACATAGATTTAAACATGCACAATTTCAAAATACTAAGTCAGCATTGTTGGCTACAAGCAGGGAAAAAATGAAGCTGTCATGTTAAAGTAAAGTGACTAAGATAAGGGCTTATGACACCTACCACTGCAATCAACACCGAGTACTCACAAGCACAGTAGATCAAGTATATTGCAGCTCATCTCAAATAAGAAAAGCTTAATACCGTATGACTATAGATATAAACTCTCACCTGTCCAATGTGGGCAATATTTGTTGCAATGCAGCATGGAGATAATTGCCTTAGAAATAGCTCCCTGTACATGAATCGCATTTTTCACTCTGGCTGTTCTAACAGTCTGAGATTCCCTGGCAAATGCCCTGAATGAGACATTCTTATCAGGAAGACATTAATAGGTGAAATTAACTGATCTGAACAAGTGATTGATCCAACTACGGTGCACAATTAAGATAAGGAGTCAACACCTTTAATCATTTGGCTACCGTTGTTTAATTTGTTTTATATAGCTGCCCAAGGCCAATCACATACTTCGTTCTCCTCAATGCTGGCTGTTTCTAAACAAGAATGTGCAAATAGTATACCTTAAAAGGGGTAGAGGTTTAAGAAGAGCCACAAAGTAGGGAAAAAATTGTAGTAGTTTCTAGGATGAGAAAAAGTGACATGGGCCTGTTTTGGTGTGCATGGTAATCTAGGATCTCCTGAGCTCCTTATCTGGAAAGATAGTATAATTAACAATAGTGTTACTCTCTGCTGGTACTTCACAGACTTGCTTCATAGGTTTGCTGCCTTGGTCTAGTATGCAAGAGCAATGGTCATAATCTCACCTCTGCAAACCCTGTTGAGGAAACTTGTATGAGTACATCAGTTATAAAATATTGGACATAGGCACATCAACTTAATGGTAAATTGGAGTTCAAGTACCCCTTTATTATCTGTCTGCATCTGCTGAGCCTGGGTAAAGTGGCTGTGATTTCAAGGACAAAGTCCTAAAAAAAAGCCTAAGCACCTCCTGAACCAGAACCAGAAACAACTTATAATGGAGTTTGGGGTGGATGCCATGTAGAGCTGAAGAAAGTAAGGTGAACAACAAATGAGAGGCCGTGCTTTAGCGTACCATGTTTATCTTGCTGAAGCAAACATTAAGTAATAACTAAACATTAGCTGATAGAATTTCATGCTAGGAAGATTATCACTGTAGAATAAACAGTGCAAGGTGCAATAAAACCAGGAAACATAGACAACGAAACCCAAAGTGTGCATATATTGGTGAAATCTGTCCTTGTAACCTGAAAATGTAGTGACATTGCCTCCAGCCCTTGAGGTGACAGGAACTGGACGAGTATCATTAACCGCTTTATACCTCTGATTATTAGCCTTTGTTAGGGTAAAGCCAGTCAGTGTAATAGTGTGTGTGTTTCTCATTATTGGTGTTACTTAATCTATGTGTCTCAAATTAATCTTCAGCTTTTATAAGTCTTTCTTCTATATTCAACAAGAACATTAAGCCTATGAGATAAAACACTCCCTTTATTAATAATTGCAGCTCCTATCTCAGGTGCCATGCAGCAGCTTCAAGCTGTCTGTGAGCTGTCACAAACACACATCACATAGAGAAGGCCTCTGACAGAAAGAACAGCAGAGCATTTAAAAGAGGGCAGGCACTGGAAAATGTATACAAAGCAAGGCAAAAAATATACCTCTCTTACTGGCTAGAAGAACAGAAATCTTACAAAATCATTCATGTCATATAAAAAGAAAGTATGTTTCCCAGGGTGACTCTTTAGACAAAAATATAAAGGGGGCATTAAGAGGGTGCAATTTTATAAATAATAAGACAATGTGAGGAGCAAGCCCAGTCCATCTAGATATAGGTTGTGTGTGTGTGTGGGTGTGTTTTTGTCTTTTGTGTTTGTATACAACGTGCACATACCTATTTTCTATAATCATTATTTTGTGAACAAACTACAGTATATATTATAGCAAGTAACACTTTAGGTACTTCAAAAATGCATCTATTACTCAATTACTCTTATGTAACACGACCTTAGCAAAAAAGCTTCTTTTGGTGACACAAAGTTGTTCATCTGTGTAATGTGGCCTACTAAAATAACCACTTTGAAACAGTGGCTGTAGTGAGACATATATCTCTTGATAATGCATACCTCGCTATAGGACCTGTGAATCTTTCAGATTCATAAGTAATTTTAGCTGCAAATCAAATGCCACATTGCACAGACATTGATAAACTCATTAATGTGATTTGTAAGCATAATTAAGTGCAAAAGAAGCATTTGTTGTTTCTTTAGAATAAATGAGTAATAGACGCATTCTTGCAGTAGCTCAACTAAGGCTTTACCGAATAATTCACTGAATTACAGTTGAGCACCCGTCCAGTCACTCACACAAGAGAGAGGCTAAAGTGATACAATTCCTAAATCAGCATTTACCTTTGCCCACACTGCATTATAGCAAGGCTTTGTTTCCATATGACCAGAATAACAAGCACCAATTACAATGTTGTACTTTTCAGCAATTTAGTAAAAAACATAAAAGATGTATTAATATATTCCATATAAGTGAATAAGAGAGCATTTTATTAACACTATGAAGTGTGTATGTCTGCCAAAAGAAAAAAAAACTGTTTTCAATGTGCCACCTCATGAATGCACAACCACTTCTAAGTAAGTATGACTAAATATTGCACATACAAGTGGAATTGAAACCTTTTGCCATATTATAGAGCAGCAATTTCATTTATTCACTATCTGCTGTTAAATAACTCACTTTGAATGTGAATTTGCAACATAAAGAAACAAAATGTATATCATTTCTGATTCAGAAATATTTGACAATTTTTAGCGAGTCTGAAAATCTTTACAGGGTATATGTTTGTGTGTGTATGCTACCACCACTGGGGGAGCTTTGTTTCACTTTCTAGTCTCCTGCCTTATCTGCAATGTTTGCTTTAAAGTTTCCACTCATCCTATGTGCAAGAAACTTGATAACACTGACCAGATGAATGCAAATGTTTTTAAACATAGAACATAATTTGTAAAATGAATACTCAACACTGCCTTTTTCAAGCAAAAAGCTCCACCAATTATGTCTACACTTAAAACTGGCATTTCAAGAGGGTCTTGATTGAACAAGACACCTGACTTCATCTGAGAGCATTTAAAGGAACCAATTGAAAAATTAAATACATTGATAATTAAATTTAATCAAGTAAATTAAAAAGGTGGGATAGGAAGAACTTGGGAGAGAGAGAGACTAAAAGCTACCAGTAGAAGAACAAGCCCTTAGACACTAGGAAGTGAATTTAAACACAAAAAATACAATGGCAAAAAACTCAGAAGTAAATAGTACATACTCAGAGTGAGAAAAAGAAGTAACATTTCTTAAATAAGAATACTCTTCACAGAAAGTACTAGGAAATACTAATAATAAATGTGGCACAAGAACAAAAAAGAAGCAAGCTGGCAAAACCCAGATTTAGATATTTGAGATTACATAAAATGAAATAAGAAAACTTTAAATTAAAAACACAAGTCAGGGCTACTAGTACACAGCCAGGGGCCACAAAACCAACTGATATTCCCTTCCTATATATCTTTTAGAAGAGAGCTGCATATTCCATAGGCCCACGTTGGACTACATTTGGACAATCTACCCAAGTCATATTAAGTAGCTTTGTGTCATTTAAGTAGTGGATAATGTAACATACTGTGTGGAGCTCAAGCTGAGTTTTGAATTCCAGTAAGAAAAATCAGAATCATAAAACACCAAAATAAGGAGCCGTTAATGGAGTTCTGTGTTACTTGCTATAATTTTGCTGACTCCCAGCAAATGGGATCATAGCTAATGAGTTTTGTAGGCCGTCTCCATGGTTGTGAGGCTTCCACTGGAATGTGAGGTTTCTTCCTATAGACAGCTGTCAGGAGGCTGACTGGTTGACTCTTAACTGGTATTGTCTGGTGTTTCATCCAATGCTGGTTTAGGGATATGGAGTGAAAGGAGAGGAGTAATATTGGAACATGCAGTTTGCATTAAATGAGTAATTGTAATTCAGAAAAATAAAGAGCCGTTATCTTCAATGTAGGGCGGCACGGTGGCACAGTGGGTAGCGCTGCTGCCTCGCAGTTAGGAGACCTGGATTCGCTTCCTGGGTCCACCCTGCATGGAGTTTGCTTGTTCTCCCTGTGTCTGCATGGGTTTCCTCTGGTTTCCTCCCAAAGACACGCAGGTTAGGTGCATTGGTGATCCTAAATTGTCCCTAGTGTGTGCTTGGTGTGTGCGTGTGACCTATGGTGGGCTGGCAGCCTGCCCAGGGTTTGTTTCCTGCCTTGCGCCCTGTGTTGGCTGGGATTGGCTCCAGCAGACCCCTGTGACCCTGTAGTTAGGATATAGCGGGTTAGAAAATGGATGGATAGATGGATATCTTCGAAGTGAATAAGTCAGTACTGCCCTGAAAAGACAAAAGATTTACGAGCAGCTTTACTACTAATCTATTGACTTCAAAATTGAAGGAAATTGGATGATAGTATCCATCAAAATAGCAAGCCTTCACATGTTGCATTTGACTTGCTCTCATATAGATCAGGGTTTCCCAATTACAGTCCTAGTAGACCCCCTGCCTGAAATGAAATTACACAATTGTGTTTTTAACCAAACAGTCTCTATTCTACAATTTCACATCCACTGCCTCCTGCTGTTCTCTTTGCTTAAAAAGATGAGCCCTCTGCTTGGCTTTCCGCCCATAATCAGGCTTTGCTTCATCTGCACTCACTGTGATTTCACCTGCTGGTTTATAGTTTGTGAATGTAGCCCTTGATGAATATAAGAAAAAGAAAAATTTTTATTAGGCAAATTATTTATTTAGTTACACCCCAAAATGCTGTGTTGGTATAAGCGAATTTGGAAAATGAATCAAAAAATATAGTCATATTTCTGTTAGGTAATTAAGAACTAAGAGAGGGAAATAACTACATACAGTTAATCCAGTCAACAACCTGATGAATGACAGTGGTAGAAACTGACATTTAAATGTAAACAAATGTAAGTGAAAGCATCAAGGATAAAAACAAAGACAAAAACACTCAAATTTCAAAAATTGAAAAAAATAATCAGTTCTTAATGCAATTCATTCTGTGGGTACTGAAACTTATACTTGCAGGAGTTTTAGCAGAATACTTGATACTTTTCACTCTAGCCAGCATTTCTTCTTCAGTCTTTAACTGCAAGTAATGGTATGCAGCCTGAATGGACAGAAGTGAAGGACATAAAAAGCTTCTACATGGGCCATAACAGTTGTAATGGAGGTCTTTTACAGCATGTGCTGGTAATTTAGAAGGCAGCCATCACATCTCCTTCTAGGTATCTCCTGTAGATGGGCTGGCTAGTCTGGCCAACATTAAGTCGGAATACATCTCTTATTTTCCCTCGCATCTGACTAGAATGTCCTGTCTGGATTGCTGTTTTGGCTCAGGAAAAAGTGAGTACTTTTTGTAAGTAATGGAAAAAAAGTAGTTGTAATGGAAACCTGTAGTCACTTCGGCCTTCGAGGATCTGAGTTTGATGCCCCTGCTGTCTCTGTGTCGTTCACTCTTTAGTTTTGCAAATCCACAACTGTGCCACAGCCATTAGGAAGGCTTCTCCTATAAACAATTAGCATTTAAACAGGATTAATTAAGGATGAGTTAGAACACTGGAAAAAAAGCCTGCTGAAAATGGGGCTTTGCAGTTGTATGTGAATAATAAATTATAAATCTGCCATTTCAAGTAGTAATAGCCATTTACAATGTTAGTAATGTTCATATTTTTAAAATAAATTGAATGGTACCTTGATATAAAAAAAGTTTCAATTTTTATTAAAAACATGAAAACCTTTGAATGCTAGTGTATATTTATAGATTTTTCAAATAATAGATTTGTTTTCTTAAAGCTCTCAACTTAACTACACTGCCTTCCAGTGTGGTATCATGTGTCCCCTTCACTTTATGACACTGTATTATTATACCCAGTTCCATTTTCAGAAATTGCTCCATTTATTACTATGACATGAGTTGCAGCAGAACGTTGCAGCCATATTATGCACTAAATAGTAATCACCACATCATTTTAGGGCAAATCCCCAAACCCTGGGCCAGTTTAGAGCTGCCTATACATCTTACAGACATCTTTGAGATTTTGGAGGACGACCTGAGAACTTAGAGAACACCTGACATAGATACACATGTGGAGACTTTGGACTGTCAGTACTGGGCTGAGAATTGAACCCAGGGCCTTAGACTTGCGAGACCGCAGTGCACATCATTCTGGCAACATGCTGCTTACCATTCATGGTGCTTCATTATTACTTTAACAAAATAAATGAACTACAAGTAAGTGGCTAGACTCTAATTATATTTGGGTTGTTCTGACATTGGTCCCCTGGAGTAGAGAATCTTCAAACCCAAAAGTGTTTATTTTTAGAGATGTTAAATGTAAACATATTGCACTTTCTGTACTTGGAAGTCAGCTTTATAACAGAAGGCAAACAATATTACAATTAGCAACAGCTGTGATGAAAATTCCAGCCCTTGGATTTTGTTAAAGTAATTGTTTATTCACATGATGAACTCCCGTGTTATTTGGCGCATGGCTGAATGAAAATTACAAAGAGTGATGAGCAGTGCTTTGTCATCAGGGTAAAGTCTGTAATAATAACAGTAATCATTAATAGTAATAAAACTATTCCCTGGAAGTCTAGGCAGCCTGCCTTCTACAAAGAGTGTGGAGATTTGGAGCTCCAAACAGCACAAGATACCATATGCCTTCTTGGAGTTCCTTGGCACACAGGCATCTCTTACAGTAACACAAGCAGATGAAAGCAGAGCCGGTGCAGCTGATGGCACAGGGAGTCAAAGCTCATAACCTTTACAATGACAGGACAGCAGACATAAACCTCGTAATGCAAACTTTAGGAAATGTTCAGCCTCTTGATAAGGGCACAGCTGCAAAAATACAGAGCTCTAAAACGAGCACATCAGAAGCATCAGATACGATATAGCAAAGGGCTCTAGACTAGCAATTACTGCTAATGCAATTTCACTTCACTGACATCAATAGCATATTAAAAACATTAATTTTCTAGTCAGTCTGATGGGTTAGTATTGTTCAATTTAACAGAATTATTTCCACAGCTTTAGTTTATTCTCTCTCTATATTTTTTAACTTTCCCCAGGGTCAGTGAAATGTAAATTCTATCAGGCTTAGAATGGCCCCAAAGATGAGGAGCAAAAAGAAATATTTGGCTAAAAATCAGTTAAAGCTGACATTCACATTCTCTCTGTGACAGTACAGACTGTTAAGTGCTTTTTTAAACAACTTTATCGCTCTGCTACAAAGGTGAATGACAAGCAGAAACAGGCCGTTATAGAGCTATTAGAATTAACATTGTAACTGACCGAGGTAATAAAAGGAAGGGAAGTTGGAACATGTATCATAATCAATTATTCAAGTCACTGTACAGTCAGGAAATGAGCGGTCTCGATGGAGGATCATTTACTGTTGAGCATTTCATGCTAGTGAACTTATTCAACTAAGAAATGTGTAAGCCACCAGTATGCAGCATTCCCCTGCCTTATGGCCTCCATAGCATGGTATAACTTACTGGTATCCGGTCAATACAGAAGTAACTGTTTAAAAATATACTACATGGTTTTCCTTCCCTTATTCAAAGTCTTAACTCAAAACACTGTAAGAGCTTTAGACATAAACTAATGCCCATATTCATTGGTATTCATGTATGTAGCCCATTCATTACAGTGAATTAAGTATCAGGCACACCCTGTGTGAGTTTGTGAGTTCTTCCTGTGCCTTGGATGGCTTTCCTTCAGGTACAAGATTCTTCTCTCAAAGATCTGCAGTTTAGTTAACTTACTCACTTTGAGTCTGTATGGGTGTGTGTGCACACTTGGGTGGGCTGGTGCTCCAATGCAGTAGCTATAGACTGGGCTTGGTGATTCAATCCCCCCCTCTGACCTCCTGTATGATATGGAGCAAGTCACTTAACCTGGAGGGTTTTTCTTTTTTTTGACCAGTCCAGGTATAGAATCTGATTTTTGCCTAATGCTAGGCACTAGCTGCATGTGATCATGAACTGGAACTACAAAATGGATATAGATAGAACTTAACTGAATTAGAAAATAAAAACATAGTCATACTTTGACTGCTATAGTCAAAGTATAGTAGCACAAAGGAAATCACACATGATAAAAATGGTTATATTAAATAAAATACACAAAATGACATAGGAAACAAGAAAGAACAATAAATCTGGATGCTTTACACTGTGTGCACAATTATTAGCCAAGTGAGTATTTTGACCATATCATCATTTTTATGTGTATATTCCAACTCCAAGCTGTATTAACTTGAATGCTTATTGGATTTAAGCACGTCAGGTGATGTGTATTTGTGTAATGAGGGAGGGTGTGGCCTAATGAGATCAACACCCTATATCAAGGTGTGCAGAATTATTAGGCAGCTAGTTTTCCTAAGGCAAAATGGGCCAAAAAAGAGATTTAACTGACTCTGAAAAGTCAAAAATTGTAAAAAGTCTTTCAGAGGGATGCAGCACTTTTGGAATTGCTAAGATATTGGTGTGTGATCACAGAACCATCAAACATTTTGCTGCAAATAGTCAACAGGGTCGCAAGAAACGTGTTGAGAACAAAAGACGCAAATTAGCTGCCAAAGATTTGAGAAGAATCAAACGTGAAGCTACCAGGAACCCATTATCCTCCAGTACTTTCATATTCCAGAGCTGCAACCTACCTGGAGTGCCCAGAAGTACAAGGTGTTCAGTGCTCAAAGACATGGCCAAGGTAAGGAGGGCTGAAACCCAACCACCACTGAACAAGAAACATAAGTTGAAACGTCAAAACTGGGCCAAGAAATATCTGAAGACAGATTTTTTTCAAAGGTTTTATGGACCGATGAGATGAGAGTGACTCTTGATGGACCAGATGGATGGACCTGTGGATCAGTAATGGGCACAGAGCTCCACTCCAACGTGGAGGTGGGGTACTGGTATGAGCTGGTATTTTTAAAGATGAGCTAGTTGGACCTTTTTGCATTGAAGATGAACTCAAAATCAACTCCCAAACCTACTGCCAGTTTTTTCGAAGACACTTTCTTCAAACAGTGATACAGGAAAAAGACCATGATTTTTATGCAGGCCAATGCTCCATCACTTGCATCGAAGTTCTCCACTGCGTGGCCAGCCAGTAAAGGCCTTAAAGATGAAGGAATAATGACATGGCCCCCCTTCCTCATCTGACCTAAACCCTATCAAGAACTTGTGGGCACTTCTTAAACTTTAGATTTACGGGGGAGAAAAACAATACACCTCTCTGAAGAGTGTCTGGGAGGCTGTAGTCACTGCTCCACAAAAAGCTGATCGACAACAGATCAAGAAACTGACAGACTCCATGAATGGAAAGGCTTATGACTGTTATTGGAAAGAAGGGTGGCTATATTGGTCATTGATTGACTGATTTATTTTTTTTGAAATATCAGAGATGTTTATTTGTAAATTTTGAGGTGTTTGTTTATTATTCTCACCATAACAGATGAAAATAAACAAGTGAGATGGGAAAATTTTCATTTTTCCTTTAGTTGCATAATAAATCTGCACACTAATAGTTGCCTAATAATTGTGCGCACATATGTATTCCCCTGATGATGTTCACACTCACATTTCCGTTGTGAAACATTCAGGTTTCAGGTTTATTAACATTTTGGATTGACTGATAGCACTGTGTTTGTTCCATATTAAAATTAATCCTCAAAAATACAACTTGCCTAATAATTGTGCACACAGTGTATTGTGAAGATGGGCATTTCCACAGACATCAGTACAGACTCCCTTCTTTGTCACTGCAGTCCACACCAAATATGATCAACAAGCCACCATGTTAAATGGTAATACAAACAAATGTCATTTTTGCTAAAGTTACATATTTACACAAAGATTAAGCTTGCATTTATGCACACATACCAAAGCATTTTAACAGCTAAGATCTTTTTATGCTGGTTGACCTGTAATTCATGGTTTCTTTCATGGATTAGTATCTACAGACAAATTACAAAACAAGATGCAACTAAGGTCAAAAACAAGATCTTTTATATAATCAAGAACAGGCAAGAATGTTCTGGGTACAGTGAGCATCTGGAATAACAATATACTATGTACTGTATGTATAAAAACCTACAATACACGTGTGTTTTTGTATAATTTATGGATGACTAGTTCTTTTAAATACAGTAATTTTTAAATAAGATGCTAATACTGTACAACATTCTTCTCTCAGGACTTCTAACATTTGAGTGCAGTCTTATTAATTCTTCAAGCCACCCAGCTTTTGGGACTTTTCTCTGAATTAAACTTACAATACTGAAGTTAAATGCTGTGCTTCCCTAATGTCCATATGTTTTGTCCTTAAGTTTTGGTTTTCAGGTGTGTATGTTTTGAGCTAGCAATGAGGTTGCTATCAGGCCTAGAATAGCCCCAAAGATGATATAATAAAAAGAACCTATTTTCTCAGTATCATATGCTCCTTCACACTGCAGCCATATCCCTTGTGAGGTTTTGATATTTACTTTTTGACAGAGACATTCTGCTATACACTGGCCTGGGTTCAGGACCAGCTCTCTGAAGGTAGATAGCTTCCAGATCAAAGTGCACGTTTGGGCCTCAACTGGCCTTTAAAGGAACAGGCTGCCAGGGAAGCTTCTAAGTCTTCTTTTTCTCTAGACCAGGAAGATAACACCTGTCCCATGTGGTAAGCCCCTGCTTCCATCTCTTGACCCAGAAGTCACATAGAAGGATTTTCAAGACTGGCTCCCAACCTGGTCCTGGTCCTGGTATATACAGATGCTCTACAAGTAAAGTTGTGGGTTTCCTTTTTTTGATACCTTCCAGACCTTCTCCACTGTCCATGGGAACCTGGTGCACCTTGCCCTATAGATAATGCATTCCCAGATGATATTTATATTGCAAGACATTTTGTGTTTTTTTTTTTAATTTTATTTGAAGAAAATAACATTTCATATAATCAAGTCAAACTTGTATAAGGAAGAAAACAACATTGCATACAATCAAGTTGAATTTAACAAATTTAACAAACAACAACCCCCACCCAAGAGAAAGACAGGATAGCCAACAGCATGGGCAAAAATTAAAAAAAAACAGGGAAGGGAGAATGTCCTTTTCCACAGTATAAATCCTTATTCTAAAATGTTATTAATTAGATCTTGTCGCATTGTTAAAAAGTTTTAAACAAGTCCTCTAAGTTAGAATTAGATTTTTTCCAATTTCAAATAGTACAGAACATAAGTTACCCACTGACTTATAAAAGGTGGACTTGGATTCTTCTAGTTAAGCAGGATAAGTCTATGTGCTGATAGTGTGGTATAAGCGATTACAATCAATATGTCCTTCTCCATTTTCAAGCCCATCCAGGAATCCACCAAACACGGCTGTTAATGGGTTAGGAGTGACTCTGACACCAAGGCTGTCTGATAGGCATGCTAAGATTTTTGTGCTGTTAATGTTAATTTGGCACACTCAAAAAACATGTGGTCCAGTGAGACTGGAGCTAAATTGCAATGTTCACATGTTGAATCTTGCATTTGATACATTTTGGGCAATTTTAAACAACATAAATGCACTCAATAAAAAAATTTAAGTTGAATGATTGAATGCTTTGTGCATATGGAGCTGGAGCGTATTCTATTCATGGCTGCCTTCCACTCCTGTTCCGAGATATTAAGTGAAAGATTCTTTCCCCAGCAGACCCTAGGATCTTTGAAAGGAAGAAACTTTAATATGTTTTTATATATTATTGCAGTGCTGTCAGAGTCTTCTTAGTATTGTTTTTGGAATAGAACTGGGTGGGAGTTGAGGAAAATTGAGAAGGTCCCTTTTAGCAAAGTGTCTGATTTGAAAATAATGGAAACATTGTGTTAATGGGAAATTAAATTTGAAGTGTAATTGTTCATAAGACCCAAAAACATCATCTATATAGAAATCTCTTTAGTGTTTTAATCCCAGACATTAAAAACTTTGTAGGTTTGAGAGGATTGAACAAGGAGATTATAATGTAGAAGTGCAACAGGTAAAAGCTTCTCTGCGTTGAAGTGCATTTTGTGTTTTTAAATATGTGATGTTCAGTATTTCTTTACTAAGAAGGATCTTATACTAAAGTAAATGGGCCAGCACAGTGTCATTGTGAATAGCACAGATTGGGCCTGATCACTGCCTATGTAAAGATGCATGGCTGTAAAGAGTCTTCTCTGGGTACTTCAGTTTCCCTTACACATCCTAAACACATGTATGGTAGTTTATAGAGAACTGTAAAATTGCTGCATTGACTAAGCATTGGTGTGTGCACGAGTATGCCCTGTGGTGGACTGATATGCCAATCAGGGCTGTTTCTTGCCTTGTGTGTGATGCTGCTGGAATAAGTTTTGGCCACCCAAACCCCTGAGATGGACTAAACAGGTTTGAAAATACATAGATGGTCATCCATCACTAGGTGACATGGCTTCTGTAGTAAGCACTTCAGCCTAGCAGATGGCTCAAATCAATATTATTTTTCCATTGGTAATCCCAGTTGTCACTAGTTAAGCAAAGCAGATGTTATGCAGTACTGAATACAGGCAAGAGAAAGCAGAAAGGAAAAACTAGATGAACTTAAAAAAAAAACAAACTTCCAGACTCTAGTTGCTACACAGAACAGCATACAGAATAATAATATTTTCTTCATTATTTCCTTGTATATCAGACTTTGCTATGTATAGTGCATACAAAAGTTAGAGACAACATCTTGTAAAATAGTTACTGTACCTCCATACCACCCATAGCATTTAGAAGAGGGAGAAACAAGGGAGAATTGCCTTAAGTGTTAATGCTTTGCCTTATCCAGTACTTTCTTGCTGGTGTGTTGATCTTCTTAAATAATGGTCAATGACACCATCATAGAGCACACAGCTACTGTATGATCACTTCTCTGCACAGCCCCTTCCACAAATGTGACCCAAGATATTCCTGGGTTAACCATCCTAAGAATTTATTAGGATTAGTTTATTCATACACAGCAGTAAAACATGCACATGTACACACATGCACCTCTAATCTCACTAAAAAATTCAGAGATTTGTACCTTTCAGCTGCCTTTTTTGTTATGCTTTTTTGTCTTAAACAAAGCAGAAGCAATGGTTGAGTGTTTAGTTTGTTCTGTTTATTTATTTTTTTATAATGTACATTTGAGACAACACAATTGATTGAAAATTGAAAAGAGCATAGTGAAATTTGAAGCGGTAAGCACACAAAGATGAATGTTGCTGTTACATAAAGATGCAGCAACATGATATATGCAGAATACCAAGCATCCTGATCTGCCCCCCGTTTCATTTCTAATGAGACATATGCAGAGCATTACAAATCCTGTCACCCCATGACACTCCTTTGATGGTGGAAGGTAGCAGCCGTGATGGTGGCTGTGTCTTGTGGTAAGTTAGCTTAACAGTTCTTGGCTTGATTTGAATGGAGAGGTGCTCCCATATTTAAATTTCTTTTCCAACATTATTTTCCAATAATAAAAAAGCTAACCCAGTGGCTTTAATGATTGCTTTATTTAGATTTTAACTGAAGAAGCCACCATGATTTGTGTTCTTTGCTCTTGAATTTTACCAACCCATGAATTTGCTGGAAATTAAACTGCGTCTGAGCCTAGGAAAAAAACTAGTGAACTGGCAAGGGATTCTTGGCCTAACTTTGTTTATATATACTGCACACTCAACCCAGGTATTTACTTGTCAGTTCCTGGGACAGCCTTCATGTGTAAAAGGGATTAGTAATTGCCTTTCATTGTGTAATTGCTTAATACATGGGTTGTGTAAATGTTCTATTTTTAAGATCTTTAAAAGTAAACACTGCATTATCACAAAAACCTCAGTACATCTCAGTTTAATACTTCCTTGTAATGCAAGCAAGCCAGAAATGTCAACGCTGTGCATCCTTCAGTATCCATATTTTTCAATTAAAGAAATGGAGAAAATGCATTTTAAATAAGACCCTAATTTTTGGATCTTGACAAGCTAAAAAATATGATATTTGCAATTGAATATCACTGTTCTTACAGTTATAAAACAATAGAATTATACCCTGTGTTTAGGTGATATTTTTGTCCATATCTATAGTCTGCTACATTGCACTATACACAGATGATAACTGGAAAAATGTGGTTGTATATCAGCATGTTAATGTTTGATGACCAAACAGATGACTGCAAGAAAATTCAGCATGATGGCAAACTGCTTTATTGTAACTAGAAATAGCACCAAAGCAGCCCATTTATTTATCCTTTTCTGGACTCAATTAAACCAGTTTTTAGGGAATATGGAAATATTTCTGGCAGCGCTAGAAGCAAAATAGGAGCCAACTCTGGATAAGATGCTAATACATCACAAGGAACCAATCACTAACACTTCTCACACTGGACCTAATACACTTATCTTTGGGATGTGGGAGGAAAACCCACACAAGCAGAAGGAGAACACGTGAACTCTTAATACATAACCAGATTAGCATTTCATCTTTAGCCTTCAGACCCACTGTGACAACTTTTGTGCAGAGAAAACATATTTTCCCTATATACTGATGACAGATATTCCTTCACTTAAGTTATTGGACCACCAATGTGAGCATACAGCAACGAATACTGGGTTGGTTGTAAACAAATGGGAGAGCAGATGCATTTATAAAATGTGAAGGTATTTTATATTGCTGGTACAAAAATGGCAAGAGAAATGATCAAGTGTCTTTATTATACCTCAGTGCCTTTACTTATTGATAAACATTATCAACATTTATAATGGAAGCTAATATGTTTACTTTGCAGTCTTTTATCACCATGAAAAGTGTAAACTAATGCAGTCCAGTTTTAACAAACTGAAATGGGACCAACAATAAACAATTCATGTATATTTTTAGACTAATGATACTTTTCAGTAAAACAAAATTGTATTCTTGCACCCCACTAAAAAAGTACTGTATTTTGTAAATAATTTAGTCTTATTACTTCAGTGATACTTGAGACCCAGGGAAGCTTCAGACTTGTCCTCCTGTTGACTTGAGGTGACATAACACCATAACACAGTATACAGCATCATTCAAGATCTTTAGTAACAAGAAGGATGCTAAAGTGAACTCCTTTAAGTATCATGAGTTTAGTTGAAACTGTGCAAACTGATTTCACACAGTGAAGCTTTTAACTGCTCTTAGCATCTCAAATTAGGTTTGAGTGTGCACACAGATTTGAAATAATTTATTTCTGTGTAAAAAGCTTGGTCCCAACCATGTGTTATTCTCTGCAGATTGCTG
The DNA here is from genome assembly GCA_026402145.1 of Polypterus bichir lapradei. Lineage (NCBI taxonomy): Eukaryota > Metazoa > Chordata > Cladistia > Polypteriformes > Polypteridae > Polypterus > Polypterus bichir. The sequence goes on along the minus strand of JANRMT010062839.1, from coordinate 1,548,286 downwards.
GTGCATATGCTGAAAATTTCCTTTCATTCTGTCTATACAGATGAAGAAGATCAATTTAGATTAAATCAATTAGCTTATGTTATACTTCACATAATTATTGCTACTAAATTATACTGGGCAATAAACCTTGTCTGCTTTGCAGCAAGCCAGAAAAATAAAATGTAAAACTATGCAAGATCTGAACTTATTAATATTGACTTAAGTAAATAACAGGGCTTGTTTAGACTTTTATCAGCATTTGGTCTCTTGCTGACTGACAGCTACTCACAGTATGTGGTGTGATTTTGTTCCCACTTAAGAGAATACATATATAGTAATAAAATAAAAAAAAACATTTATACCTCACCTTAATTTCCCCTTAGCACAGGGGAATTCAGGAGAAAAAGGAAGGGGGGTACTTAAGAAAAAAAAGTTGATGTGGTTGAACACTGCAGCAAGTAATATGCTTTTTAAAAAGTAAGAGTGTTTGTTTTTGTGAAGCAAAGCGAAACAATGGTAGCTTGATTATAATTCCTATACCTTCAACACAAAGTGTAAATAATGTTATTTTTAAATTTTAGAAGGTAAAAGAAACATAATATGCGAGGCAGTATTAATATTAATCATATTTGCACTTCTGAATGTCATGATTCAGCTCAAACTGCTGCCTTTAAAGAATAAGTTATAGGAAGTAGAGACTACAATAATAAATAAACTAATTTCTGTATTTACTCTCATTATATTAAAATATAATAAAAATGTTTCTGTAGCACAAACCTGCAATGAAATGATAAAAAAAAATCCAGACACTATATGGCATCTCAGTGGTTCTACATAAAGTATGTTGATTAAAGGAACTTCAGGAGTCAAACTGCAAGCATGTCTCATTTTTCAAAATGGCACTAGAAGGGCACTATTTTTGTCTGATTTATAACAGAAAAAGTTAGTTGGGGCAAGGAATCAGTGAGGTGTATTACGGTAACAAAGAGTCATATACATTTTCTCCACTTCAACGGATCATTAAAAGGCACTAAACATAATTCCACAGTTGGCAGAGCAAAAATGTCTCTTACTCTTGAAGTGTAAATGTAAATGTGCTAGTTTTCCACTGATTGATGTCAGATTCAAGCATTGTACGTTCAGTAAAACTGACTTGTCCTGTTGCATCAATGAGGATGATAGTGTTAGTCCTGAAAGAAAGAAAAAAAAATAAATGTTAACACATATGAGAATATTGTATCTAATAAAATGTTAACATTTATTAGAGAAGGGTCCCATATTTTAATGCTTGAGAGACACAGTTTTCTCTGGGATTTCTTTTTCCTCAACTTCCAGTTATTCATTATACATCTAATGATGTGGTGACACAGGCATGCTCACCAAATGAGCACATTTGTTTTAAAGGTTGATATCTCAGTGCCTGTGATGGTGTTTTAATACATAGTCAAATAAGATTTTTCATTCAAAAGGAAAATAAAAAAATATTACACTCTCTCTTTCACATAGAGTTACAGGGTGCTTTGTCATATAAGGGGTGAGCATAAAACATGCAATGATGAGATAAAGATATGTAATTTGGTGCTGCACACCTATGCCTAGTTTGTACTGCTGTAGGTGCACAGAAAGACCAGGATTAAGTTCAGCCCATACTTGATTATCCATCCATCCATTATCCAACCCACTGAATCTGAACACAGGGTCACGGGGGTCTGCTGGAGCCAATCCCAGCCAACACAGGGCACAAGGCAGGAACCAATCCCGGGCAGGGTGCCAACCCACCGCAGATACTTGATTACAGAAGAGCATGTGTCTCGGTACTTGGCAAGGGTTGACTTTCATTGCTTGATTTTATTAAGCACATCAGGCAAACCCATCTTTCATGTGCTAAGGATCTGTAGGTCTTACAATTAACTTGACAGCTCAGATGGTTACCTGGTTTCTAACCCTTTAAAGTGGGCAGACTCTCCAGGGGTCTTTTTTGATGGCTGACACATGTAGTAACAAATCATATTATTGCACAGAAGAGATTAATAAACAGCAACACTGAACATAATAGTTGAAGGGAACATCAATCATGGTTTAACTGGCATTGCAACTGTGTCACTCTAATCCAGATCTCCCATGCCCAAAATGAGTTAACATGAAACTGTTACCAGTTTTGGACTCTGCTAGAGGTATTAGTGAATTAGAAGTTTATCTTGATGTAGAGTACAAAGAGAATGTTAGCCACTTAGTGTTCTACCTTGTGCCGTATCCTGGTGATCGCACACACACTGCTGCATACTTGTTAACAATGGGATGGATAAAATCTTTCCCTTGTTCTTCTATTGCTGGGTCTGGTAACTGTCTTCAATTAACAGAAAAAAGTAACAAGTGCATCAAAGTTTAGGTTAAAAAAAAAACAAACAATCTCTGCAATTTTTATCCTAACATTAGAAAGCATTTTACTTTAGACTAGTGCTTATAAATGAATAAACACATGTTCGAAAAATAGATAGAATCAACATACTCTCCCTTTTTAAGACAGAATACAGATTTTTTCTAATGCCCTCAATAAAAAAGTTTGTTGCTAGGGCTAAAATGTCTAATGAAAATCCATTACATAATTACAATATATCATATGTTGCATAAAGATAAACATTTTGAATTGACAGGAAGAATAATTAATTGCAACATTTAAGTGAATTTTTGGTGTTCTGGATTCTGGAATATAAAGTTGGTTATTTTTCATAAAATTCTTCCTTTAGTTCAAGATAAGCTTTGGCTTCCTCTAACCCTTACGCAACATGAGCAAGTAACAGACAATGAACAGATAAACAGCTGCTTATATTTCAAGACAAAAGGCATTTTGGCAATAACTCCAGAATAATTATTTAATTTAATAAAGTATTGTTTTTATGATTTTGTCTCTCTACCCTTACAGTATTTCCAAGTTGACAGTCACATATTTTTCTAAACCAGGGTAAGATGACGTGTATACACAGACATATTGGAATCCATTACTCAGAATAGTGGAGTCATATGGAACATAGAGTAACTAATACATGGTAATGGCCATGAAAATGAAACACAGCAACATCAGGTTAACAAGTAAGTTTTTTTAAATGGTTATTGAACCCTTTAATTGATGCACAGCTGAGCTGCTGTTCATGAGTGAGGGAAGTAACTTGCACTACATCTGCTGCCCTAAAATAGAACAAAGATTATGACATTTGAGCAGTGAAGATGCAGATGTGCAACCCAGACTAGCAAGAAAAAGAAATTAACCAATTTACTTTGTGCCAGCAAGCAAATATTGTGAAATAAATCATTTTCCTCCAGTACCCAAGATAACAAAACATATTTTATGCACAGTCTTCCAAGTAAAGAAAAAAAAAACAGCTTTTTACAGAGATCATTACAAATCCAATTTCCCACATGGCTGCTGTCAGCTTGAATGCAGGCTATGATCGACAAGACTTTATAGTGCACATTAGCGTCTCCTGTCGATCTTAATCATTTACTACCAACGGCTCTCTATGGTGCAGACTTACGGCTCCTGATTGTTCAAGACGTTCAGCAGCTGCTGTACCAGGCTCTCAGAAGGCAGGTTTTGATTCACCACAGCAGTGAACAGCTGCTTGCCATGTTGCAGTTTTTTCCAAGGAGTTTCAAGTAGAGAATTGCTAAGACCATAAATACCTATAAAATCACAAATCATAACATAGATTGCGTTAAATGTACAATTTGTTCTTGTACAAAAGATAAAGGGATGTGGCAAAGCACTAGTACAATGGATTCCAAATAGGCTTTCAAATGTATGACCAACTGACTGAATATCTGGAGCTTCTTCATCTTTTTATCATATCTGCATGTTTTTTTTACTCTACTACAACAACAACAACAACATAATCTTACGCAGGACAAAAAACATGGTTCTGCCTTCTTTTTCTTTAGCAGGACATATGAGACCTAAACCTTTGATTAAACCTAACATTACTTCAGGCAGAGTGAAATTCCTCAGTAAAGTGAAGGATATGTACTGTATCTTTGTGGAACTCCTGGTAGCATCTGAATCATCTGACAAGGTAGTATCAATTACAAATGAGTGGCACTCTTGCAAAGCACATTTCTAACATTATCATGTCAGTTAGGGCAGTGACTATAACTTAGCTTTTCCAATCTCGAAAGACAAACCTGCACAAGCTTCCAAACGAAACATTGGGATTATGTGTACCTAAGGAGCCAAACATTCTTTCATAATCATGAATCAGCATTAGCTCTCTGCACCACCTCAGTCTGGGATCAGCTTCTGTTCTTCTTAACAGATTTCCTGCTACCTAAGTCGTGACCTGTAACAAAGGCTTGAAGTTGAATAGGAATTTAATGCCAGCTCTCAGCAGCAGTATGCTGCCTGGAACAGAATTGCATGTGACTGCCACATACATTCCAGCCTCACTAAAGAACAGCTATGTGCACAATTAGGAGAGACCTGACATAAAGCAAAATTTACATCTCGATGAAGAAATACCCTTATCTGATCACCAAGTCTCTGCAGACACATACATACGATCATGGTGTAAAAACTCAGTATCTGCACTACAGTACAAAGTGTGATCAAACCTGGGAAAAGAGAAACGCACCAGCACAAAGAAACATAAAGTGTAGTCTTTCTCCACATGTGTCAATGAAAATTTATATGCGGGTCTTGAAGACTTCAGGAAAATCATGGCCTCTACCCCTTGAGACAACAGGACCTGCACAAAAGACTAAGTAACACTGCTTTGTGCTTTTGGTTTAGACTCTAACACTACTTGTAACCTTGTATCTATAGTAAAGCCAACAAATGCATTAGCATATGTACAGTATATCTGGTGGATGATATTACTTAATGAAAGTCATAATATGAATGTTGGGTAATTTATATTGTATATGTCTCTCTTCTACATTTAATAGAAAAGCTATGTCAACATGGTTAAGTTGTTTCAAATTGGCAGAACAACCAAATTATCCTAGAACTAATTTGAAACAAGACAGCTACATGTTTTATAATTCCGCTACAGTTTTTATAACAGCAATATTAATTGATCATAATGCACAGCCATTTATCCATATTAACACTTCTTAAACTTTTCAAAATTCAACAAAACTAGAAAGGCTAATTGCACCTCAAATTGATACTATCTGTGCCTTGTAAACAATGCACATCAAATAAACAATGGGAATTTTTTTTTTGTAATGTAAAGACCACAGTTGAAATGAACATGTCCATTTGCATGAGAGGAGGCTCAGATCACGGATATTTCTAAGGGTGAACAATAGGGCTCTCACAAAGAGTGTGCCTCACAAACTAGGAAAAGCTGAGCAAATTCCTAAAGAGTTTCACTTCAAGTCCGAAGTTATAGTCCAGATGAAAGATGAAGGCAAAAACTGGGTTTGTCTCTGCCTTAATTTCATTTTAGGTTTTATTTCACCAAACTAACAGTGTCACTGAATCCAAATTTTATGCCATTTTTATCAGATAAAATTTCACTTTGCCATTCAGGGCTTTCCCTTTAATATTTAAATATCTGAAGTTGGCAAGGATCCATTAGAAACATAACATTGAAGACAGGCATCAGCTTATTACACAAAATAAATCCATACTATTAGCAAATTAATGCTCCAAAGTTTAGCACTTTCTTATAACATGATATTCTACCACATGAGATCAGCATTATTTTGTCACTACTACCAGAATTTCATATTCTGACAGAAAATTGTAACTGCAGACTACATGTTAATATATTTTGCTTGCTCAAACATTTAAAAATAATAGAATATCACATATTCACCAGATGGTGGCACAGTGCTTAGCACTGCTCCTCCAGGAGAGTTTTTATCTGAATACTAGTCTTGACTCACTCTCTGATCACCCTCGGTTCAGGCACTCCCAAATACATGAAGTGATGCTATGAGTTGAGGGTTATGTGTGTGACCAAGGCTTGGGATAGACAGTCACCATCTCCAGGACTGGTTCCTGTCTTGTGCCCACTGCTACTTGGATCACAATTCTGCAACTGAATGATGTGGATTAGAAAAATGGATTAGGTGACACACTTTGATAAACTGTTTTCTAAAACTGATCAAATGTAATCACCATAGACCAGTGTAGACCTGAAATATTTCTTCAAGACAGATATTTTATGGAGCAGTTGGTACTGCTAACACTAAACTTTTTGCATAAATCTCCTACTAAGTTGTAAGGAAAGCTATTACTTTTTCATGTCAACAGAGGAAATTTAGTAATCGATACTTAACTGGCTCATTATTCATCTGGAATTACTCTGTAATTTCACAAACCTGGTTTCAAGAAAGTGGGCACTTCCACTCCTCTGTTTCCATAATAACACATGGTATCTTCTTTTGTTCTGCACAAGGACAAGAAAAGATTGGAGTCACACTTTCAATTGTTTGGTATGTCAAGGCATAAAGTAATTCAGAACGTGTTCCGATTTGTTTTTAACATTCTAGTGGTTTTTAGAGTTAGCACATTAAGTAAATGTCATGTTAATTCCCACTGCTGTTATGACATATTTTTTTCCTTCATCTTCAGGTGTAGATCTAATGCTTACCAAGCAAGCATTTTCAGAAGCAGAGAACACCACTTTGACAACTCTCTATAATTTGCCACTCACATGAGTTTTAATAATAGCTCCTGTAACTCAGATTTATTGTAGATGTTTCTGGAAACCTTCACGGTAGAAAGCTGATTTCAACAATATGAACTCAATGGTCAAGCTCAAGTACAACTAAAGGTTAATGGTCTATGGGAGTACATAAAGAAACAAATGAGACAGTGTTTAATATAAATGTATAGTCTAAGCAGCAATTTGCAGGACACTACAAAAGATTACTAGTGATCTGATCTCTCCCAGCTGTATCCACATCAAACCAGAGGTTTTGCATTAATCAGGTGAATACGTCAAGCAGTGTTTCATCAGTACAACAAATTCAGTGTAAACTTGATTTTTCACAGCCTTAAATTTCAATTACAAATTCAGAAATGTTACATCCTCTGACACAATCATAGTTATTATTGCCCTCACTAGTAGCATGCCATTTTGGTGACATGTACTTCAAGTGATTATACTTGAACCATAAGGCTGGTTTCCTTAAGTAGCTCAACAAACTTAATTAATAATATTGTATATTAAAAAAACTACTAAATAAACTAAACAGATCAAGTCTGACCGCATAACTAAAGATAAGGCTGAAAGAAAAGTGGTATGTTGCATGCTGGTCCTCACTTGTTTGCTCTTAAATATTATACAGTACTATTAGTGATTAGATGGCTGTTGCAGGTTTTATGACAAACACATATGCATAAAGCATTAAGTCTCAACGACCTCTTTTTTGTGGAATGGGTCAACTTTTCAGGCTAAAGTAACATGAATATAACTTACCTGGCTATTGTAGTCCTGGAAGCAGAACAAGAAGACATGGAAATATGAGCAGGCCTATAGATGTGGTAGAAACACCAGAACTCCCAGCAGCCTCCCCCAATTACCGTTGTGGCCAGTGACCATTCATTGTCTGATTAACCATATCAATTCAAACAGAAATTAATCTATTAATGAATTATAAAAAACCACTATGTCTTGTACTTCAATAAGGCAATGGTGACTTCAGATTCTCCAACAGATTGAGCATATAGTGCTTACTTTTTTAGTAATGAAGTTATGATGTTGTGGCTATTTATGCTAAGCTGTGATTATGTTCGCCTTACGTAAAATAAATAAAATATAAAGTGAGATCCCTTTCACTTACTGAGGAAGTTTTTAACAAGCATTGTGAATGTCTTTTATACTTTAGCTTAAAAAGAGATCAGTGTTGCTCTGGATGGATTATATAACAATATGAACAAATACTAAACTTAATCAGCAACTTATTATTTAATGTTGCCAGGACTCCTAAACACTATTATCAGCACGGTTTGTGGCTCACCAGGCCAGATAACAGTATGGACCATTACTATAATAGCATTAAAGATGCTTAATGCATCAATTCCCAGTTTGCATTGCAACCAATCAGCCTGCAACTTTTTTACACTGCCAAACAGAAAATGAAAAATGAGATGTCAGGGATGAAAAGAATATAGTGCTGAACTCAGTAATGAGATCAATCATTATAGGACTACTTTGGCTGAAAGAATCATCAAGGTTGAACAAATACACAACAAAATACACAGGTTTCATAAACATGTGTGGACAACTGTGTACCTCTGAAAATAATTTGTTCACCCATGCATCTTTTACATTTGGGAAAAGCTTTACAAGAAAGCAGGTATTATATTAAGAAAATCATTAAGGCTGCAAAAAAGATAAAGCTAGTATTTCCGATTCACCAGGGGCCTCGTGTATAAATGGTGCGTACACACAAAAATGTTGTGTTGGCCGTTTCCATGCTCACATTGCAATGTATAAAAACTAAACTTGGTGTAAGCAGCAATTGCATATGCTTGTTTCTGCTCGATTTTGCAAACTGGTGTCACCCAGCATCAAAGCAGTGCTACCTTTCCTGTGTGGTTTCCCTTTGTTTTTTAGATTCACATCCATGACACGGCTTTATCAAATACAGTAATCCCTCCTCGATCGCGGGTGTTGCGTTCCAGAACCCCCCGCGATAGGTGAAAATCCGCTAAGTAGAAACCATATGTTTGTATTGTTATTTTTATATATTTTAAGCTCTTATAAACTCTTCCACACTGTTAACATTATTAGAGCCCTCTAGACATGAAATAACACCCTTTAGTCAAAAGTTTAAACTGTGCTCCATGACAAGACAGAGATGACAGTTCTTTCTCACAATTAAAAGAATGCAAACATATCTTCTCTTCAAAGGAGCGCCATCAGGAGCAGAGAATGTCAGAGTGAGAGAGCGAGATAAAAGCAAACAATCAAAAAATCAATACGTGCTTTTGTGCTTTTAAGTATGCCGACGCACCGCGATAAAGCGGCATTTTATAGAGGAGCGTCTGTATCCTCTAGGCAAACAGCCTCTGTGCAAACAGCCCTTCTGCTCACACCCCCTCCGTCAGGCAGAGAGAGAGAGAGAGACAGAAAAAAGCAAACAATCAAGCACCGCGCGGGAAGCATATCGTATATTATTGAGGAGTTTTAGTTAATACGTAATACATGCTCTGATTGGGTAGCTTCTAAGCCATCCGCCAATAGCGTCCCTTGTATGAAATCAACTGGGCAAACAAACTGAGGAAGCATGTACCATAAATTAAAAGACCCATTGTCCGCAGAAATCCGCGAACCAGCGAAAAATCCGTGATATATATTTAGATATGCTTACATTTAAAATCCGCGATAGAGTGAAGCCGCGAAAGTCTAAGCGCGATATAGCGAGGGATTACTGTACACTGAAATTCACCACATATCATTTAGAAATTTAAGGTACCTGATTGTAATCAACCAGTAACAATATAATGGTGAAAGGAATGGCCAAGCTATTCCAAATACCACAACTGCATTAGCATTTTTACTCTTAGTGCACCACCCAGGATATTTTAACCCATTGTATCTGAGTGTGGAATCACAGCTCTACAGCAGCTGATTGGAAAGCTCTATGACAGGTTGTGTCAACAGCAAAGAGGATTATCAGGATACAGCTTCCAGCCCTGGAGGACATTTAAAGCACACACTGCCTCAGGAAAGCCACTAGCATCTGCATGGATTCCACTCAGCCATGTGCACAGCCTAATTATTTCTCCCAAACAACAAATATTTCAGAGCCTTTCCTGCATGGACTTTGAGGCTGTGTTTCATCCCAAGAGCTATAAACACACTCAATCAGTCCATCAAGTGCTCCTGGTAGAACTGTTTGCACTTATAATTACAATTACCTCACTGTAAACTTATGCTACAGCTGTAATATTACACAACCTGAACCACTGTATGAACCATTTGGACCATCTGCGCATGTACATGTATATTTTGCTTATGCTTTCATACTGCATATTTTTCATTATTCTTTATTGTATTATTATTTTATCATTTTATAGGAAAATAAGTTTATGGAGGATTTGCATATTGAATCTCATTCTACCATACAATAACAATAAAGGAATTCAATTCAGTTCAATAGAAAAGAGCAAGTATTTACAGATGATGATGACTGGCTTCTCAGTTAATTTAGATTTCTAAGAGCTACTATCATTTTTAAGATTAAATGCAATAAAATATGTATATTACATTATACAGATAAATCGTTAATTTAAATAATGTATATTGTTAATAATTAAACATGTGGGGGTATGGTGACGCTCCGTCCAGGGATTGGTCCTGCCTCACGATGTATGCTTGCTGGGACTGGCACAACCCTGGATGGATGGATAGATAGATGAAATAATTAAACATGTATTATGAAGATTTTTCAGTGTTCCTTAAAAATTTTGGAGAATCTGCATTCTAAGCTTCCTGCTGATTTGACATTTATTACAGAGCTTATATTGTGGCGATAGGTTACATGGAGAAAGAAAACAGAAGAACAGGAATTGGGGGTTGGTACTTTTGATAGAGACAGTACTGCTGCAATAACTTATTTCATCGAGGGTTGTGCACTTCCCAGCAAGCATTTTGTGAGTGGCAGGAACAATCCCTGGACAGGGCACCAGCTCATCGCTAACACTGCACCACTGAGCCCCCATGTTTAATACATGCTTTAATGCATTTCATCATGAATATGATATCAAGTATACATTTTAGTATTCTATAATGTTCAGAGAGCTGTAATATCATGGGTCATGGTATTCTGTGTGGAGATCAGTGCTTGCGCACTGCTGTCTGTGAAAGAGAAAGCCCGTTTAAGAAGCATAGAATACGAAGCATTTAAAGTACCACTTTAGTTATGATAGGATTTGAGAAACTCTAGTATATTAAACATTGATTTTAAAATTAAGTTTATGATGTTTTACTTTAATGACAAAATAAACTACATGTTTAAAGTGGAAATTTCGAGATTAAAGTCAACATTTCAACCTTGTTGTCTTCACTGTGTCCGTATTTATTTATTTTTCTCTGTACCCTAATACTTTTCCGTAAGACATTCAGGCGGTGGGCTACGACTCACCTTTTCACAGCGACTTTGATATCTGACCACTTCTTTTTTTATTCTGGGCAACATGCGACTTTTTGAACTTGAACTTTAAGTGTCTCTGCCACTCTGTATCACTCTGAACGCTGAACTTAAGGGGATAGTTATATTGATTTGCATATTCAAAAGAGCATAATTCTGGGAGGAGTTGGGGTGGGGTGACAAGTGTGCATGCATGTGCGTTACATTTCACATTGCCAACTTATGTACGGTTTTATGTATCTGAATTTATTTGTGCGTAACCACATTTCCACTTTTGTCTGTATGCTATATTTTAGTGTGAATTCTACGCACACCGTTATACATGAGGCCACAGGTATGTGTAAGAATATAATGAGGATTGCAAACCATAAAAATTATTTGGGAACAACTGCTGCAAACAACACCTCTTACCAAGAAAAAAATGAATACCTTTCATGCTCATTTTCTACATGTAAACACACAACTGGCCACATGTACTTAACAAGTCTCTAATGATCCTCTTCTATCACAATGGCTTGCATGAAGATGACTTGTAAAAGTGTAAACAAAGCTGAAACCCATGATGGTGTTTCCAGCTGTGTCATCAAATCAGTACAGTCCTTCTGGCTGCTATCTTTTTACAGACATCATTAACCTTTCTTTTCTCTAGCCTGCTGTTCCTGCCTGCCTTAAGAAAGCCTTAATTATTCTTCTTCCTAAGAAAAATCGAGTAACCTGCACCAGTGACCTCCACCAAATAACACTTATTTCAGGTATTTTTATGCGTTTTGACTGGCTGGTAATGGCACATATTAACTCCAATATCTTTGTCAATGTTAATCTTGTTTCAATTTTCTATTTCCCTTAGTAGATCCTGTGAGGGAAACCCATAAAGTGGAAGGATGGGGGAAGGCAGCTTCTGTAGGGCACTGCCTTCCCCAAACTGTTAGGTTGCAACCTCCCAGGTTAGAGCTGTGCCCCAGATTCCCACAAGATATCATGGGACTTGGAGTTTGCTGACTTGGCCCTATTGGGTTCTGTGGGTGCCGCAGTAAATAGGGAACCCTATTTTGTAGGGCTCCCACTTCACCTGGAAGTACTCCCGGGTGCTACATATAAGAGGCCAGCTGCCTCAGCTCCAGTAGCTAGAGTTGAGAGGAGGTGGACAAAGTTTGCCTGGAGGAGTGGAGGTGGCAGTGACCAAGTGACAGAGACAATTAGTGCTTTATTGTAACTGTATTCTGTATTGTATGTGGTTCCAGAATGGGAAATGCTTAGTGAGAAGAGTTTCCCACAATAAAAACTTTTATACTTGTGTCCAAGCCTGCTTATGTTGAGTGTTTGGAGCACTTGAGTGCCCCCTGTCATCCACACTCCATAGATGTATAATTTGTTCTGAACACTACTCTGTATGACTTACACAATAAAAAATACCTGTATTGATATTTTGCACCCTGTTCATGCAGAGCTTATGTAATTTACCTTTGTCTGCTTGGAGATTTCTTCTCACAAATCAAAAAAATGAGTGTTAATGAGTTAATTTCAATAGCATGGATTTCCTAAAATGTTTCGATTTAACAGCCTGCTTGGCCAGGTCATGTTTATGATTAAATTGTGTCAAATGGTAAGAAGAGTAATTCAAACTGCAAGTCAATGGTTCCTTTTAGATGCTGACAGACACTCGGAATGATTACTAAAGACTATAAAACTGAATTTAGATCAACTGCTGCAATTATGAAAATGATTGGTCCCATTTTATGGCTTCATTTTCCAAAGTACTCTGATGCAGCAGTATTTGTCCTGTAATTGCTGCTGTATATAATCATATTACTGCATGCTCTCATTGCATCTCTGTTATACATACATACATACATACATACATACATGCATACTGTATATGTAATATGTATTCATGCCTGTTGATATTTGCTAGGGGTTTCCTGGTAGAGGTCAAATGTGTTTCTATTAACTTGCCTCAGAAAAATCATGTGTTAAGTGGTACTTATAGAGACAGCATTTATTCAAAATTGACCGACACCACTAATTTTTAAATTCACTTTGCATTATTAATGATTCTTCTTATTTGTTTAAACAAATTAATTACAGTATATATAACACCCATGGCTCCAGCATCAAAGGCGTGAATCCCTCACTCAGTCATTGTCCATGGAAAGTTTGCAAATTCTCATCTGGGTATCATCTGGGTACTCCACTTTTCATTTCACAAAACCAAAACATGCTTATTGGACTAGGTGATAATTCCAAATTGCCCTTGTACTTAGTCTGTTCATTTAGCCAATAAAAGGTGTTATTTTGCTTGACTTCTCAACACGTGATAGATTAAATCACCTGCATTAAAACCAATTATGTGGAGTGTGTGGTTTGATTGACTTCCTTCATACTCTGACCTTTTGCTCAAAATCACTTTAATGGCACAGGTGATTAAAAATATGTATATTTTGTTTGCAGATATGGGAAACTTAACTTTAAATATAACCATAATTAAAATCATTCTGCTAAAAATAAAATTGTTAGTATTTATTCTTTTGCTTCACACAAATAGTCAGTCTTTGTTTCGAGATAGAGAAAGCTGGTGTAGGAGGTGTACACATTGCATCATCTCCCATTCCTCAAATAAATGAACACACAAGAGTTATTAATGTTCATTTATTTGAGCTTGTCCTCTTTGTGGTCTCTGACAGGTAGCCCTCCCTGAGGTCTGCTACTCATTAAGCTGTTTTCCTCCTTCTTTAAATGCTGGAGACAAAATTGTACCAGGACTACAATAAAACCAGTATATGCAGACTTGTGTTTTCCTTTAATAAATTATACTGTCAATAAGGAATGCCCATAATACAAAAACATGATAAAGAACAGTAGATATCTGTTAGGATTTCAGGTAAAAATGTTCTGCTGGTGAGAAATGGGACTGGTGGAGTAAAGAGGTTAGCACCAACTGTCAGGATTTTTTGGACAGCAATTGCAGCACTACACTGCAACCAGTTTCTAACTCTGAGGTCACTTCCTGTCTTTTATATCTCCACTTGATTAGTTCTTCCATTTATTAATCTCTTTTTGACATCTGAATTTAAAATAATCCTTAACCTACGAAAATCATACTGCATTTTGTTCAAAGAACATTAAAAATAAGGTCAGTTAAGCAAAACACACTATTGTAGAAACATCAATATATCTGTTTGACTGGCAGCAAATTATCTGCCAGTGGCAGTATTCACTGATGCATTTAGTTGTCTGTTTTTTATTTTTTTTTGTTTGTGCTTTGGGTTTCTTTCCACTACATCTCTGTGTCACAATGATGAAAGTTAATTTTTGAACAAACCCTGAACCAAAACAGCAAACTTCACGGTGCACGGTACATAAGGCACAAAAAACTCCATTTCAATGAGCACTCACAAAGTCAGAGACATATACACACATAATTATACAGATGTAAAAGTAGACACACATAACATTATATAATTATTTCGAGGTGCACATGCACATTAAAGGTCTACATTCTGTAAGACTTCCGTCAATGTGAAGAGTCCAGATGGATTCTTAAAATATTTTATAATTATAAACTCCTGATAGAGAATGATCAAATAAAACAAGCAGCATTTTTACTTGCTTTAATAAAAGTACTGTTTTATTTCATGCTTACAAAGTGGAGGGGTTCATCAAATCCCAAATCTGGTTATCTGCAGTCCCAATGTAGCCTAGGTGTAATTTTGTCCACTCACTGACATGTTTATTAGTGTTTATGGATACTCTGCGTGTTGTTTATGCCTTCTTCAATTATATTTTTAAATTGCTTTGTAAAGGGTCATAGGATGCTAATAATTTATTAAGACACTATATAAATTATTCATTGTTTATATGAATGTTGAAATGAGAAAATATGTGTTAATAAATACACAAATACATTCTTCAACCTGTGTAATACAATTTAGGGTCAGAGTGAGTTAGAGTCTGCCTCAGAAGCAGAAGTAGCAAGAAAAGGTAGGCAGTGTGGCACAGTGGTTAAGTCTTTGGACTTCAGAACCTGAGGTTATAAGTACAAATCCTGCTACTGACACTAGGTGACCATGAGCAAATCACTTCACCTGCCTGAATTCCATCTGGAAAAACAAAAAGAAATATAACCAATTGTATATCAAGTGCTGTGAGTAGCCTTGGATAATGGTGTCAGCCAAACAAATAAGTAATAATGACAAAAGACAAATAACAAATACTGTGGAGAGAATCTGTCCTTTGCAGGTCACACATAAGCAGTCGCCAACACTTTATCTTACTGGGGCCAATTTACATTACTCAGTCCACCTAACATACAAATCTTTCGGCATCTTTAAGGAAAATAGGAGTAATCATAAGAAAACCCCCACAGACATGGGGAGAATGCAATCTAAACACACTGACAATGACCAGGCACATGATTCAAACCCAGGACGCCGGATCCATGGCCCACCAGTAACCAATGGCCTTTCCTAAATCTTAATAATTTAGGCTATATTTTAATTTACAGGTCACACTTCTTGTCATGAATTTGATGAGACTTCTCACTTGTACCGTTCTGTATAGCAAACAAATGAAAATAAAGGGAAAATCAGAGCAACAGTATGATAAGCCTTCTTGTCTTTCAATGCAGGCATCCTTGGCTCTTTGTAGTTGGCTTTGTTTGTGACCTCTCAACCCACTTACTGGGTAAGTATAGCATCCAATTTGATTCCATTATTTGCTCAGGAGATATCTTGAATAAAGATCAATTTCATTCCAATTGTAATGCATTCCTTTTGCATTGAGTACTTACTTAAAATCAGCAGCTAGAAGGTTAAAGCCATTGTACAGGTGGCCTTCAGCTGAGATTTTTTTCAAGTAGGAAAAGCAATCCAAGTTATCCATCAGAAAGTTGGACACCAGGCTACCTGTGGGACAATGCATACAGATAAACAGGAGAAAATGCAATGCATTAATTTTAATCTACTTTTGTCTATATTAAATAAA
This sequence comes from Polypterus bichir lapradei, assembly GCA_026402145.1. Classification (NCBI taxonomy): domain Eukaryota; kingdom Metazoa; phylum Chordata; class Cladistia; order Polypteriformes; family Polypteridae; genus Polypterus; species Polypterus bichir. Next base: position 1,532,224 of record JANRMT010062839.1, on the reverse strand, counting down.
AAGAAAACAAGCCAAACTAACATATATTACCAAATCTATGCAATAAGTAACTTTCTGCAAGTTTACTTCTGGTATGTTTCATTATAAAGCTCCTGACATTTTTAATGAATTCCTAAAGATCTTGAATGGTAGTGTGAATGACCCTTGACAACAGTGTATAAAAACGTGGAGACATTTTTATTAAAACAATTGTGTGTAGCTGCTTTCCCCTTTAATAAATTATTTAGCTACTCACATTGCCTCTAAAGCCTTTAAAAATTTGACATGAAAAGAGCATCTCTGCATTTAGATTATTTACTTAAACAAAACAAATCTCCTGGATCATTAGAACACAGTTTTCAAAAAGTGTCATCACAAGTTCTCCCAGCATTTTATGAACAATGTCATTATTAAGGCACCATCACCCTCCAGGGATAGAGAGTTCTGTGAGAAGGCAAGGTTCTCATATTATTGATGTCACCTCACTTGCAATGAAACTTAATCATTTTGCTGTTGCTGTTTTTTTTTCTCTTTAGTTTGGCTATAGTTTCTGGCAGCCTATCAATAGGGTTCATTGCTGCTTAGCATTTACGAAAAGGCCAACACTTCTATACAACATTGGAAATAAATGTCTGACAGCTAAAAGTAAGAAACTTGTCATTATACAGCAGTCAGAAAATTAATTGCTTCAGGGTGTCCTCCATCAGCAAGATGCTACAGAAGAAAGATATGCTTCTATTGTCTCAAACTGTAGTGGTTTGCACTTCTTACTTATGCATTGTTTGGCATCACTTCTGTCCATTATGTTCTATTTTTATGAAGGCAACAATAGTCAAAGCATTGGTAGGCTACCACTTACTGTATATAGTGAAAGGGATAGTGATTAAGTATAGCCTTTAAATCCAAGGAGGTCTGACTGATCTGCATTAGTAATTATGAAAAAATGTAAATGAATATTGTGTGATGCCTGATTTACATGCCATTTCTGTGTTACAGGGATTTACACATAATGATAGTGTGGGAAATTATGTAAATGCCAGTATAGCAACAATCACAGCTGCTTGTAAACTTGAAGATCTACTGTTTTTTTGGTAAGCAAAATGTTCAAATAGGAACATTTATTCCTATTTTATTATAATCACTCAGCAGAAGAATACCTTTTCTCACAAAGTACTGAAATTCTATTCAAAAATAAAATGCTACTTAAAAGATCACTGTTCATTCCAAGTCATCCAGCTCTCTGTTCTTAGTAGCTCACAATCACCATGAATTACAGAAATCCCTTATTTGCAGACAGCCTTAACACAAACTATTGTGCCTCTTTTAATTTTCTTAATTTTTATATTTCTAGTATTAAATATTATTAGAATTCCATCTAAATAATGTTAAACAAAGTTTTAATTGGAGTGAAAAAATAACACAAGTGTTAAACCTTATTTAAAGAATAAATGCAGTATTCCTGAGTGTAGTTATTTTTTCACAGTCATGTTGTACATTCATTTTAACAAAAAACATGTTTTAGTATAAAGCTACTGGATACTGGGTTCCCTAAAGTCATCCTTTTGTAGTGGCTGAGGGGTTTTTGTTTTGCCTTTGTGCAAGTTTAGTTTAATTTAGTTTAATTTATTTGGTGCTCTGTCCAGGGGTTCTCTCTACTTTGTGTCAGATGCTGGTGGGATAGGCTTCAGCTTCCCAGCAATCCTTTTCAGGATAAGCAGATTTGAAAATAGATAAATGGATAGATTTGCTCCTAAAGGACTGTTTTTGGTTGCTACTAAGGAGCCATGCTGTCCTTTTATAATTTATTTTTATTTCGCTGTTATTTTGCTCCTTTGTACTGTTATTTCCAATGTATAGGAATATCCTTCAGTATGTAAATGGGAACAAATAAAGGGACTTGTATTTACATTGCAGCATTTGCAGGAGGTGCCAGCACAGGTACTGCCAGAAACAGAGGCAGCCATCTGAACAAGAAGTTAAGCAATTTTACATTGTCTTCCATGCTTAATCTAAACTTGTATGTGTGAACACATACAGAGAGGATGAAAAAAAAAAGCAGAAACATAATAAACTACTTAAATTGTATTCAAGCTGCATTTGAACTAGCATGGAAACAAGGGAAAACTCAAATTAACAGGAGGAGTACATTTTTTTCAAACAAAATTTGTGCCAAAAAATAAAACTGAAAAGTAACAGAGACAGCAGAATGGTAGCTCAAAGTTAGGAAATATACTTGATAATGAAAGAAACAGAAGGACAATTTGAAATTTTAAAATTACTTCACTGCAAATAAAGCTGGACAGCAGGCGGTAGAAATGAGGAAGTAACAGCAGGGCAAAGACCATGGTGTTTTATATGGGAGCAAGGCAATAATCATCCACACCTTTGTGATAATGTTTGGGTTAATTTGGATTGGCTATACAGCTTTTTTTACAGCTTTTGTCTATACACACATTTGGAGACATACCACGTCTGTGGTCCCAGTGGTAAAGTTTTGACCTTGATCAGTCACTTTCTCTTGCTGTTGTCTAGGAGTAAACATGGCTACTCCACTCGCTGCTTGCACCAAAAAGGAACAATGGGCAGTGATCTGCTTTTCATCGGTTGGGGCAAGTGAGCCAAGGAGGTCCTTGTGGTACTTTGAGGTACTCAAGCAGGAGATCCAACCCACCTGACAGAATAGGACAAACCTGTGTAATTAGGCCCTTTACATTTATTTTCTACTTTATGTTCTCCATTTTCTTATTTATGTCTCTCTTTTATTATGCTATTCGTTAATTGCACTAGTATATTTCTGTCTCTCTGATTCTGTTTAGAAGGAACACTATGAGAGCACCTTTTCCTAATGACAATGGATATAGCTTAAAATATTTCATTCAATGTAATTTTACTAGTTTTGTCATAAAGAACATGAATGCAAGTATTCAGTACATGATGTTTTAGTCTTCAAAGGCTGACAACAAACCATAGGACTCACAATCTTGTATTGTGCCATGGAAGTACAACAAGGTTGTCTCAGTTTGGTAGCCAATCAATGTAAAGTACACTGCAATAAGTAGAGGAACACTACAGTATATAAAAGTAAACACAAACTGATTAAACAGACATTTGTGCTTTTTCTAAATTTGGATTAGCATCATCCATATTTGTACAGTTTAAAACACTTACTTTCCTTCTTTCCTTGCAGTCTCAATTGTTGTTCACTGTTTTTGGTATTGTATGCAGTGAGTACTCTTTGGCTGTTAACTCTCATAGACGTAAGAGTTCCACTCAATGACTTGTAACTTGCTAAGAGATAATCATGATGATTCAGCCTCTGGTAGTGTCACATTACACAACTGCCTATAAAAGGTGTGCACTACACCTGTATATAAATTAATCCAAACACTACAGAAAGTCAGAAAGTGTGGTGCTGGCCTAAAACACTATGGATCAGCTTAAGTAGCTCCAGGTTTCTGATTCAGTCAATGTGTCTTTTTTGTTGTCTCCATTAAATTCAAATGTCAAATTACCCCTTCTTTTACTTATTTAGGTCAGTTTTTATTGTTTTGAAATATTTTGATTACATTTATGAATTTGGCCTGTTCATTGTAGAGCCAGTTTTGTTTGGAGTAATTTAGAGACAAGTTAGATGTCTATAGTTTTGGCAGGTAAGAATGAGAATGTGAGTGCTGAGCATATGAAGGTGTGCATCATCATTTACAACTGTGCTTTTGACATCGACATTTATTTTTAGAAACAAGCAAGTTACGCACTACAAACACAAGCTGAATATACTAGTTGTTTAAAAATGCAGAAAACAAATCAGATCAGTATTGAAAAATCACAAAAGAAGCAAAACCATTTAGGGAATGTGGAAATGGCTAAACAGGAAAGGTATCAAAGCAACAAGTCATTTGTAGACAAGAATTGACCTTTGTTTAAGTGTTTGGGCATTTGTACATCTCTGAACCACATAGTTATAAAACAGGAGAAGGAGAAGATAAAGGAAGTCAAAGAACTATTTCTCTGAAATAGTACAGTATGGGCGGCACGGTGAAGCAGTGGGTAGCGCTGCTGCCTCGCAGTTAGGAGACCCGGGTTCACTTCCTGGGTCCTCCCTGCGTGGAGTATGCATGTTCTCCCCCCATGTCTGCGTGGGTTTCCTCCCACAGTCCAAAGACATGCAGGTTAGGTGGATTGCCGATTCTAAATTGTCCCTAGTGTGTGTGCGTGTGTGTGCGCCCTGCCCGGGGTTTGTTTCCTGCCTTGCGCCCTGTGTTGGCTGGGATTGGCTCCAGCAGACCCCCATGACCCAGTAGTTAGGATATAGTGGGTTGGATAATGGATGGGATGGACAGTACAGTATAGTAAAGTGTAACAGGGAATTATGTTGAGGGAAAGAGGCATTTACAATAAGAATCAACTTGCATACACTTAATTACTTTTGAAATTTAGAACCTAAAAATCTCTCTCAATGCTTCTAGAAAACAGCTTTTATTAGAAGCAGCCTCTTTGTGGCCATATGCTGCTAAGTAAGCTCACCTCTGCCTAAGGCATCAGCATTACTTGAAGGTTCCAGGTAATTTGTCAAAGCAGCCAACTTTCCTTTTTTGCTTATTCCTAACCAAGTTCCTCCCTTTTTACCTTCTTCCATGTCCAAGCCTTGAAGACAGAGAAAAAGAACACATGAGTTTGTATAGTTTAAGTAAAACTTGCATTATTAACAGTCTCATTAAATCACAGACATTCCTGTGTGTTCTTAAGTGCAGGTTTTTTAGTGGTCCCTGACCTTAAGGACTCTTAATTAGGCAACTATCTACTGTATACAGTACTATTAGTTTGTATTAAACAAGCCAATCAGTTTACCAAATTAATAAAACTGACATAATGTTCTCTACACCATATTCAGAGTGACATAATTAGCTGAGAAAAAATACAGCAAACTTTCATGATGTTGGATGTTTATGGCTCCCAATACGCAAGCAAGGGATTGCACATCAGGAATACAAATGACACAGACAGAAGGAAAACATTCTCTTTTCTACTCCATCTCTGACACTGACTTTTATGTGTTTCAAGTCTTAAATCATAAAAGAAAATCTTATCTTGGGAATAAAGCGTTTTTCCCACTTGCTAAAACAAAGTAGAACTCCCAAGCTGCAAGTCTCAAATGCCGCCTTTCTAAACTGTCTAAAAGCAGCAAAAAGAGCAAACAGGACTGGACATAATACTCTCTTTGAAACATGCTAACTGTCAAATAAAAAAGCAATTATTCATATACTGTATATTTTTATTTTTACCAAAAGCAGCTTTTCTTCAGATGCTTGTTGATTATTTACATCTTCAAATAATGAGTATACATTTTGGACAGGAAAATGTACTTTTATTGCTTCAAAAACAATCAGTTCAAGTCAAAATGTCTATAAGTGCAATCCCATTACTGCCATTTAATTCCATTCAAATCCTGTTACTGCCAGAAGGGATCCTACTCCGTTGGTGCCCTTGAAAATGGCCCTTAACCTGAAAATTGCTCCAGGGTGCTGTACAATGGCTGACCCTGCACTTTGACCTCCAAAGGTCATGCAGAAAGGCAATTTCCCCTCATCAATTACTACATTATACCAAATACCAAAAAAAAAATAAATAAAATAAATAATAATAAAGCACCCCAAGCTTCAGCTGACAAAAGCAAGTGTTTAGATGAAAAAAAGTACAGAATGTTGTAAAACTGTAAGCAAGGTGGAATTCTGAATGTGTTTCCATCTTCAAAAATAATTTCCCTATATTTATTGTCCTTTTGTCTAACAAATCTTACAACAAATCTCACAACATACATTTCATAAAATGGACTACATGAAGAATAAACAAAACACTCTTAATAAATCCATGGTTGTGTTACTTTACTTTAAATTTTGCTATTGAAAGTATTTTAAAAGGTTGCATAGGGTTGTCCTAGACAGTTAATATCAAGTATTTAGGATGATGTTAACTGGTCTAGCTGTAGCAAAAGACATCTGGGGATATATAGGATAGTCTGAAGGCTCAAGGGGGCATGATCCCATTTTCTATAAGTTGGCAAGGAGGAGACAGTGGAAGCCAAAACAGAGCCCCAAACATGGCACTGGGGCAAAAGTAGCCATAGAAAGGCTAAATGTGATTACTTGTGGCAATATGAGCTGCTTAGTTATGGTTTGGAGAAAATAAGAGAAGTATAAAATATGTCTGAAAGCTTAATGGCTAAAGGACCCAAGAACTACCTTTACTTATTGCTCACACATAACCAAGTAGTCCTAAAGGTAGCCCTTAATCCTCCATTAAGGTGCATTTTTCAAACTGCATTTTTTTATACAGTGACTTTTATGTAATCAGGTATTTGCTAAAATAGTACAGTGTATTTATTGTAATTTAAACACATGATGAGAAGTGATCAAATTTGCCTCCACCAAAAAAATAAATATACAGTAGACAATGAATCAGAGCATAACATGAACTTAACATGTTTAGAAGGAATGTGCCAAAGGGATCTTGTTATGATTAATATATGTAAATTGTGATGTAGACTGGAAGCTATCTAAGATTGATTTTACAAGGCATTTTTAAGCATTTATTCTTACATCTACAATGTTTTCCTGAATTAATATTTACTTTGGACAAAATTGTTTGAATTATAACTGTTTGGGTGACAAAGCTGAAACAGCTGCACCGTACATTATAAAATAAAAACTATCATGACGTACAAGAATTAACATTAATCCATATTCATTCTTAGTTAATACACTGATTCAAAACCTTTTCTTAAAGTCTTTCTGCTTTTTAATGTATTCAGATGTGTTTACCGATTTAGCAGCATTATTTTGAAAAGTAATTTTGTGTGCAAACTTATCTTTAATTTACTGGTAAATAGCTTTGTGAATTCTCTCAATATAAGGTGTTGCACATAAAATACAGACTGAAAAATAAAGGGCTATTTTGAAGGTAACTGTTTCATGAGTTTCCTTTCTCAAGCTATTTTAATTTAACTTATTTTCTTCTGTTTGTTGGTCTGAGGCACAAAGAAGTTAATGAAAGAACAACAAATATTACATATGAGAAGAAGAAAAAACTCCAGTTGTATCTTCCTCATGCCTTATAACTAACTACAGAAAACAAATAATTTCTATACAATTGAAGAAAAAAGGAGTATGTCAAAGCAGGTTAGGTTATGTTAGGTTAATTAGCAATTCCAAATGGCTGTGACTATGTATGTGTGAATGGGCCTTGTTATGACCTGACATCCTGTCAAGAGTTGTCTCCTGCATCCAGTCCTGTACTGTAAGCCAATACTTGACTGAGAGAATCTGAGCATGTTATGTACATATATGTAGATATAATGTACATAAAAAACAACAAACGTTACGAATGTGACTATTAGCTTCTATACTGACAGTCACTAAGAGTAACTAAAAAGTCCCATTCATTCCTTAGTGAAGAGGACAATATAATGTCACCAAACTCAGGGGAACAGAAGTAGAGAACAGCTTTCTGAGAAATGACTCACCTGTTCCCAGTACTATATTTAACAAGTCAGTTGACTGTAACGCTAGACATAATTGTGTTATTTCTCTATCTCACACTCTCCGTGTATTGTACACACAAACATACACATACAGTATATATAGTCTTCTGCACTGAGCCCCCACTCATTGTTAGCTTTTGTCCAAGACCCAAGCAAGTCAGTTTCAAAGTGGGACATACATAATATATATAATACATATATATTATTAATATCAACATACATTCACATATTACATAAAATGTTAACTGAAAAGAGGAGGGACATACAGTTTTAAGAGTTTGGGGTGAACACATTATTGTTTTCCAAGCTAAACTACGAGTATCAAGCTTGTTTCATGAAGATGCACATGAGGAAAACATGGACTTGATATATTAACAACAGTTACCCAAAGTTATTGTTCTTAAGCTATATTCCAAAATGTTACTTTAAATGTAATAAAAGAAAATAATTAGGAAGAAAATTCTGTTTTTGAAAAAAAAATACACCCTTACATTGAAGATGTATTTAAGCTGAAGATTTCTTATTTAAATCAAAAATCAATCTTTGTAAAATAATGTAAAAAAATTATAAACATACATACAAATGTAGACATGCAAACAAACATACGTATGTCGGGGATGTTTGTCCTTTGCAGTTCTGCTGCTGCTTATTCACTTGCATATTACAAGCTAATATAAAAAATAAAAAAAGATCTTTAAGTAGCCAAATAGCTTGATGCACTTCAGCTCCTCCTTAATTGTTCTTTTACTACTAAAATACTAAAAAAAAACCCTTTGGGTCTTCTTTCGCCGTATCTGCAATTCCTTTCTAACCTCCTTTTAGCCCCCACAATATCCTTCTTAATGATTGCCCACATGCGCCCTACAATTTGCATTGGAGTTATTAGTCTTACATGCCTTACACAGCTGTTATATGCCTTATGTGAACAGAGTCTAATCACAACAACATACATTCAAAAATACATAAATGACGACGAAAGAAAATGGCTGGAGATTAATTTTTCTATTACTTTATACCTGACCTTAATTATCAGTTTAATTTTGTTGAGTTCCCTTTATTGACAACCTTGCAAACTAATGGAAACACAAGATTTGCGTGTTATTATTCTTCTCTCAAATTCTCTTTCATGTGCTACTGGAACCCATTAAATGCTGAACAAAGTACTATAAATAATATGCAATAAAGCGGAAAATTCAGACAAGAGTAAATTATCTGTTTCTGTATTCTCTATTGTAGGTATCTCATAAATGATTGTAAGGTAATATTTAGCCGAAATGTCACTGTATAAAATATTCACTATTTCAATGGAAATGTATATTGATTAAATGAAATCATTTAAAAAGTCACCTTTTTCTTTTCTTGCTGCTGAAAATAATTAGGGAACACATACATTCTAGATTCATTATGATTTACCAGCTGTAGCTTCTTATGGTTTTGATTTTTATATGTCATAACAAGAATTGAATGTGTACTTTGATGCAAAACAAAGTAGATTTCCTCAACAGAAAATGTGTGTCTTTTGCTAACAATTCTTGTCATCATTAATGCATCTAAAGTGAAAAGTTCAACTTATGTCTACTATGGGATTTCTGGCACAAATGACCTTTCACTTGAGGCTTCAAACTGACAGATTCCAATAGGAAAGGCGCCTTGCATTAAAATAATTGTGTTGGAATGTGACATCCCTAACAGTCAGAAACATGGAAGATACCATGCAAGTTAATGTGTTTTCAATAAAACCTGTCATATTATTGCTTTATGTCATAAAAGAAACAAACATGAAAACCTAGGAGAAGTGGGAAATGTGAAAATGCGTACAATATAACTATGATTTAGGGTATCGACATTTATAGAATACCAGTAACGGCACCCTGCACGATAACGTGAAGTGAATACACTTGACTTGGGCATTCATAGTTTTCATCCTCTTTCTCTGTACGTTTAGCATTTGTTGGCTCAGAGGTTGACACGCTTGCTGCTTCTTGGGCAGCTCTTCTTTTCTCCACCCTAGCGGCCCGCTTCTTCTCATCTTTTGTCGGCATCTTTTCACATTAAAACTGGTTAAGGCAGTGCTTGTGTTGGAATCACTTAGTATGTTATCTTTAATTTTTCACTCTTCAATCTGCCTCAAGAATGATTTAAGATATGAAGAGGTAGGGGAAGTGACAGTGAAGGTGGTAGGGAATGAGAATGGCGCCCATACGCATGCGCCGCACGGCCGCCCTGCTGGCCACTTCCAAGAGTTGATTCTACAATAAAATAAAATAAAAATAAAAAGAGCAATAACCTTGGAGGTCAATCATCACCCCAACAGCGGATAGCAGACGTCACATAGTATATATGTGTACCAAATTTCAGGTCAATAGTTTAAGCGGTTTGCGAGCTACAGGTGATTTAAAATCCTGGACAGACAAATGAACATAAATCTGGAGGAATCCTGCAGGTGGCAGTGCGAGATATCATTATGGTGAGAACAGGTTTGGCTAGCTGTGTTGTGAATTGCCTGGAACACCCATTAAATTCCAATGACACCTTGCCGCAGTATTTCTGAAAAGGATTTTTAATGATTAAATCCATCAATCCAGGGATGAGCCCATTCCAGCAAGCACTGGGCACGAGGCAGAAACAATCCCTAGACAGGGCATCAGCTCATCGTAAGGTGAATACAAGCACACATATACACTAGCGTCATTTTAGCGTCACCTACTCTGCATATCTTTGGAAGGAAACCGGAGCACACTGTGGAAACCCAACAGGAAAACATGTAAACTCCAAGCAGGGAATACCAGTGACGTGACTCCCTGCGAGACAGCAGTGCTACCGCTCTGCCACCGTGTCACCCCCATGTATGTCATTATTAACAGTATTCATTATTTAAACGAACTTAACGATTTATCTGTAAAATGTAACGTACATACTTTAATGGATTTCATCATGAAAGTGATATCAAGTATAAATCTAAAGATTCTAAGTTTGCCGAGAGTTGGAATATCATACATTTAATGTGTTCTGTGTGGTGATCTATTGCTGCTTGCCGTTGCTGTCAGGTCAGGAAGAAGTCCAAGAAGCTCATAGCGATTGAAAATGGGGATGACGTTTACGACGTTCTGCTTTAATGATAAAGTAAACTATGAGGTTAAAGTGGACATTTTGGGATTAAAGCCAAAATTTCCACTTTAATCACAAAATACACCTTTTCACCATGTCCTTAATTTTCTTCTCTGTGGCTCAAATACAGCGCTGTACATTATGCTGCTGTTGTGAAGTTGCACAAACAAATACGGCACAAAAGATGGTATGTGAGACTTTTAAAATGTATCGTATCATTACGATCAGGAATATGAGATGCTTGAATATAAAAGCACCACGAATACATCTATATGTCGGCATTTTGGTTCACCATATCGAACCATTCAACAAACATCAAAGTGCGCACATCGAACCTACTAGGATCTGCATAGTGGCTTTCTGTCACATGTAGATAGTAAACAGAAACTCTGACGTCAACACACTGCGCCCCCCCGACTTTTTGTTGGTACTGCAACTCGCACACGCTTGCCGTTTATTTCTGAGGACCTGCTCAGAGGCCGCATCAAATGAACGCTGGGACCGCGTGGCAGCCATGATGCGTGCACATATGCTTTCAGAGCGTGAAGTATAAACGAGCCCTTATTAAATGATCATCTTATTAAAGACTAGCACAATACCCGCGCTTCGCAGCGGCGAAGTACTGCCTTAAAATTTTTATTAAGAAGAAAAGTAAACATTTTTAAACTGAGGGAAAATATACCAATAACTAGACATTAAGCCAGTTACAATAACGGGCGCTAGAACAGTAGTGCATAAACATTAGTAGGAACAGTCTATATTAAATGGCAAGGGACCTTGTATGTGGCTGTAATATGCGTCACTGTATTGTGTGCCTTTAAGTTTCTCTCTCAGTAATACTGGTTTGTATATCCGTAAAATGCCTGTAATTTTGTGTGTGTGTGTGTGTCTGTCTGTCTCGCGCGTGCCTGTGTGTGTGTGTCTGTCTGTCTGTCTCGCGAGCGCCTGTGTGTGTCTGTCTGTCTCGTGCCCACCTGTGTGTGTTTGTCTGTTGCTCACACGCCTGTGTGTGTGTGTGTCTGTCTCGCGCGCGCCTTTGTGTGTTGTGTCTGTCTCGCGCGTACCTTTGTGTGTGTGTCTGTCTCGCGCGCACCTTTGTGTGTGTGTCTGTCTCGCACGCGCCTGTGTGTGTGTCTGTCTCTCTTCACAGGGAATGCAAAGGAAGAGACTGAACACGTGCCGTGTGGCCCCAAGCATGCGCACTTCACCAGAAGACACACACACGGACACCTGGACCCATACAGGGGTTTTATTAAAGAGGATTATTTATATCATTTATTACTAAAATATGAAAAAGTTTCAGTTTTAACAATGTGTTTACACAGATTACTGTAGAAACGGAACACACATGAAATGCGTGTGTTCCAAATAATGATCTATTATTTCCACTCTAAAACTCCACTTCACTCCCAGATAATCAATCGAGGCATGAGCTGGGAGAAGTTCGTGCACGTTCTAAGTCGGTGGGGGGATGGAATAGCTGGCTGCTTGCAGCTTGTGTTTATCAGCACATTTAGATGACAAAAGACGCTGGCTGAGAGGTGAGAACGGTTTTAAGAAGCGATTTAAGGTGAGACAAATCTACTAGTTTTTTCGTAGGCTCTGGTAATTCTAATGTTAAGGATCTCTTTAGATGCCACATTGTTAGTTCGGCCCTCCGGTTGTAATATGACCAAGCTGTGCGCTGAGCTTACTCTTGAGCATGCAACATACAGTTGGCCATGTGAAAAGCAATCTTGCCTCAAATCTCACAGCTTGGATTGCTGCTGTCATAATCGGTTTGAGTTTCATGGTTTGTTTCAATTACGTTAGTATTTGCAGGACTTGTGTTGAAGTGACATTCGGCATCTGTCAAGCATTGTAAGCATACAACTGGTTTCATCAATAACTTCGCATCCAGCTTTTGAGAGTTTAAACATTCATAAACATCAAAGTGTCCACTACTCAAATCGTCACCTGTGAATCTAAGATGTTTAAGAGGCATTGGCCGTTGTCCAAAGGTGTAAAATATTTGGCCATTTCGGTACACTTGAAAGCGACAACCAAACAATTCAGCGGCAGCCATCAACTCACATGCAGAACCATAGGTGAAGGGCTTAAGCATTTCACTCTTATAGTGCTCCTATGTAGTATAATTATGTCCTGTACCGTCATTAGTCCGCACCTTGAACCTGTCCCAGTTATTCAATATATAAGACACAATGTTCGTCCGGATATCAAGAGTGAGCCTGATATGGCCGTGCAATATGTAACACAGAGAATGGAAAAGGCAGGCACCATCTCCGGGCATGGAAACCACTCGGTAAGTGACAGTTCTTTGACTGATGGTGATCACCTTGATAGACATGTTAATGGGGGTACGGTTGGAACGATAAAGGAAATGGGTACCTGAACAATGTAAACTAAGTCTAAAATACCTATACAATAACTATAATCGTAAAAAACGAACAATAAAACAGCGGAGAAGACATGGATTAAATAAAAAGGCTGCAGTTATCAGTAGGGAGACGTGAATATTGTGGTGAAGCCTTCTACCTACACGGGAAGTTGGAGAATTAGTGATGAGTGAGTGAGTGAGTGAGTCAGACAGTCAGTGAGGGCTTTGCCTTTTATTAGTATATATATACACACACATATATATATTATATATATATAAAATATATATATTATATACAGTATATATATTATATATTATCTATACTAATAAAAGGCAAAGCCCTCAATGACTGACTCACTCATTACTAATTCTCCAACTTCCCGTGTAGGTGTAAGGCTGAAATTTGGCAGGCTCATTCCTTACAACTTACTTACAAAAGTTAGGCAGGTTTCATTTTGAAATTCTACGTGTAACGGTCATAACTAGAACCTACTTTCGATCATATATACGGCCATAGCCTGCAACTCGGTCGCCGTTTGAGGCGGAGTTGCGTCCTGCATCATCACGCATCCCACGTAATTGAGTGCCTGCCCATATAAGGTAAATATTTGCGGATGAAGGACTGTGCTTATGCAAACGAAGATGAGATGGTCTAGTGTTTGGCACAAACTCACCGAAAGTGCGAGAGAAACTTTTAAGTGCCGGGTCTTATCTAACACTAGCAGAATACCCGCGCTTCGCAGCGGAGAAGTACTGTGTTAAAGAAGTTATGAAAAAGAAAAGGAAAAATTTAAAAAATAACGTAACTTGATTGTTAATGTAATTGTTTTGTCATTGATATGAGTGTTGTTGTCATATCTATCTATATATATATATATATCTATATATATATATATATATACTAGCAAAATACCCGCGCTCCGCAGCGGCGAAGTACTGCCTTAAAATTTTTATTAAGAAGAAAATTTAACTTTTTTAAACTGAGGGAAAATATGGCAATAATTATTTGTTAAGGATCTCTTTGTATACCATGTTGTCAGTTCGGCCCTCCGGTTGTAACATGACCAAGCTGTGCGCTGAGCTTACTCTTGAGCATGTAACTTACAGTTGGCCATGTGAACAGTAATCTTGTCTCAAATCTCACAGCTTGGATTGCTGCTGTCATAATCGGTTTGAGTTTCATGGTTTGTTTCAATTACGATAGTATTTGCAGGATTTGTTGTGTTGAAGTGACATTTGGCATCTGTCAAGCATTGTAAGCACACAACCGGTTTCATCGATAAAATCACATCCAGCTTTTGAGAGTTTAAACACTCATAAACATCAAAGTGTCCACTACTGAAATCGTCACCTGTGAATCTAAGATGTTTAAGAGGCATTGGCGGTTGTCGAAAGGTGTAAAATATTTGGCCATTTCGGTACACTTGAAAGCGACAACCGAACAATTCAGCGGCAGCAATCAACTCACATGCAGGTGCATAGGTGAAGGGCTTAAGCATTTCACTCTTATAGTGCTCCTGTGTAGTATAATTATCTCCTGTACCGTCATCAGTCCACACCTTGAACCTGTCCCAGTCATTCAATACATAAGACACAATGTTCCTCCGGATATCAAGAGTGAGCCTGATATGGCCGTGCAATATGTAACAAAGAGAATGGAAAAGGTAGGTGCCATCTCCGGGCATGGAAACCACTCAGTAAGTGACAGTTCTTTGATCGATAGTGATCACCTCGATAGACATGGTAATGGGGGTTGGAATGATAAAGAAAATGGGTACCTGAGCAATGTAAAGTAAGTCTAAAATACCTATACAATAACTATAATTGTAATAAACAAACAATAAAACAGCGGAGAAGCCGTGGATTAAACAAAAAGGCTGTAGTTATCAGTAGGGAGACGTGACTCCCGTGGCGAAGCAAGGAAGGGAATGTAGAGACCGGAGCGACGGACGGTCTTATATAGGCAGGCAGCCAACAACGTGGGAGGCGTTGGGATGGGGGACCCAACGCCACCTCACACAGTGACTGAGCTGCAGGCTATGGACGTATATATGTACGTAAGTAGGATTCAGTTAGCGTTGGGAACCCATGTACCAAATTTCTTGAAGATGGGCCCATAAGTAACAAAGACTGTTGAAAAGTTCAATATGGTGGCCGACAGTGGCATCATACCACCGAAATAAGTACGTACATTGGTTTCGGTTAGCTCAGGGAAGTCACCTACCAAATTTCGTGAAGATGGGGCCGTAAATAAGAAAGTTCAACATGGCGGACGTTGTTGACCGTTATGACCGTTACGCGTAGAATTTCTAAATGAAACCTGCTAAACTTTTGTAAGTAAGCTGTAAGGAATGAGCCTGCCAAATTTCGGCCTTCTACCTGCACGGGAAGTTGGAGAATTAGTGACGTTGGAAAGTTCAATATGGCGGCTGACAGTGGCGTCATACCACCGAAATAAGTACGTACATCGGTTTCGGTTAGCGCAGGGAAGCCGCCTACCAAATTTCGTGAAGATGGGGCCATTCTTCTACCTACACGGGAAGTTGGAAAATTGGTGAAGTTGAAAAGTTCAATATGGCGGCCGACAGTGGCGTCATACCATCGAAATAAGTAAGTACATCGGTTTCGGTTAGCTCAGGGAAGCCGCCTACCAAATTTCGTGAAGATGGGGCCATAAATAAGAAAGTTCAACATGGTGGACGTTGTCGACCGTTATCGACCGTTATAACCGTTACGTGTAGAATTTCGAAATGAAACCTGCTTAACTTTTGTAAGTAAGCTGTAAGGAATGCGCCTGCCAAATTTCAGCCTTCTACCTACACGGGAAGTTGGAGAATTAGTGATGAGTCAGTCAGTCAGTGAGTGAGTGAGTGAGTGAGTCAGTGAGGGCTTTGCCTTTTATTAGTATAGATATATATATATATATATATATATATAGCAAAATACCCGCGCTTGGCAGCAGAGAAGTAAAAAGAAAAGGAAACATTTTAATAATAACGTAACATGATCGACAATGTAATTGTTTTGTCATTGTCATGAGTGTTGCTGGCATATATATATATATATATATATATATATATATATATATATATATATACACACACATATACACATATATATACACACACACATATATATACATACATATACACACATACATATACATACACACACATATATATAAACATATATATACATACTGTACATATCTACATATATACACACACACACACACACACACACAACTATCGTATATGTTGAAGTTCTATTTAAATTTTAAATAGAAAGAATTTTTATTTAGTCGACAGAATATTATTCCGGAATAAATCAACTCAAACCTTAAATAACTTATAATATTTTGCTCTCCATAAAAAATATATCCTGTCTAAATTATACAAGTTAGAAATAAAGTAAATGTTAAAAGAACAAACATTCAAATTTCTTTACTCTTATGTAATTTTATATAAAAAATAAACTTAAATTTTAAATATCCCAAAAGATTTTGCTCTCCATAAAAATATATCCTGTCAAAATTATACAAATTCAAATATGAACATGGTGCATAACAAAACCTGGAAACATAAATAAAATTTGTTCTTTTCAGCAATAACAAATCAAATCATTCAGTTTATGAACAAAGTGCGTATTTGGGAACACCGTAGTGTCGACTTGGTTCAACATTACTTGGCAACAGGGAAAGTGGGGCAAGTTGCACTGGTGCATTTGTGTCTCCCATAATAGTAGCTTCACTTGAAATCACTTTGTGATTTTGCACGGGTAAAAACGTCTGCTGAAGTGTCAGATTCTTCTTTAACTCTTCTGCTTTCTGTATCTTGTGCATTGCATTCAGGTCTTTCAGGTTATCTGGATGTTTTGTCTCATAGTGCCGTCTTAGATTAAATTCTGTAATTACACCCACATTTGCTCCAGAAATGAGACACACGGGTTTACCGGCAATGTCAGTAAACATATACTCAGCCTCCCATCGGTTTTTAAAGGCTCTATGTTCAGAATCACCTTTTCTCTTCGGCATCGTGTGGGCTAGCTTCACAATAACTTGCACCATCATAAGCTAGACTTGATTAACGCGGTAAGTGTTCGGCAAGGCAGCTGAAGCGCTGCATTATGGGATCTGTAGTTTATTGTGTTACCAGCGCTTCATATCCCCGGGCCATTAATAACAATAATACAGTATATAAAATGATCTCGCGGGCCGGATATAATTACACACCGGGCCGGATGTGGCCCGCGGGCCTTGAGTTTGACACATACTGAGTGTTGCTGTCATCAAGGATTTGATTATCATTATTTCTTTCAATCAGGTTCGTATTTGTAGGATGTGTTGTGTTCAAGTTACATTCCGTGTTTGTCAGTCGTTGTAAAGATGACAGGTTTCATTCATCGATTTGTTTCTTACTGCATCAATAAACAGCTCGTCTTCTTCTTTATCTGAGACCTGACACACTGCATGCACGGGTTTTTTTGTTACACTGTCTTCCTTTAGCGGGACATTGACTTTTTCCACCGTGTGCTTTGTTTCCGCAGTAGCTGCAATTATGAATATGCTTGTATGTATCAGACGCTTCATATTTTTTTGCTGCCTTTTCAATTGTGTAATTCGGTTTTTGTTCAGCACTCTTTGGAACTGTTGCTTTTTGTCTGTGCACTGCGTCAGTTCACGTGAGCCGCTCGGTGTACATGCATCGAAGTTTCCCAGCTGTGCTGGTGCCATGTCGTGCTATGTCCATGGCTGTATCTAATGTTACCGAAGTCCCGGCACTTAAAACTTTCTCTCGCAGTTTCGCTGAGTTTGTGCCAAACACCACCCTGACCATCTCATCTTCCTCTGCATAAGTACAGTTCGTCACCCGTGAATATTTAGTGGCAGTGTTTCTATTGGATTGCCGCTGACAGACGGCCTTATATGGGCAGGCACTAAATTACAAACGTCAGCGGCAGCCTGTCTATGAACTTAATTTAAAGTTTAGGTTTACATCGTGCTTTGTTTCCGAAGTAGCAGAACTCATGAATATGGTTGTATATGTCACTCGCTCGCTTCTTATTGTTTCGCTGCCTTCTCAATTATATAATGCATGTTTTCTTCAGCGCTTTTTGGGCCTCTTCCTGGTTTTCTACATACTGCATGATTACGTGGGAGGCGTGATGATGTCACACGAAACTCCGCCCCCACGGGTTTCAAGCTCATCTCCATTACAGTAAATGGAGAAAAACAGCTTCCAGTTATGACCATTACGTGTAGAATTTCGAAATGAAACCTGCCCAACTTTTGTAAGGAAGCTGTAAGGAAGAAGCCTGCCAAATTTCAGCCTTCTACCTACACGGGAAGTTGGAGAATTAGTGATGAGTCAGTCAGTCAGTCAGTGAGTGAGTGAGTGAGTGAGTGAGTCAGTGAGGGCTTTGCCATTTATTAGTATAGATTAAATAAAGCTGTGGACATTGCAAGATCACACAAGAGAATGGCTCACGTGAACTGACTGTGAATGCAATACGTAGAGAACAAGGAAGAACTCCAAAGAGCGCTGAACAAAAAATGCATTACACAATTGAGAAGGCAGCAAAAGAATATGAAGCGAGTGACGCATACAAGCATATTCATAAGTGCAGCTACTGCGGAAACAAAGCACGGTGTAAACCGTAAGTTTAAATTAAGTTTATAGACACGCTGCCGCTGGCGTTTGTCATGCCTACGACGAATACGATATTCGCGAGATACAAGTTTAATGAGAAGACACGAGGTATAAATGAGACTTTGGATCACTTTGTAACGGAGTTAAAATTGCTGTAGCGAGAAACTTTTAAGTGCCGGGTCTTAGCTAACACTAGCAAAATACCCGCGCTTCGCAGCGGCGAAGTACTGCATTAAAATTTTTATTAAGAAGAAAATTTAACCTTTTTAAACTGAGGGAAAATATGGCAATAATTATTTGTTAAGGATCTCTTTGTATACCACGTTGTCAGTTCGGCCCTCCGGTTGTAACATGACCAAGCTGTGCGCTGAGCTTACTCTTGAGCATGCA
>JANRMT010062839.1:1480626-1503185 GCA_026402145.1 Polypterus bichir lapradei | reverse complement strand
TAACTTTTGTAAGTAAGCTGTAAGGAATGAGCCTGCCAAATTTCAGCTTTCTACCTACATGGGAAGTTGGAGAATTAGTGATGAGTCAGTCAGTCAGTCAGTCAGTCAGTCAATCAGTCAGTCAGTCAGTCAGTGAGTGAGTGAGGGCTTTGCCTTTTATTATTATAGATATTCTTTCCGTTTCTTTACCTTGCTTTCTTTCTTTCCTGCTTTCTTGCATTCTTTCGTTTTTGGCAGCGTCTCTATGAAGTTGTGGATTTGCCTGCGAGTATAATAAAGGAACTGTCGCCGAGCCGGTGAGATCGCTTCTTTACACGTAAATAAAGTAAACGTGTCTGCTACGTACATCAGGATTGGTCGCCTTATATAGGCAGGCAGCCAACTATGTGGGAGGCGTGGTGATGGGGGACGCAACTCCGCCTCACACGGCGACCGAGCTGCAGGCTATGGCCGTATATATGTACCTAAGTAGGATTCAGTTATGACCGTTACACGTAGAATTTCGAAATGTAACCTGCTTAACTTTTGTAAGTAACCTGTAAGGAATGAGCCTGCCATATTTCAGCCTTCTACCTACACGGGAAGTTGGAGAATTAGTGATGAGTGAGTGAGTGAGTCAGTCAGTCAGTCAGTCAGTGAGGGCTTTGCCTTTTATTAGTATAGATGCAAGCTCACTAAAAGCAAAAGAAACTACAATATTTATTAAAATAGTATGTTTAATCTCAAAACACAGGGCAATAGGATTTTTACAGATGCAATGCAAAATAAAGGAATATTGACTAAGACATAGAAAACTGCTGTCCAACATGCATTTCTTAAATAAGACACTGTTATACATTTCTTTATCATAAAACTGCATCCCTACTCAAATCCTATCTCTCTTTCTCTGTCCCTCAGGATCAGAGTCTTTGTTTCAACTTTCCACTGAACTTTTGCATCAAGTCACTCTAGGCCTACTGTTACGCTGCAGAAGGCAACCTCTAAATCTTTTGCTTGGCTGACTTTTCAAACAAACACCATAATTTATTTCAATGGAGTTCATGAGCTCAGACAGCTTCCACTCTTTATTTATCTCATTTATGGATTCAAGGTGTGTACGCATGATGCTTGCTTATTCATCTTACACTTTTTCTGATCATTTATTTGTTTTAACCATTAACTCTAATTTGATCAATCAAAGAAATCTGCATTTAGCTCACTAGTTCAAGTCTTGTTTATAGATGGGTGAAACCCCTGTATGATTTGCTACTGTAGACCTCTTTCCATTTTTGGATGAAAACCATAGCCATAGAGTTGGCTTTTCCAGTTTCTCCCACAAAGTGGGCATAAACATATTTAAAATAAAATATCAAATCAGATTTGCAATTTGGAATTCTGAATAGTATTGCAGATTACAGTGCACTACTAATAATTCATGTGTCACTTTGAGCGTATCCTACCTAAAAAAAAAAAAAAATAAAGCAAACATAGCATGCAAATGTTTTTAAACTTCTTCTGTTATTAGCATATTTACATCCCTTTTTATTTAAATTAAAAACAAACAAAAATTTCTCCTTACCACTGAGGATATCTCCGGAATCTCCCCAGAAATCTGCCACCTTTGCTGGCCTATTATAAACTTCATCTCGATTGGCAGCCAAGATAAGCCTAGGAAACAGAAGAAAAATGGTGATGCCACTAAACAGCATCTGAAACAGCTCCCAGATTTTGAGAAAATACTTTACTTAAAACTGGCACCCTGTCTAGAAATTGGCCCTGCCTTGCTCCAGTCTCCCATGACCCTGCTCAGGATTAAGCAAGCTTGGAAGATGGTATGGTATTGTACACTAATTTACTCCCTTTACTTCCTTAATTCTTACGAACATGGCTGTATTTTTGGCAGTGGCAAAGAAGAAAATATACCTGCAGACTGTAATGCATATCCCAGTTTTTCAAAAGTATCACAGTACCAGAGCATCTTCTAATGTCAGAGTATATGACATTCCCTTTACTTAGACTAAAAATGTTATTTCACTGCCAAGATTCAGAAGATGTTACTGCCTTTTTGGTAATTATTTAGGTTGTATCAAAAGAAGCAAGATCCACAGTTGCAGTATGCATGGGTAATGAATATTAAAAAAAATATGGTCAAGTAATACCCAATTTTCCATTTATATGGTGAAACTAGAAACCATTTAACTGCAGGTAAATGTTAAATGCATCCATCCATCCATCATCCAACTCGCTATATCCTAACTACAGGGTCATGGGGGTCTGCTGGAGCCAATCCCAGCCAACATTTTCGCAAGGCAGGAAAAAGACATTATTATTACTATTATTAAATATCGTATTCCTTCCAAGAAAAACACATTTTAGACTGGTTTTATTATCTAAAGAAATAAATAACTACTACAGTTATGTCCATAAATTCAGATTATTGTAGCCTTAATTTGTATTTATGCTACAAGATTAAATTTGCTTTGTTACTGCCTCACTCCATTTTAAAATTTGCTTCAGCCTCTATTACATTAGTCTCTAATGTATCTAAAGAATATTCTATGCAGGAGCTGAAAAAAGATCACAATAGTTTATTGTTGTGTAAAAACCTTAAAATGACCTTCTAAAAGGGATCTTATTGCTTTTTAAGTTTCTCAGTTTTTTCCTGATTACCTTAAAGTAATGTCATTTTCTCCCTTGTCTGTGTGAACTCACGCCCTCCTTTTTTTCTTGTGAAGTGGCACTTATTTTAATATTTGCATTATATTTGGACATGTCATCAGAATCAGAGTGTGTAAGAAGTTATCCCTGATTCTGTTGTTATACAGCTGTTACTTCCATGATTTCGCTGTTCTTTTGGTGATATTCCAGATGATTCCAGGGATTGGAGAAACTGTACTTAGCTGAAAATAATAATTTACGTGGTTGTTAAGCTATTTCATATTTAAAAGAGCCACTCTTTTTCATGTTTAACACATGCTAATGTTTGTGAAATCTGACAAATGCTTTACTGACTAATCATCTTATTATTAATGTTTATTATTTCTATTATTGTAATATAATGATTAAATGCATATCAAGTGCTCCTTATACTTTCCTAGCCAGTCCCTTTTGCACACACATACGTCAATTGATAACATTTCTAGCAAGCATATTTAACACAGAAAGGCCATAAGCTGATTTGTTCAATAGAGTAGCTGAAGAAGCTCTTGAGTTGGATGATTATAAATCTATCTGTAAAGATAGGCTTGAAGGACCAGGGAGTTTGTGAGCAGAAACCTCTGATTCATTGCGAGATCATGACTTTAGCTCCAGGTACATAGTGTTTTGTACATCATGAATACCCTCTTGTATTTGGTTTCATTTATCTTTTTCAAAAAGCTCAAGTAATATAAAAAAAATAAATAAATAAGTGACCCACTGAGGGGAACTGAATATCACAGCTAGGACCTTTGCACTGTACATAACCATCAGAGGTTTTACAACAAACAACATAAACAAAATATATATTCAAGAGAAGGGCAAAATCCATCACCATTGTTAAAATGGCTTCAGGTTTATTTAGTATTATTACTGTTTTAGGACATTTGAATGCCAAACTGAGTCATTAGGAACTCACCATTTTTCAGCCCATTTAATAGCCAAATGAACAACCTTTCTTGACTGCTGAAATATGAACATGCCAGGTAGAAATTGTGTTATTCTACAACTATCCTCTATTGATTGACTTGGTTAAATATTGAAGGGAGTGAAGATGATGGTACCAGGAGAGGATGAATAGGATCAATTTAAGCAAATTAATTGATCACCATTTAATTTAGCTTTAAGCAGATTTGGAAAAGGATGGTTTCAGACACATGTGCCTCGTTAAGTGTTTTGCAGGGTTTATTCTGTAGGCACAAGGAAGTGGGAGGAAGAGTGGACCACATTTTGGCAAAACATCTGTTCCCTTTTCAGCACAGATGAACATGCAACTGGAAGCGACTGATATTGTTATCTTTTAGTGATTACTGGTTTTGCCCCTTTAAGTCACTTGGCATAAAGGAAAAATGCTAACGTGACGAAGGCATTCATTTGATGGCCTTTCTCCGTGGATGAAACAACATTCAAGCAAGAAACTGCAATACTGCTCTCCTCTTTTCCAATATTTAGATCCCACAGTCTTTCCCTTGTAGTACTTAATCAGGGATATTTTGGGTCCTCACCACTTGTAACACTGAAAGTGTACTTTTCTCTTTACAATGTATTTAAAACTGAAAATGCCAAAAGAAACAGCAAAAATAGGTCATGCATTTACCTGTCATTTAATGGGTTATTAGAATTACAAACATCATAACATCAGGAACTCCTATTTTAAAGTTCAGAAAATCTAGGTAAGGAAACTGAACAAGAGACCACAAAAGAAGGTAGCATAGAAAAGTACAGATAAAATACTGCCATTTGTCCGTGTGTCAACTCATCATCCACTTTCTTATTGCACTAATCTGCAATAGGGTCAAGGAGAACCAGAGACGACTTGAGTGATACTGGGGGCATGTACAAAATCTGGATGGACCACTAATCTAACACAGCACAGTTATTTATACCAATTTATAGACAACTTTTTCAAAGAATGTACTATGTTGTGTAATTCACTGAAATTCACAAAAGCAGCAGGCACATAAACATTAGAAACATTTCCTTGCACAAAAGATTCAATAAAGTCTCTAGACGATTTAAAAGTGGTAGGGAGACAGGACTAAAACACATGGTTTTAAAGCAGTGACATGTTATAATTCTAATTCCAAAATAAATTAGCATTAGGAGAGCCCACAAGGATTACTTTACCCAATTGACCATACATAGTGATTATGAGCACCTGCCTACATAACCTCACCTGTTATGGGTAAAAAAACACTGCACTGAAAATAAAATAAGTAAAAAATATAAAAAACAGCACACAAACAAAATTAACCACACAAAAATTGCAAAGTGTAAAGTGCAAAAACAAAAAGGAGGGTCAAAATGTTAGAGTCTGACTTTTACAAAACAAAAATTAGAAGAGCTGATTATTTTACCATTGAGAAGGCCTATTTTAATAGTGGGAAAATTACTATATGACCACATCCACATGACATCACACTAAACATGTGAAAAAGCCCACGCACTATCCTTCCAAGCATTATAAAACCAAAAAATAAAATTAATGATAAAAGGCAAAAAAAAGTTAAAATGCCTTGCAACCTGACAGGATCTAAATTTGTAGCTGTGAAAAAGGTCAGGACAAAGGCTGTCTATTTAAATATGAATTCTCAAAAAGTATAACTGAATACATTTTATGTGTATTCACAGAGAAGGTGGTGTGCAAATTCACTCCTATACAAAGGAATCGTTACAGGACTTGCTTCTGTGATGGAGATTTTCACCCAGTTTTACTCATTGTGTCACTATTCTTGCATTTAAAAAAGCAGGCATTGATAGTTTTGAGGTCAAAGAACCATATTTACAGTGTTCAGTTTTGGCTCAATATCTGTCTGTTAAAAGGAATACAATTTTTGGTATACTGACACTTATTTGAATAACTGGTTCAAACTGCGGATGTTGACATATCAGAATTTCACTGTTTTATGTTACTTTTAAAAACTCTAAGTGAAGAAACAAAAAAAAACAGAATGATAATTTCTTGAGATGTGTTTGTTAGCAGACTGAAGGGAAAGAAATAACATTAAAACATGAGTCTGGTAAAAGACGTTTATTTACAGGAGTAACATGGCCTTTAATTGTGAAAATGACTGGAATGAAAACTCACAGCCATCATTGTCTTTTAATACAGCACAAGTTGTAAGCACTTCTGCAATTCTAGCAGTGCCAAACAAGGCTGACAATTGCAGTATTTTTGCAAGAAGGTATTTTAATACATTTAACATGGTTTTCTAATACATGCATTTCTCTTCCTTCTATTTAATATTGACCTTTACAACATTCTCTTATGGGAAATCTGAGATTCGACTGTGGGAAAGGTTAGGAATATGAGACTCTGAACCTAGAGTTACACAGGAAATGTCTTTATACTCCACTTCCATGCAGCAGTGAAAGAAGCCATTGAAGACAGGGAAGGATGCCTTAACCATTCTTGTTCACTCAGCACATACTCTTCCCACAAGTGTATTTTTGTGTTTGTTCCTTTTTCCCTCCCTTTCTGGAACATAGCTACAAGTTTCACAATCTTTAGTTGTACAGGAACTCAAATTACCCCAAATATATTTGAACATAGATGAGAATGTAGGGGGTTAGATTATTTTCTCTGTATATAATATCTGAATATAATCAACTGATATAGATACTCAAACCTGGGCAAATTGCTCATAGTATACTGCACAAATTTAGTATCTAATTTACAAATGCAGACTTGTAGAGGATGTAGAAGAGTCATTCACAGCACTCATTTTGCTGATTGTTAAGAACTCAGTAATATTTAATCTCATCAAGTTCAAGATTTATCCTACTTAATAGATATGACATACACAGGTGCAATTTACACTGGCACCGAATTTGCCTTAAGGCTAATTTTGTCAGTTGAACTTGATGACCTGCAGCTAGTTCAAAAATTAATAGTTAACATAAACACAGAATGCAAAATGGAAAAGAAAACTGAAATATGACTTACTTCAAACCATGAAATACCACTTCTAAACTGTATTTAGAGCCACTGCAGAATGCTATATGCAACGACTCAGTGAAAGATCTGGATAAAATGGACAAGCAATGAAAATAATGAAAATAAACACTAACAAAGAATATTTTTAAATATAAACATAAACATAGCATTTTCCTGTTGAAACTGCAGCCGAAGACAACGAGGTGAAACACATAAGCAACTCCAAATGAGAATACTGGAATATGAACAGTTTGGACAGATCTGACTAGTTCTAGTCCAGACATCACTGAAATGCTGTAGCAGATCTTGAAACAAGCATTCATGGTCAAAAATGTGTCTCTGAGATGAAGCAGTTGCTCACAAAAATGAAAACATGTCACCAGATAACTGAATAAAAACTTATCAGTAAAAGCAGGTAATATGTGATTGTAGTTATTCAGATGAAAGAAGTAACGATGGTTACTGCTTAACTTACATGTTCAAATAAGTTATTATATTTTATTGGGGGAGGGTGTGCCCCCCTGGCCGCCTATGGTGGCCCAAATCCCCCTTGATTGCTTGCTCTCAGTCCATGGTTATATTTCAACATTCTCAAAACTCTGGCCCTCAGATTTACTTACACTTATAGCAAACACTAAAAATATTGGAAATTGTCATCTAGGCTAAATTAATGGTAATCTACTTGCTGAAATATCAACAGTATCTAACTTAATACACAGAAGGAGTATGACTTCTCCTGCAGGATCACTAGTCATGATTTTGTCGGCAATTAAATGTTTATGCAGTTTTACAATTTGTAAGTGTGTGGCATTGCATAGGCTTTATTTGTCGTTGCTAACACAAAAGTTGACTACTGCTGTTCTTAGCAAAGCAGATGTATATAAGGTTTTTTGTTTGACGTATGCAAGTTATATTGGTTGAACCAAGATGACAGTATCTTTGTTGTATTCTGATAATGAAGATGAAATAATCATATTTAATATTTACTTAAAATAAAATATGTAACATTACATAACACATCATTCTCTCACTCAATTTTATTCAGAGTAGTAGTAGTCTGTACATTATATTGGCAGCACTGGATGCAGAGCAGGAATCAGCTGGAGACATGGTGCCAGTCCATCTCAGGTCCCACACATGTCCACATCCACACTCACACTGGAACAATTAAGTTGTCAGCTAGTCTAAACTGCAGAATGTCAGATGAAAACAGGTGCAGCCATAGAAACACAGATTGGAAGTGAATGTGGAAAGACTACACAGACAAACAATGAGACAAGAACCTAGAATTCTGGATCTGTAAAGCATAAATACGAATCATTGTATCATAAAGTCGCTGTAGTAATAGTGCAGAAAACCAGATGTGAAATTTACTCTTCATAACTCTGTTGCTTATTCTTTCTAATGATTATCAGAATTATAATTAATATTTGACAAATATTTGACTTTCTTATGAAAGTCATAAGAAAACCACCACAACCATCAACTGCACCTATTTTTAGAATGAAAGTATGAATAAGAATGTATTGATTCAGTGACAATAAAAGCATCAGGGACATTGCGTTTTGCTTACCTTGCAGTTTACTACTAATGTTTGTCTAGCAGTATTTGTGGGGATAACCTGATCCAACTCAGTCCCCACATTAAATTTCAAGATCTGATCAAGACATAAGAAGTTTGAGAAAAAATGGAAGATTATACAGTCTGTCAAGCTCATTTGGTTACCCGACAATTAAGTTGTCCCAGTATGTAAACCATATTCTTTTCAAAATTTGTCATGGTTTTTGCTTCAACAACATAATTAAATAGTTTGTTCTAGATTCCCATGACTGTTACTGAAAAAAGTGCTTCATGGCTTCAGTCTTAAATGCACAACACTTTCATTTCCACCAGTGTCACTGAACATGTAATTTAGTATTTAATCAAAAGAATTCTACTTGATCTTTATCTAGTGCATTTGGAAATTAATAAATCCAAACACAGCCTTCTCAAAACTAGAGAGATTTCATTTCCATAGCTTGTCAGAGTAGGAGATGTCCTTTATTCCCAAGATGCACATGGTCACTTGCTTTTGCATAGCTTTTAGTACTCTTATGTCTCTTTTTATAGCTTGATGACCAGCACTGCTCACAAGACTGCAGATGTTGTCTAAGAATAACATCCTTTAATTTATACTCAACAGTTTTTACAATATAACCTCACATTGTATTTTTTGGGGTCAGCATATTGTCTAGTTCATGAGACTATTGTATCAAAATAAACCCCTACTTGGGATAATATACAATACAAATAAATAACTTTTTCAGTTTTGAAATAATGTACCATTTCAAAATAATATTCAGGATAGCATTTAGAATTCGATCTGTATTAGTTTCATAATTTTGAGTTTGGCTTTGGTGATTTCATCCGGCATTAATGCTGTTTGAGCTTAGTTAACTGTTTGACTATCCTTCTGGATACCCTTTTGAAAGACATTCATTTCACTGTCATTATAAAAATAAATTCAACAGTCAGTTTGGCCTAGCACTATAACAATACCCAATATAATTAATATAAACGATATACAGTAAGTAATAGTCTAATTAAAGACACATAACCTATGTGTGCACTTTGTTTCTGGTTGATTAACCAGTCTGAAATCTAGTTTTGTGTGCAACCTTTGGGGTCAACTGTTTCAAAGTTTCAAAATTAATCTTTGGTGTGGAATCATTTTAAAGGTTTTTTTGGAAATTTTTCAATTCTGTGCTTTGCTTTGGACTACTGCTTCAGTTGTCTGACAGTATCTTCCTCTCATAATCCTATGCTGGCTGTTATTTGGTATTTAATTTACTTATAAATAAACAGCTTTGTAATTTACTTTGGATTATAGTTTCCTTAATTTTACATTGTACAGAAGAATTATTGCTGTTACTTACATTTTAAACTCTCCAGTCATCAGGCACATCTCCCATCTGAACTGACTGTTAGAATATGCTTAATAAAGTTTAACAAACTTTAATTCTGTCAGTGCTACAGATAAAGTAGGTCTGGAGGTTTTGCTAATAAAGGTTATTATTTTTACTTTTACGTGAGGCATTCCACTTATTTATCTTTAAGAAACACTGTACTTTGTTAAAATATTGATTTAGTGCAGTCATTATTTTATTCTTATTTTCAGTGACTTCTCCTCGGCATGTTAAAATCTTAATTTTTTTAACAGAATAGCACTGGAAGATTGTTTGCTTCAACAGCAGTTCTTTTTAAACTTTAAAAAGATTTTTTTTATCCATTCCTGTAGTGTTGAATATTCCTGTACGTCTTATTTTGTGTATGTTTTAAAATTTCCTTGTTCACATATTTTTTCAGTCTTGTGTTTTAATAACATGCATATTCACAGAATGTGGAAACCCAGATTTACAAAAGCATTTTCCAAATAGAATTTTTATCACCCACTTTCGCAAGATCTGAGCCTTGAGGACTTTATTTCTCAGCAATTGAAGGTCATGCAAATAACTTTACAGGGTTTTACTTTCCTTCTGATCATTGATGAAGATGTGAATGTTAAATTAAAAACTACTGTATTTAAAATTTGTCTATGTCAAAACAAATACTAAATTACAATTAGGGCAAGTAATAAATTACAATTACTGTACATTTTTGTTTCTATTTAATATTACATCCATCCATCCTTTTCCGCTTATCCGAGGTCGGGTCACGGGGGCAGCAGCTTGAGCAGAGATGCCCAGACTTCCCTCTCTCTGGCCACTTCTTCTAGCTCTACTGGGGAATCCCGAGGTGTTCCCAGGCCAGCCGGGAGACATAGTACCTCCAGCGTGTCCTGGGTCTTCCCCAGGGCCTTCTCCCGATTGGACGTGCCCAGAACACCTCACCATGGAGGCGTCCAGGAGGCATCCTGATCAGATGCCCGAGCCACCTCATCTGACTCTTCTCTACTCTGAGCCCCTCCCGGATGACTGAGCTTCTCACCCTATCTTTAAGGGAAAGCCCAGACACCCTGCGGAGGAAACTCATTTCAGCCGCTTATATTCTCGATCTCGTTCTTTCGGTCACTACCCATAGCTCATGACCATAGGTGAGGGTAGGAACGTAGATCGACTGGTAAATTGAGAGCTTTGCCTTACGGCTCAGCTCCTTTTTCACCATGACAGACCGATGCAGAGGCCGCATCACTGCAGACGCCGCACCGATCCACCTGTCAATCTCACGCTCCATTCTTCCCTCACTCGTGAAAAAGACCCCGAGATACTTGAACTCCTCCACTTGGGGCAGGATCTCTTTCCCAACCCTGACAGGGCACTCCACCCTTTTCTGGCTGAGGACCATGGTCTTGGATTTGGAGGTGCTCATTCCCATCCCTGCCACTTCACACTCAGCTGCGAACCCATCCATTTTAAAAAATATTATATAAAACAGTAAATTATTTTCCAAAAGTTAAGATTATATTTCCAAGAACACACTATATCAATAAAAACATTGACACTTTTATTTCAGAAAAAATATGAAGTGCTTGGCTACAACATTCTCCTCCACTGACAAGGTGTTCAAATAATGGATTTCAATTAATGAAATGACAGGCTCACACTTATAATCGAAGTTATAAATGAATTATGTAGTTTGCACAAAGGCAAGCAGTTTATTTATCTTTACACACACACTGTCAAGAAGTACATTCACTCTGTTTGAGAGGCTGAAATATTTACTGTACTGTATAAGTATACAGATGCTAATGTCTTCATGTGACTAATTAAATGAAGTCGTAGATCTTTATGGACTTACTAATGTACCTTTAGTTATTTTTCACATTTTATCTGAACATGCTGTATTCTCCTTATTCATTATTTTAAGTTTAATGTCCGACAACAGAAATAGAGAATTATAATGTACAGACAGCTGAGCATGCTTAATTTTGGACAATGTAAAAGCTGCCATCTCTTTACTTAGAGAAAGGGTTTCATCCCTGCCCTCTGAATGCCCAAGTTGCTGCTAGTTTTTGTTGCAACAAATATCCAAAGCAAATTCTTGCTCTTAAATTCAACCATTTTATAATTTGATCATGTTTGCTGTCAGTCTTTGAAACTGAGAATGCACAAGTCAGACAAGTGTCTGTTTTACTTTGTCAAATATGTAGACAGAAGTGTAGTATTAGTCAACAAAAATATATTTTTGTGAATTTCCCCTTGGGATCAATAAAGTATCTATCTATCTATCTATCTATCTATCTATCTATCTATGTATTTCTGCTTCAACTAAACTACATTTCATTGATTCAAAATAACAGCACTGCTGATATACTTCATATTTCTGATTAAGAATGGGAGCAAAAATGATAAAATTAAGTAAAAGTGATCTACCTACATCCAGGGAATGGTATATCTTTCTGAGAATGAGGATAAATTGTGTTACAAAGCAAATGATATGATAAAAAATTACATTTTTAGAGTACAATACTCTAAAATGAAAAAATAGCATTTTTAAAACAGTATTTTGTTTAAGAAAGAAACAATGTGCCAATATGAAAACACATTTATTTAACTAGAGGTAAATGTATTTGACTATATAGTTATTGACATGCCTTAGACTGAAAACAATCCAAAAATGTGGTCATGGAGGAAAAAGAAAACAAAACAAAAAAAAAAACAAAAACAACAAAAACAGACACTTAGGGATCGAGTCTTAACATTGTAACTGATGAATATCCCAGTTTCTGGTTTTACAAGAAAATGGGAAAAATTTAGTCTTTGCTTTGGATTTGAATATTCAGACTAAAACTTTAATTTAATTTAATGTAAAATTCCTTCAACACTAAGACATACGCATAACTAAAATTAAATAGTCAGCTTTTACACTGCTTAATGGTAAACAGCCCAACTCTTAGTACTGACAATCATAGAAAATAAATGTAATGGCTTTTTGCTGGATTATATGATAACCACCTCCATCAGAGTTAGAAATCAAACCAAATCATCAATCATCCTGACATTCCTTTAATAAAACATTTTGCAGCCAGTAAAAAAAAGAAAAAAGATACTTTTAAATAAAGACATCAAAATTTTCTAGTTACCTGTAAGCATTTTTAGTTGCAGGCCGTGGATCAAACTTAAACAGCAGGATACACATGGAGGACACCTGGGGGAATGAAGGTCACCTGGAGGAAAGGAGTCAATTTGCAATAGAGCTGAGCTTACTGCAAAGGCATACTGGATAAACCTAGTAAAAGAGAAAGGGAGAGTGTATGAAATGTTTATTGAGTTGTACTCATAAGATCTTGGTTGGGCTTAGGAGCCCTGCTGCTTGTAATATCAAGTATGAAGTTAAAACAAAGAAGAAATATGCTGTGGGGGTTATTGTCATCTCTGGTACAGCAGAAAGATTTGCATTGCAATGTGAAAGAAATTCATTACAATGTATCAGATTTTATCTAAAAGAATTACAATTGACCCACATGGATCACTGAGCGTTGTCAGAAAAGGGTTCTGCCTCCAGTAAGCCTCTGCTGGAATGCAAAAAAACATTGAACAGGGTGCCATTCCGTGCAAGACTCCTATATGTACACAATCAATTTGGTGTGCCCAGTGCACCTGACCCGCACATATCTGGAATTGCTGGAAGAAAGCACTCGGAGAGTACTAAAATGGGGGAATCTGACTGAGTGTCAGATTCAAACCTAGAACTCCGGATCACTGAGGCAGTAGCACTACCAACTGTACCAGTTAACCACCCTAAATGTATCATGCTGCCTAAAATACACATTAAACTAGAAAGTAACAAGAACCTTTGACCTTAAAGTTACTATTATCTAAATAATCTACCTACACAAAATAAATAAGGTATAAATTAATTTTAAGGAATAGATTCACTATCATATGTGTAAACAACACTATCAGATAGACCAATTGTGGGATTGCACGGCTTTATTTTTACAAATATTGCTCATGGCAAAACCTAGCACCCAATGAAGCTTTACATTTTATTTCTTTACACTCCTTTATTGTGGGCAAAGATGACTTCACCAAGATTTCTGTGGTAAATACTCTACCTTTACGACTAACATCCAGTCCAAATATTGTGTGTGACATTATATACATCATGCATGTATACCTACACAGATTTATATACAGAGTAATTTTCCAGATATCCATTTTGACATTTGTTTTTGCTCATGTCCATGCAGAATATATAAATTTTGTTAATGCTAGGATATCTCCTCTCCCTTCACTTATGTACAGTAGGTTCTGCAATATTAACCAACTTGTTTATTATTATTTTTAAATCTAAATAGCTAATATAAATAAAAAAAAAAAAAGAAAAAAGTACAGTGGCCCCAGCGATGATCTCTGGCATACTTCACTTATAACATAAAACATTACGCAAAAATCCTCACACCATAGTACAGTATACATTTTCTCATTTTAAGATAACTGTATTTCTGTTTACATATTGTGAACTGAATGCTAATGTCTGAGTCTGATGATCACCCTAATTTGGATTGCTGCATCAAAAGTTTTATGAAAAAAGGCAGACAGAATATCGTATTTCTTTATTCAATGTAGTAATCCATTCCATTAATTTATCTTTGGTATAAATTAAGCAAACTGGCCTATATGAACCTTGAACCTAGATCTTGTTCTTAAATGAGAACATATGACATGACATGGGTAACATAAACCAAGAATTGGAGAAGTAGGCTACATTGTCCATGTAATTGGGCTTCAGGAAACTTCTCATGACAAGTGGCAATGGAGCCACGTAACCTAGCTGACAGAAAAATAAAAGATACATGCGCACACGACATTCACTCCAAACATAACAGAAAGTCTGCGGTGCTGTGTTTTGTGAGAGACACTTCAAGAATCAGGGGCCCAAGCATCACTAGTACTGTAAATATTTGAAACATATCAGTCTTTATAATTTCTAAACTGTAGAACATAACTGTAACATTCTTTCACTATACACTTTTTCCTTTTATCTCTGTTGACAAATAATGTTTGAATTTTAAAAGAGATATGGCCAAGGTATAACTGCCCACATACAATTACACTACCCACATACAAAAACAGCTAAAGAGCTTTCTTCCCCTACATACTGGTGCAATGAGAGAAGGAAGAAAAATAAAAAGAAACAAAAAACTGCTAAAAGCAACAAAAAAAAGGAGGCCCACACTCCCCAGGATTTTTAAAAAGGTAAAATAGGGTGTTGGCATTAAATTTAGTGCGCAGCAATTGGAAAAGGCAGACCCACAAAATGAGTAAAACCTGCCAAGAAAGATGCATAAGTGCCCACAAATTTTACAGAGAAATTAAAAGTTTAAGAAACCCTGCTATAAAATAACTGCTCTTATATTAATAGTTTGCTTTAGTCTGACATCATTCACCACACACACACAAAAAATATCCAGCTTTATTTACAGTACTTGATGATGGAAACATTGGTTAATTACTTCCAGTTGACACAAGGACTCTTCTTAAAAAATGTGTATATTACAGTGAAAAACTGCATACTATACAAATATTTTAAACCACAAGCAACATGAAAAATGTTATCTGATAGTCTCTAGCTTGGTTTATTTGTACATATACAGTATATTATTGAATTAATTGGTAATATGTGCTGGAAACTGATACTATATCTTTTGACATAAAATGTAAAGGCCTTCCCACACAAACACTTATTGATTACGTAAAATGGGGTTAACCCAACTTCACTGAATGAAAGACTAAATCAAGATACTTACGTAACAAATGTGCTGTAGGATAAAGATACCAACACATCTGCAAGCAAAGATTCATTAAATCATTACTTAAATGCTACAGTACCTTGTGTGTTTCCATGGCAGCAAACACCATTAATCCACAGACATACTTGCACCAGGTTAAAAAAAGGTAATGGTATTTTACTTTTCCCAGACTAGACACTGTCAGACTTGGCATTAAAGACAACAAAATAGGACCTGAAATACTGACGTTTTTCTAGCTTTGACTGTATCTCTGAAGTAGCAGGTTTACTGGAACTTTTAGTTTTGTTTCATCATAACCATGAAAAAGGAGAAAGTCAATCAACACTCAACAATTTAATAATTTATTTTACCTACACCTGTCTCTAAAACCACAAAACTTCCCATGCTAAATTAATTAAATTAAAAATTAAATTAAATTAAATTAATTAAAAGGGTAACATTAACACTAATAGAGTTGAGATTTTGCTGTTTAGTTATAATACAATAAAGCATTTGACAGGTTAATGAAAACATATATCAGCCTCCCACAGTAAAGAGCTCAAACATACTGTCCGTTTTAATAACTGTAGCATGTAAGTCAAATAAAACATTTACACAAAAAACTTGTCAAAACTCATCATGTCATTTTTTTCATTTAATAACTCAGTAATAAGAGTGCATCAACCCTGTAGTTTAATAAGACTTAATTTCAATTTGAGAGCTTAAATATGACTTCATAACAATATTTTACTTTAACAAAGTAATAAAGAGCTTGTGCAAAAATTCCAATTAACCGACAAGATAAAGACTTCAAGTCAAACTTCCCAGGAAATTAAGGATCAATCTTTTAATAATAAATCACTAAATACGTATATTTAATGTAATGATAAATAATTTTACTACTTGCTTTTTAATCATTCACTGAATTGCTCTTGCTGTTCTAATTCACCTAATTCACTTTTCTTCAGTCTTATGGTATTTATTAGTGCAAGCTGGACTAAAGTAGCAGAAAGGTAAAAAAAAAAAAAAAGTTGGACAGAGAATAACTTCAGGTCATATTTTATTTATGTGTTTTGGTTAAAGTTGCAAATTTTAATACCATTTTATTATAAACAGTTGACCCCTATGATTAATTAATAACCTGCAGTCAATAAAAATAAACAATTTGCTTATTTTGGTGTAAAGCATTAAGTGTGTAAGAAATAGCTTTAACAGTAAGTGAAAATGTGTCATAAACAGACACTACTGATGTATTTTTGGCAGGATATTGATGCATTTGGGAGTTAGTTTTTAGTGCAGTCTTGTTAAATGTCAGGCTTGCAGTTGAAAACATCATCCATGCTGTGATATTCCCTGTTTACTAAGGTAGCCTTTTGCTATGGTTAAGATACTGTATATGTTAAACCTATCTCTGATCACAACTTGCTGTGTACGAGTGAAACAAGTCCCAAAGTAAAATCTTTTTTGGCAAGGCTGTCAGTTTTATGTTTCAGTGGAACCTTTTCTGTCTGTAATACCACTGATTTCGATGTGCAATAGCACACTATTGTGATAACTGATTATCAGTCAGAAGTAGGCTCTGTCATGATACCAGTATTTTTGCTGCAGATACCAATAAGGTGAAATTTTATGATACTTAATACTATCAGAGAAAAAACAGAAATCCCATTCAACATGCAGCCTTCAAGTAATTAAACAGTTGCTTTTTATTAAAACTACCTTCTTTATTCAAGTGAAAATATTGTGCTTTTATTCTGTAGCATGGTATAAAATGAAAAATGCTAACACTAACAACAGTTTTAAAATCTTGATATAGCCTTCAAGCAGTTACCAAACTCTTATTTAAATAAACCAGTACTGACATTCATAAATATTGAAATACAATTAATTTTCTATTCCACATCTTTTCATTCAGAGCCCTTCAAGTGCTATGAAAAAATAAACAAACTTAATGGATGAAAATAAGAAAACCAACTGATTATTTTAGGAACTGTCACAGTAACTACAGGTATGTACACTTACAGTGTTTATTTAATAATGTGAATGCTTCAGATTGTTAAACATCAGAATATTTAAACTTAATTTTCTCACTTTTTGGATTATGTAAGCTATTTCATTATATAACTTGGGTTCTGCTAAAATATTTTAAAAGAATGGAGTGCATGGTTAAGATTGGTAAATAACTGACATTTTCATGAAGCTGAGGCTTTCTGCAGGTTGCCACACTATACAGTATCTCTGTTATAAACTCAAATTGCAAACAGAAGTCAAAATGTACTGCCATGGTGACAAACTATTGTATCTAAGAATCTAAGACTACCTTAAATATTGTGTTGAAAAGCTACAGCCTAAAAGAGTAATATAATTTAGCACTTAGCAATATTTAAATGTATGCAGTATAAATTTAATGGGCTCATTACTGTCAGATAATGGTTGTATATAAAGAAATAAATACCAGTAATCACAAGCAAAAAATATGGCAATAATACATAATTTGAAAACCACTCTTGATATAAAACCAGGGGGTTTGTCTTTCAGGTGCTTAGGCAGATTTGACATATTTCCTCCTTTGGTTTGTATTGTTCGCACCCATAGTTTACAGAATGGTTTCTAAGAACCAACAAAGTTATTCTGAGCATCTGTCTTGAAGATGAAGCATTTCCAGACATGGCTTCTGCTCATTTAACTGGATGGGCCATAAGGGCTCATTCTAGTATTTGCCCTTTATGTTCTATATCATGTGGCAGATGCACGGGGCCTTTGCCTGGCTGGGATGCTCCTGTGATGGAAGGACCGGGGGAGAGGGCATATTCAGGACAATACCTCCCCCAGAAGATGAGAGGGCAACCCCCCTGGCTCACAGTGGGGACACACGTTTGGAGCTTAGAAGCCCAACCCTGCTGGGGCCGGTGGCCACTGCCAGGTAACGTCTGGACAATTTCTGAGCCCTAGGTTGCAGCACTTCCACCACACCCGGAAGTGATGCTGGAAGAGGATCTGGTAGCACTTGGAGCACTTCTGGGTACCCTATAAAAAGGGCCGCCTCACTCCATTCGAGGAGCCAGAGTTGGGACGAGGGAGCTTGCAAGAAGAGGAGTTGAGGTGGCAGAGAAAGAGAGAAGGAAGAAAGGACAGTGTTTGATTTTGGTGCTTTGTGTACTGTGCTCTGTAGTGGGGAGTGAACAAAAAGTGCTGCCCCACTTGAAATAAACGTGTGTGCTGAACAGAACTTGTGTCTCCTGCATGTCTGTGTTAGGTAGGGTGGCTGGTATTCCCCCTGGTGGTTCACAGCCATTATATTATATATAACTTAAAAAGTGAGATTCACACTGCCCGAGTGTGGTGGTATGGTACATGTTGGTCAGATGTGCAAATGAGAGTTTAACCGTACTATGTACTGTACATGTGATAATAAATTTGAAATGAGCTTACCTTGTTACCATAGGAAAGCATTCAATTTTTGAAACAGCAAATGCCACTGTCCACCTGCATGCCATTACTAAGTTCATAATAGACGTTACACATTCAGATGTTACAAAAATTGTACGGAAATGAAAAAACGACATTATGTAATAGAGCTAGACCGCAATGAAGCACAATAAAACATCTCAAACTAATGAATGATTTATTTTTATATCAAGCAGCAATGCACTGTATCAGTGCATGCTCCCTACCAACTATGTTAAATTGCTGCTAAGAATATGGTACAGCTGAGGGTGATGTTT
Source organism: Polypterus bichir lapradei (assembly GCA_026402145.1). NCBI lineage: Eukaryota > Metazoa > Chordata > Cladistia > Polypteriformes > Polypteridae > Polypterus > Polypterus bichir. The sequence continues at coordinate 1,484,134 of JANRMT010062839.1, read as the reverse complement.
TTTAGTGAGTAAAAGTACTTAGTACCTTTTACTGTTGGTACAGATTTATTCAAGTCCACAAAATGATTAGGTAGCTCTTTAGGCTTTGTCACAATACACAGTTATTATTCATAGTAATATTAAATCAGTGTTGAATGATTTTTAATAGTCTTCATAACATCACCAAATCCTACTACTTGTGTTGTGTTCTTGTTATATAAAGTTGTGCAGAAATTTCTGAGGCAGGACCCAGTAATCACCTCCTCCTGCTGGAGGTGCTTTCTATGGTCCATGCCTCTCCTGTTTTTCTTTTTAACAAGTGTTACATTTAGTGATACTTCAGATGTAGCATTATTACTACTGGCTATTTTCATGAGTGGCTTTTGCTCACATTTTTTTCACTTATTGATGTGTATCCTGAAGTAAATATCCTACTTTTAATCACACATGAATGCAGATCCTCTTTCACTGGGTAGTACTAATGCAATTCAAAACTAATACTGATACGTTTTCTGAAGTTTGGTATCAACTAGGTAATGAAGTATCAATTGTTCTGACATACTTAGAAAAAAGCACTTACTACCAACCATACAGACTGCATAACCTGTGATGTTCCATCATTGTACACACCTTCTGTGTTAATTTCTCAAACCCTCCCAAATGGCTTTATCTCTGCCAGTGTTACTGTTAACTGCAGTTGGAATAGCATGCTCTTTTTCTACATGGCAATGTATTGTAGATGTGATGCTTTTGTATATTGAGCACAGTATTACATAGTTGGCAGCAACCTTTATCACTCTTTCTGCTCAAAATGGTACCAGTCACAACTATAATTGTCAAACTTAATTTTTGCTGAAGGCATTTATTCTGTTACTGGAAGTAAAATAAACGCATAGCTCAAATACTGCCCCCATATGCAGTATCTGTTTAAACGAACAACATGTTTCAAAGTCTTTATCCAGTATAACAATGCAGCAAGGCAATTGCTTTTCACAACACAAGTTTTAATTAACTGTATGATCAATTAAACTGTTCAGTTTAAACTTCTAATGTAAGTTAATTGAACAACGTTTAATGGTTAACATCCCTTGTTAGATTATTTTATGCTAGTGCACTTGAACTGCACTGTTAAATAGCTCTGAGACATTTCTTGTATATTTAAGATAGTACTAAAACCTTTTTGACAGCAGGTGCCAACAGTAGGTATCTAGTTAAAAGTACAGACCAAGTAAAAATACAAGATTTTCAACAACAGATATATTAAAATATTCTACTAAACCCCATGTTAGTAATTTTTTACAGAATGTTAACTATTTTTTATTACCAAAGAATTATTGTTTATTAACATCATTGCATATATTAAAAAGAGTTAAGAGTAAGACATGTAAATTTCCTGAATTCAATTTTTGACAGGGGCAACCCCTCCATGTAGCATCAAAATGGGAAAATGGATCCAGAATAATGTAAGTTACTGCAGTTATATTACCAAGTTTGTCAACAAGTCACTTTGTTGTGCATCTAGTATATGTTGTTGTGAGATTTATGTTACCATTAAAAAATAATTAGCTAATTAAAACATTTAAAGAAAGGTGAACTTTGGATTCTCATCCATTATTTAAGAGTTCCAGCAAAAACAGTCTTTTGTTTTATTTTTTAATGTATCTTCCCTAACCAGTCAGATTTTTGCTATTACTTTACAACATCTTAGTACTTATCCAGAATTAACACAAAGCCAGATCATATCGTCAATAATTGCTTCATCTACTCTCTATATATAAAATCCTAAGCCTAAAAGTGCAACGGTTTTGTGCAGCGATTTTATGTGACTTTTTTGTCACACTGTAAATTGGGCTTATTTTAAAACCTACATATATATGTTTGGTATCATTCTTTTCAGAATTTATCAATCATTAATGTGATATTGTTAGATTTTCAGATTCATATTCCGTTTTTAAATTATAAACTAAAAAATATCAAGAACTCATGAGATGAGATTTTGTGCCAACAGATAACCATGCCTGGGGCTGGAAATAAAAGACAAAGAGTAGATGACAAAGACAGCTGCTGTACAGACTTTTAAACGTTTGAAGTGCCGCACAAGTTGCAGATCACACGGCATTGCAGCAGAAGCAGTTCAGTAGCTGATCAAGCAAAGAAGAGGTAAAAAAAAACAAAAACTATTTGTTTCCCATTGTATCACCGTTTAAGAGGGGGTTTTGGAAGAGTGACCACGTCTCCCTGGGGTGTGTTCAGCCCCCCTCTTCACAACACGAGCAGCAGAGACGCAAAGCGGCTGGTGCGTAGTGCAAACAATGGGGGTTGGCGAGCTAAGCGAGCGGGGGTAAGCCCCCTAGTATATCAATATACTTATAATTGCAGACTGCATCTCACTTACTTCCACACTAATCATATATATGCTCTATAACCGTTTCATCCTTTCAGCATATTTTAGTTTTTTGAAGGCAAAAACTCAACTGACACCATAAAAATGTAGTGTTTGCTAGATCTCTCTCATTAGACTGGTCTGCCTTTGTGCTTCAATTTCAAACCAACACCACAAGCTAGGCTGGTTGATTATTATAATAAATTATACATTTTGTTTATATAACACATGCAATACATAATTGTCTCTAGGTTCCCCAAAAGGTAAAAAACAAATTTTAAACAAAAGAAATTAAATCAAAATACTTAAGTAGATAAACATGGTAAAACAGTTAAAATAGAAATATTTCCAAAACAAAAAAGCTAAATCAATGAGGATTACCAAAAGGACACTGAAAAAGAAGCCTTTAAATTTCTTCTAAAAGTTACCATTGATACTGAAATCCAAACAGATTGTAGAAGAGAATTCCATAAATGTGGAACAAAAAGCCAGGTCACCTGTAGTACATTGCTTTGTCCATAGAATTACAAAAAATTAGAAGACCAGGACCCAAAGGAACCAGTAGGCATATGTAACATGAGCAGCTCTTGAATACAAGTAGGAGCAGTTCTTGTAACACATTTTTAGACAAGGAGAAGAATCTTTAAAACATAAAATACCTTGAACTTTCAAATCAATCTTGAATTTTCAAACTGTAAAAAAATCAAAATCTAATCTGCATATGACAGTACTAGTGGAACCAATCCTCTGAATATATTCACACAAACCCAACTCAGAGGATGAAATCTAACTATAAAGCAAAATTTGTGTGTTTAAAGGAACATCTGATGGACCGGTGTCTTAGTCACTCCCACTGTGGACGGGGATGTAAGCTTAAGTTTTGTGATTTGTGCAGACAGTGACAAACAATCATCATTGCAGTGATCAATATTTCTTCCCACCCATCAGTGCTCTGATTTTGTTTTTTACTCGGCACTCCCATTTACTGTCTGCAACATCTTATTGTTGTCATGCCCATATTTTATGCTCTGCCTCTTTTTTTTAATTTTCTACTGCTTCCTCTTTGTGTCAGAGTATAAATTCATATTTGTGAAATGCCACAGCATGAAGCCAATACAAAGCACAAGTTTTAATGGATGATACACT